>ML777231.1:151593-210285 GCA_009831015.1 Picea engelmannii
TTTATGACGATGAAGTTGACAAGGTGACTTTGGATTAAATCCTACTTGTTATGGAGGGCATTCACATTACAAACCAACATTGTGAAGTACCCTAAATCTCCCTTCATGCCTTAAATGACATTTCATCTCCTCATAGATTACTATTTGTTGGATATATCAAGCATAGGAAGGTTGTTGTATTAATATATAGTGGTAGCACCCACAATTTCATTCATCACCACATTGCAGATGAAACGAATGGCTATATCCATGCGATTAACAATTATCAAATTATGATTGTAAATGGGAGATCCATAAGATCTGGTGGCAAGTGTGAAACTCCAAATGGATGATTGTTTCCTAAAAACTCACATGTTAGCCATTGAAATTCTTGGTGTTAAATTATTGAGAACATTAGGCCCTATCTCCATGGGTTTCTTCGAATTATGCATCAGTTTCAAGGAGGGGGAGATTGCTACACTTCCAATGGTCTCAAAGTGGGATCTTCAAAATTAGTTAGTTCCCATCATATGGAAAATATCCTTATGAAGGGTCATTAAGGAATTATTGCATAATTCCATGCTATTTAAGTATTCGGGGATGCTTCTCAATTAGTTCATCTTGACTAGTAGTTATTTTTGGAAAAACACCAACAAATATCGAAATGCCCCCAAGGACTACCACCCTCACATGGTGAGAAATATCACAGTATCCCATCAATCTCGAGTAACTAACTACCTAATGCATCCCTATATCATCATCCTTTTTCATATAAAAATGAAATCGAAAAGATCATCCAGGCGTTTTTGGCAATAGGTGCATTTTTTTTTATCCTAGCACTAACCCCTATTCCTCTTTAGTCATCATAGTTCTAGAAAAATAAGGTGCTTGGTGCATGTGCCTTGACTTTCAATCTTTGAACAAGTTGACAATCAAATATATATTTCCCTTTTTGTCCATTGATTACATGCTCTCAGATGAGTTGCATGGAGATTGGTTATTTAGTAAACTTGATCTCCATTCAGCTATCACCAAATCATAATGAAGGAATCACATATTCCTAAAACAAAATTGTACACATAATGACCATTGTGATTTCTTGGTGATACATTTTGGTATTTGCAATGCACCTTCCACTTTTCAGAGCCTAATGAAAAAAAAAACCCTTTGCACCATTTTGTCCTTATCTTCTTTGATGATATCTTTGTCTACAATAAAACTTAGGATACACATGTGGCATAGGTTGATCAAGTCTTACAAACCCTCCACAATCACCAATTGTTCATCATATGTTCTAAATGTGATTTTATGGACTTCATAAGTGAATATTTGAAGCACATTATCAGTGGGGAGGGAGTGCATGGACTAGACTTGCTTGAAGACTCTCGAAATTTTGTGTGACTTCCTTGATCTCACTAGTTACTATAGGAAGTTTATGAAAAAATATGGTAAAATTGTAGTTCCCTTCATACATTTCTCAAGAAAATTTCCTTCAACTGGAATGATGTTAAAGAACAATATTTTTAGGTTTTAAAAAATTTATGCATATTACCCTTGTCCTAGCCATGCCTGCATTTAATAATACTTTCATCTTAGAATGTGACATCTCCAACAAAGGTATTTGGGTAGTGTTAATGTAAGAGGGACACCCTTTGGCCTTTACCAAAATGCGATGGTGTGACAAAAACTTGGGAAAAATCACCTATGAAAAGGAAATGATGGCTATTCACACATAGTTGATATGTGGCATCATTACATGATGGGGTGACCTTGAAAAATTAAAACAAGTCATCACAATTTGAAATATTTATTCAAATAGAGCTTGTCCTCCCTTAAGCAATAAAATTTGGTCAACAAGATGTTAGGATATGATTACGAGATCATCTAAAAGAAGGGAAAGGAGAACATGGTGGTCGATACTCTATATAGGAAGTATGGAGAGGAAGGCTCCCTAATTTCTTTATCTTTACCCTTGTCCAATTGTATCACAGAGGTATGTCAAGGATGGTTAGCATATGCCAAGATAGTGCAAATTCTTCACCGGATACAAATCAACCCCCTTGCACACCAAGGTTACACTTGGTAGAATGATGCAGTATGCTATAAGGGTGTATTGTTTTTGTCTAGAGTTTAACATTTAAATCAAGAATGTTATATGAATTAAATTCCTCTCCCAAGTGGGTTATTAAATGTCAGAAGACATATGAATGGATTAAGCATTCATTCTATTGGGATGAAAAAAGAAAGAGATCCACACATTCATAGTAGAATGTGACACCTACCAAAGGCACGAGGGGAAGATGGTGAATCCTCCAAGAGAATTACAATATTTACCAATTCTTACCATAGCGTGGATTGATATTTACATGGATTTCATTATGGGGTTACCAAAAGTGTGCAACAAATCAATCATTGTGGTAGTTATTGATCGTTTTTCTAAATATGCTCACTTTTATGCCTTTCAACATCCCTTCAAGGCCTCCATGGTAGAACAAGTATTCATGGACAATGTTTTTAAACTCCATGGCATAGCTAATTCAATTGTGACAGATTATGATCATACAATCAGTAGCAATTTCTTGCAGGAGTTGTTTCAACTTCAAGGTACCTAATTGAACATCAATTCAACATATCATCCCCAAACAAATACTTAGATGGAAGTAATAAAAAAGTGTTTGGAAACTTATTTATGTTTCTTTGCCTCAAAATGATGGACCCAATGGGCACAATAGCTACCCCTTGTAGAATGGTGGTACAATACCACATATCACAATGATACGAAAAATGTCTCCCTATCATTCCATCTATGGAAAAAAAAAACATCAGGGATCTCCTACTTACGAGGCATGCCTAAGGTTCAAAAGGTGAATAAAACCATGACAACTTATGCTGACATTCTTTTACACTCAAGGATAATTTGGTGTTGGCATAGAGTAGAATGAAGCAACATAATGATCAACATCGATTATAGCACCACTTTAAAGAAGGGGATAAGGTGTTTCTTTGTCTCCGTCCATTTAAGAAAATATCACTCAAGGAAAAGAGCCACCAGAAGTTAGAGTCTAAGTTTTATGGTGATCCTGATTTATTTTCGAAACGAAATGAAAGTAGAGAAATTACAATGAAATACTCATGAAAATTTCCAGAAACAGAGAAATACAACAACACTTGATTTCTATTAATGAAAGATTTGTAAAGAGACTGTAAAAACTATAGAGTGCAAGACTCTCTAGAATGGTGGTAGTTTTATCTCTAAGGAGATATGTGATGGCTATGCTCATTCACAAGAAGATCCTTACAATGAGGCTCTGAAGGCCTTTTTATGATAAACGGGAATGCCAAAAACCCAACCCAAGGAGATGAAATGCCAAAAGTCATGTGGGCCCCGTTTGGGTAAGTTAGTACATTAACTTCTCGGGGTCGTAACTTTTGCATATGATCTCCATTTTAGGCGTGTGATAGCCCATTGGAAATGTCTTTTCGATAACTATGCATTACACTGTCAAATTTTTTACTCTATCTACAATTTGATTGTGGAGAGCCAAAATAACATTGTTTAGGGCCTCAAAATGGCCCTAGAAGTACAAAAAGATGTGTTGACATGAAAGCATACAAAATAAGCTAGTTGGATTAGGTGGGAGGCCACCAATATCCACCTGTAAGATGTGCAAGGATTCAAACAACCCCGGAGGTGTAAATCCCACAATTACAAAGAAGTGCAGAAGAACGTGTTGAACTAAAAGATAACAAGAGGAGCCCATTGGAACAGGTGGGTGGCCACCAATATCCACTTGGATCAATCCTCCCCCCTTAGGAAGAAATGGTCTCCATTGCGTTGAGTGCCTAGGGAAGAGGGGAAAGCATTTTTTGAATCTGAATCTTGGTGAGTTGTGTGCTTTGTTGGAGAAGTTGTGATGCTTGGTCTGTGAAAGACTATCACACGCATGTTGCTGGCAAGGTTGAATATGCTCCACCAATCTGTTGTCTCTAGGTTTGATAGGGAATTATCTAGGCACCATTGTAGGTGAAGAAACTATTTGTTTTTCCTGGATAGAAGGTGTTGAGGCTGCAGTGGTTGTAGCGGTCTTCTGTGCATCCTTTTAACAAACTATGAAGAGGATGAATTTTGCAGTATGAGAGATTACATTACGACACTGTTTTGGTGGAGCAATAGTTGAAACTACCTTTCGTATCCTATAGAGCTAACCTCCCAGAGTAATTATGAAACTATGGGTTCTAGACTCATGGAAAACATGACGTCTCCACATATATGGTTGGCCCAAAACAACATCATAGACATCAAGAGGGGAAGCATCACACACTACCTCATCCTTGAAGGGTTGGATGCCATAGGACAGGTGGCACTACTGGCTGACACAGAGATCGCATCCCTGGTGAAGCCACATGATGTTGTATGGTTGTGGGTGTGGTGTTGTCAACAACCCCAACTGTTTTACGGCCTTAGCTGAGATGAGGTTCTTCTGGTTTTCATTATCAATAATGAAATGCAACAGGGTCTCCTTCACCCACATCTGTGAATGGAAGAGGTGCTCCCCCTCTTCAGGATCTATTGATTCTTCTGGTTGAATTGTTGTGGTCACGACAGTAGTAGTGGGATCTACATCGATGCTCTGTCTATTTTCAATATTTTTTGGATCGGATTCTGAATCAGGGTTCAACTTCGTGTCTTTGAGCTTGACCACCAATGACAATTTCGAGCGACATTCATCGGTGTTGTGCCAAGGGATTTTGTGGAAGTCACACCACTTCACAGTGTCATTCTTCGTCTTCCCTTTACCCTTTTTATCATGTGTCTTGGACTGGTTGTCTAGAGTCTGTTGGTAAGGGTCTTCTTTACCGTGCTTTGGTTGTTGCATATTTGCAGTTTGAATTCCCATTTGTTCTAGTTCCTAAATTTCTGCTCGATTTTGACAGCATATCAATAGGCATCTCCCAATCATGAGATTTTTAGGAAATCAATTTCAGATTGGATGTACCTATGTAAAGCCCCACGGTATTTCAGAACCAAATGCCACTTGGAGCCTCTGATACCCAACTTGGTGCGCAAGGTATGGAAAGTATTTGTGAACTCTAACATTGTTTGTCTCTTCTCTTGCCACAATGTGGTCCATGTCATGTATTGGTCTTCATATTTATCAACAAGATAGTATTGTTCTTTAACCGTATCCACAAAAACATCCCAAGGGGCTCGACCCCATATATTCTAGATTCCTCCGTGGAACTTTTCTCCCAGTAAGTTTCCCACCAATGTTTGACATGGGGGAGAGCCTTGAGGAGTGTGAAGGTGATCTTTTCCCTGTCAGAAAAATTTTGAACAGAGAAATAACCTTCTAATAGATTTAACCATTTTTCTAGGGCATCCCCATTTATCTGAACTTCAAATATGGGAATATCAAAATTAACTTGTACCTTGAAGGGAGAGGTTCCTCCAAAATGGTTGCTTGATGAAGATGTGCCCATTACTATCGACAGGCGTTGAAAAATGTGTGAAAAATTCTCCATCATTTCGTCCCTTTTTCACGCGGGAGCTTGCTCAAGCAACAAGTTAATAGAATCTTCTAATCCACCGTATTTATTTTCTGCCGCCATCGAGGGTTTCTTGGGTGTGCGAGAGTGATTGTCCTCGAGAGAGAAAAACTAGAGACCCAACTAGCTATACTCGAACCTCGTCGGGGACATGCACTGAAAAATTATCAACAACAGCCTGCTTTGATACCACTGATCTAAATTTATTTTCTGAACGAAATGAAAGAAGAGAAATTACAATGAAATACTCATGAAAATTCCCAGAAATAGAGAAATACAACAATACTTGATTTCTATTAATGAAAGAATTGTAAAGAGACTGTAAAAAAATACAGAGTGCAAGACTCACTAGAATGGTGGCAGCTTTATCTCTGAGGAGAGATGTGACGGCTACGCTCATTCGCAAGAACATCCTTACAATGAGGATATGAAGACCTTTTTATGATAAATAGGAATGCCAAAACCCTATACATCCAAAAACCTAACCCTAGGAGATGAAACGCCAAAAGTCATGTGGGTCTCATTTGGGTAAGTTAGTACATTAACTTCCTAGGGTCATAACTTTTTCATATGATATTCGTTTTAGGCACATGATAGCCTATTGGAAAGGTCTTTTCAAGAACTACGCATTGCGTTGTCAAACTCTAACTTCGTCTACAATTTGACTGTGGCGAGCCAAAAATAACATTATTTAGGGCCCCAAAATGGCCTTGGAAGTACAACAAGATGTGCTGACATGAAAACATACAAAATAATCCAATTGGGTTAGGTGGGAGGCCACCAATATCCACCTGGAATATGTGTAGGGCTTCAGATAGCCTCGAAGGTGTAAATCCCATAATTACAAAGAAGTACAAAAGAACGTGTTGAACTAAAAACTGACAAGATGAGTCGGTTGGAACAAGTGGGTGGCCACCAATATCCACCTGGATCATATGGACCTATATTAAACTCAAATGTATTGGCTATGTTGCTTACATGTTGGATCTTCCATCGAGCCACTCTAAGATCAACTCGGTATTACATGTGTCATTCTTGAAGAAAGTGATTGAGCCAAATTGTTGATTTCAAACCATCCTTGCAACACTATATGATGAGGGTTCCATTCGGTTGCAGCATGATGCCATTTTAGACAAAAGAGAGTGTCATATATGCCAATGCACTATCCAAGAAGTTTTGATCCAATGGAAGGATACAATACTTGAAGATTCCACATGCTAACTAGCTACGATCCTACAACAATTTTCTCATCTCAAGCCATGGGGACACCAATGCTCCATTGTTTTATAAGGAGGGGCGAGGGGGTCGGGGGGGCTTATTAGGGTCCTACCCTAACTCCCCTAATTTAGGGGATACATTGTTACTTAATGTATTGTGGCCATATATTAAATAAGGCCCACTAAGTAGTTAGAGTGTGTAATTAATAAATGTAAGATGGACTCATTAAAGAAGGTCCACTAGTTAGTAACCTCATTAATGAAGACCCACAAAGTGGTTAGGGTTTTAGTTAGATCGAAACTATTTACAATGTTAGAAGTCATGCAATTGGGTATTTACTATTAAGTGATTAATATTGTAAATTAGAGCTTTACTCAATTACCCTTGAAAATTGTTACTATTTATTTCAATAATGTAATTCTATTTTATTTTATTTTCATTGTTGCTATATCATTGTCTATATTACATGGTTGAGAAACCCTATAAAGTTTGTATGACATCCATGTATGTTTTGCTAACAAATATTTATAAAATGAAATGATTTAGGTATTAATATATTAGTTTTTTTTTTTCTTGTGTGGTTTAAATGTTTTAAGTTTTGGCTCTTTCTCCCTGTC
Organism: Picea engelmannii; assembly: GCA_009831015.1. NCBI lineage: Eukaryota > Viridiplantae > Streptophyta > Pinopsida > Pinales > Pinaceae > Picea > Picea engelmannii. The sequence continues at coordinate 158,955 of ML777231.1, forward strand.
CATTTTATCCAAAATTAAGCTATAAATTGTTAAAAATGTACATTGAAGTGGTTGAGTCTATATAATCCAAGCACCCCATGGGTTGGCTCTTTCTCCCTATCCATTTTATCGAAAATAAAGCTATAAATTGTTAAAAATGTACATTGAAGTGGTTGAGTCTATATAATCCAAGCACCCCATGGGTTGGAAGTTGAATCCATTGATAAGTTCAAAAATGCAATTTAGATAACATAAATGGGTGATTTCACTCAAATTTATATCATTAGATTTTGGTGAAAAATGTTAAAACTTAGAATGTTTAGACAAAGTCCTTTTTACTAGTTTGATACACCCTTAATAACCTGTAACACTCAAAATATGCAATCATGTAATCTCAATCATTAAAATCTGCAATCCCTTCCATCTTTCTAAATTTCTATGAATTATGAACCAAACTCATAAGATAAGAAAATAATATATATATATATAACTTAAAACGTTTAGAATATGTGTATTATACTCGAAAAGTGAAAAGTGATGTTTAATAATATAGTAAGTGTAATAGTTCGAACTGAAGTGAAGTAGGTTTAATAATATAGTAAATGTAAACTATTAAGATAGCATTATAGATTTTTGAAGTCCTATCGCCCATGTGATGGTAGACGACTAAAGTGATAAAAGACAAATAAATATGGGCATGAAGGCCTTTCGAAGATACCAACTACCTGCCTTCACACCCAAATCACATGGGCAAATTATCATTTTTTAATGGCCACGATGCAGCCGCCATTGACCACGGCCATGGCAATGAAAATCCAACCTCTTTTAGAATTTTTTTCGGAACAACACGATAACGAAAGAAGAAGAAACCAATTTGGATTGAAATACTTATGCAAAACGTTTCTCCACCTGTCAAAGCTTCAAAGTATGGAGTGAACTTGTATATGAAATTCTCACACAAATCCCAAATCCCAGATCCATTACGAGGTGGCGCGGTGCTAATTCTGATTTCATTTGACTGTATGTAGTGGGTTTTTACAGGACGAGTTGGTGATTTGTGTATAGACATAAGCGAGAGGGAATAGCAGGAAGGTTCTCCATTGATTACAATGAGTGTGAGGAATGTGAATTGTAGCATCAATACTGCCCCGTCCAGCCCAGAGAGGAAGAGTTCATGCAGCAATCTGGGCGAAGACTTTTATTTCAGCGAGCCCACCAGTCCTACACATTTTCTCACCCTGCTCCTCCAAAGTTCGGATTCCGAATCCGGCAATAATCTGACAGGATCAGTTAATCCGATTGTTGTGGAGGAATATAGAAATGGGTATTTAACTGCAAAGAACTGTCGAGAGATCAAGACATTGAATGGTGTCGGTGACCATGTATCCAGTAGTACAAGCTTTGAGTTTGAATTCAGCTCACGACACTCTGAGATGGCTGCCGAACAACCCTTTGCAGAAGAGCTTTTCCTCAATGGTCAAATCCGTCCTTTAAATGAGCGAACAAAATCCCAATGTATTGTTTCATCACGCCCTCCTCTTTCTTCTGGATCGAATAGAAGGCCGGTTAATGCCTCTGAGGACGAGTTTAATGTTGTTCATGGCGCTTCAAAGGGCAAAGATGATACCAAGATCAGTAAGGGGCGATCTACTTCTCTACGCAATTTTCTTTGGGAGAACTCCGTGAAGGATGATAGAATTCATCAAGGAATGAAGGACGCGGGTAAGATAAAGGTTGAAGATTCTTCTGGTAGAGGCTCTAAACGTTGGAGACTCAAAGATTTTCTCGACAGAAGCGGCAGCCACAGAAAGAGAGGGAAGGATATGCTGTGGAGATTGCCCAGCTTGAATATTCCTCCTGCAAAGCAAGCACAGAAGCACAGCATAAAGAAATCTAATATATTCCATGATCAGTCGAGACAAGGACAGAAAAACAATTTGGCATTGAAGCCTACAGCTTGTACCAGGTATGATGTTGACACAAAAATAATATTAGAAGACCCCGGAGGCGGAAATGGCGTAAGGGTTTCAGCCTACCCATCTGATGAGCTTCACTGCAATAAAAACAGGAGGAGATCCTTTCTGCCTTACACACGAGGCTTACTGGGATGCTGGATGAATGGCCTCACAAGAAACTTGCATCCCTTCTCTTCAATATAACTCTCATTGCAGGGATCCTTTCTAATCTCTAAAGCAGGTTGGGCGTTGGTGTTTGCTCTGAGTAATAATGCAATACATTCTCAGTGCAGACTCCCAGGAATGTGTCCAAGCCTTTTCAGATCAGTCCAGACTCCCATGAATGTGTCCAAGCCTTTTCAGATCAGTTAGATTTCAGAAGAAGAATGTTGCACTGTTTCAATGTAACCGAATCTTAAATTTCAATAAGTTACTGTTACTATGCACAAATGATTTCAGTTTTACGATTTCATTCTCCTGGGTTTCGCCACAATTTATAAAATGTCTTGCGATAGAAATTCCGAAGCGGACTGGGATTCTTCCCTGCATATTCCTTTAAGCCTAACAGCTCATTTCTTGTAGATCTAGGTGTTATTAGGGCTTCTCGTGGTTTCAAATTTTAACCTCATGGATATCCGCCACTCAGATTGAGTTAAAATTTATAACTATTTTTATGGCAAAATAATGATTTTTTCTTTTATGAATTTTCTATTTTTTTATATGTGTAAAAATGTGTAAAAATGATTACAATTAGAGTATAAATTTATGTATAATTTATTTTTTTTATATGTGTAAAAATGATTACAATTAGAGTATAAATTTATGTATAATTTATAGGGAATAAAATTTCAAAGGTATTGTTTAAATGTAATTATACAAATTTAACCACTTAAATTTACAAATCCAACATAAATCTCTTAAAAAACCAAAACTTAAAATATTTAAACTACTACAATTTTAAAAAGAAAAAATCTATTTAAAATTGAGTTTTTGAAAAAAAAAAATTCCAAATATATATTTTTTTCATGCCAAACTTTGAAAACTTTCAAGAAGACCATTTTACTACCTTTTTTTTCCAACGAGAAATTAACTCGATTTATATTAGAGATATAAATCATTTACATCACAAGCAGCCATTACAATTCGTCCCGGAGACCCAGCCGGATTTGACCTCAAGACCTCCTCCCAACACTTGGAGAAAGGTACTTGTCATTACCAACCGCTCTGTCTCACGGGACTTAAGCACCTTGACGAAGACAGTTTTAGGAATTCCTCTTAAATATTATGTAATATTATACATAATATGTAAATAAATATGTACTTTAGTTTATCTTACTTTCACATTATCAATATGGATATTCAATTTATTTATTTTCATGTTCATTAATTTTTATTTTATTTTTCATATAATTTATTTTGATATTCAATGTACTTATGTTTTATTGGTTTTTTTTTTAATTTAACAAAGATTTTTATCTCTTCTTTTTCAATAAAAATAAGATATTTTGTAAACATTTAATATTAATTATATTTAATATAAATTATACTAAAAAATATAAATTTTTTTAAACAGATATTTATATCAATAGTTTCAAATCTTTGTAAAATTCATTTTTTTACCTTAAAATTTTGTATTTTAATGTAAGTTCTATAATAATATTTTCTCATCTTTGTAAAATTCATTATTTTACCTTAAAAGTTTGTATTTTAATGTAAGTTCTATAATAATATTTTCTTTTTAAATTAATTATTTTTGCAACTCGAAATTTTTGCATAAAATATGAAATTCTTGATTTTAAAAAATTAATTCATTTTTTTCTGTTTTTATATAAACTTTATACTACTCTTTTCCTTAAGAATTGACCAATTTTATTGTTAAAAATAATTGCATGGAATATGAAAAAAAAAATTACTTTTAAAAATCTTTGTTTGTATCTTGTGATTTCAAAAAATTTAATAAAGAAAATGATTTTTTTTTAAGATATATATAGAGAGAGAGTTTGTACTTTTGAAATGTGATTTCAAAAAATTTAATAAAGAAAATGATTTTTTTTTAAGATATATATATATATATATAGAAATTGTACTTTTGATTTCAAAAAAATTCATAAGGTAGATGATTTTTTTTTTTAATATATATATATATATATATATATATATGAAAAACAAATTTTAACTTTTAACTTTTTAAGAATATATTTTATTTTTATGAAAAGCAAAATTTTAATTTTAAAAATCCTTGTTTGTATCTTGTAATTTCAAAAAAAAAATTGTGATTTCAAAAAAATTTCATGATTTTTCTCTTTTTAAGGATATATATATTTTATTTTAAAAGTCATTTATATATATTTAAATATTTTATCATTAGTTTGAAATTTTTTTATAACATAATATTTATGTTTTTATTTTTAAAATGTCACATTTTTTTATGATTATTATTTAGTTAGTATATTTGATTTTTTGAGTCAAATCTTTCAAATAAAATCTTTTAATTTTTTTTTCCAAAATTTTGATAAAACATTTTTTTTTTACCTTATAACTTTTTCATATATTTTTACTTAAATAAGTGAATGACTTTTTTTTATATAAAAAAAGAGAAAGGAGTGGATGGGAAGTGGGTCTGAAATCTCACTGAGACATTTTTTAATTCTTGTTTTACCAGTTTTGGTGGTTTTATTTGTTGATTATGATTTTGTTTTTTTTTTATTTTTATTTTTAATATATGTTTGCCAAAATTATAAAATATTAAAAACAGAAAATATTTAAAATAAAAATACACAACCTAATGTAGTAGGAATTCTAAAGTAACCCAAAAATAATGAAAGCTTATTATACCAAATGATGGGTGGTTTTTAAAAACACCACTAACACTCTTCTTGGAAGAATATTTTAAAACCGTAACATCCCGTTTGCTTGCTAACACTCTTCTTGGAAGAATATTTTGGAATATTTTACAATGGTAGCATCCCGTTTGCTTGCTGTGAACAAAACATACTTTACAAACGTCCATCTCCATATAATACAACTTTCATCTATACTTTTCCAAGCTGCACAAGTCACAATTATAATGATGCTGGGTAAAAGACATATAATTAACCATGAAAATTGGAAAAATAGGGCAATATTATAAACGAAAAACATATCCAAAGACATTAAAATAATGGTGTATCATTTGATTAATTTTAAGTAATATACGTATAATTTACATTCTCAAACATTAAAGAAAAAACATGGAGTCAATTTAGGTAAGGTTGAAATACATAATGCTTGGGACAAGATTGATCTACAAATTTTATATTAAGTCGACAATAGTGTAATGGAGATGGAGCACAAGTAATGATTGTTAAAATAAATAATTATATATATATATATATATATATATATATATATATATAATTTTGAACATTATAATAATAATAATAATATATTTTTAAGGTTATTAGGAAGAAACATATGTTCTTATATATTAAGAATATAATGAGAGTTTGTGGTTAATATTTTTTTTTTCAAAAAATATAATTTTTTTAATTATTATGAATTGTTTTTAAAGAGCTTATTTTTTTCAAATTAATTATTTTTTAATATTTTCTTGTAAACAATTTTTGTAGTAATTGAATTAATGATAATTATATGCATTTTTTTAATTTGTGAAATTTTTAGTTTTTCAATTTTTCAAAAAAAATGAATTTAATACATTTTTTCAATGTATTTTATGATGATGATAATTAACATCCACTGACACCTGAATTGGTCAATAAAGAAAAGAGATTACTTGGATTTCTTTAGAATTTTATTTTTGTGCTTGAAAAACATTAAGAGAAGTGTTCCAAGATCATCATAGTTTTTATGACTTAGAAGGTTAGGAAGGTCGGTATTGTGACAAATATTTTGAAATTGAGATAACCCTCTTTCACTATATCTTAATTTTCTTTTATCCCCTAGTTCTTATCGCACCACATATTCTCCTTAAAATTAGATATAATAATATTTTTAATATTATTGATATTCTGCAGAATGACTTCTTTTTTTATTCCCCAACGATTTATCCTAGACTTGACATCTTTATGCCATCCCAACTTGAGTCATTGGTGGTTTTGACTGGAGTTTGAAGCAATTTTGGGGAGCCTCTTATCATCCATGTTGTTTATCTTGTTCTTGTGCATTAAGTACCTAATCATAGTCGTGTTCCCAATGGGGAAAAGGCTTGTTTCTATGAGGAGGATAAGATAGGGTGCATTTCCTTTAATTTTGAGATTATAAGTTATGTTCAATTCTTTTGGATCTGCTCTATCTTTCTCTAGTATTCTCTAGATATATTGCATCACCAAACTTCACATTCATATAAGATAACATGAGTAACAAGAGTCTCAAAGAGCGTTTTTTTCTTATCCCATAACAAAGGTTTGCTAATTTACAATAGTTTTCAAGCCCATAATAAGATTTCCACCCTCCATTTATCCTTTTCTCAATGCTATAGTTCCAACTGAGTTTGTAATGAATATTGATTCTGAGATATTTGTATGAGGTACTTCCTCTAAGTTATTGTTTCCATATACAAAAGTATCATATGTGATATTTTTGGATTTAATTATCATAACCTTCATTTTGTTAGTGTTCACAATCATACCCACACTATAGAATAAGTCCTTGAGGATTATAAGTTGTGTATCAAGGTCACATGGACTCCTCACCATAAGAACAATATCATCAATGTAAAGAAGAAAGACGATGACTACACTAGCAAGAGTTGTGATCCAAGTGGATATCAGTGGCCACCCACCTCTTCCAGTGACTCAACACCGTTCTTCATCTTGGAAGTTTTGTTATGATTTTTTGGTTCCTAAAATTTTGAGGTCGTTTCGAGGCCCTAAATGATGTTTTTGGGGAAATTCGGGGCCTTGATTTGTATTCGACACACCATGGCCATGCCACAAATTGTTGTTCTTAGTTAGAACTTTCCATCGAGCTACTATGCGGCCCAAATGGAGATTTTATGCAAACATTGTGCCCCCGAGAATTTAATGTATCAACTAACCACCTTGGAGCCCACAAACCTTTTGGTGCTTCACCTCCTAGGGTTAGGGTTTTGGACATTTAGAGTTCTTGCTTTATGTTAAAAGGCCATTATTTTTCCTCTTGTAACATCTTTTGTGAATGAGTGTAGTCGACATCTCTCTCTTCAGAGATACACTACCACCATTCTAACCAATTTTTGTTCTACAATATTCTACTATTTTATTCATTAATTGAAGTTGGATTTTCACTATATTACTATGCTCTCTTCTATATTTATGTGTGTGCCTGCTCCATTTATTTTCTTGACTTTCATTTTGTTACTTGTACAATCCATATTAGTGGTATCAGAGCAATATGATCCTTGTTGTTTCTCGGTGCATGTCCCCAACAAGGTCAGGGTATAGAGAGTTGAGTCTCGAGCTAGTTTCACTTGGGGATGACTGCTCTCCCCAACCCAAGTGGCCTCCCATGGGGGGTGAAAAGAAAGATGAAATAGCAAGATATCCTTTCAATATGTTGCTCGAGGAATATCTCGAATGATAGAGGAATGCAATGATGGACAACTTCACCCATATCCTTCGATGATTGTTGATGGTGGCCGAGGCACCTTCACCCAACAACCATTTTGGAGGTGTGATACCCTTAAAATTACAAGTTAACTTTGATATCCGTTTCTCTGAAGGAAATATAGATGTAGATGATTTGGAGAAATGGTTAAATATGTTAGAGGGTTACTACTCTCTCCAAAAAAAATTAACATCGAAAAGATCACCTTTGTGTTCCTAGTGGGAAGGTTGTTGGGAGTGATAGAACATAGATGAATCTAGAACATTTGGGACAGAACCCACATGGGCGACCTTTGTTGGTTCCCTCAAGGAGGAATTCTACCTTGTTGGGAACTATGATGACCAATACATGAAATATACAACTCTGTGATAGGAGAGAGATTAGATGTTGTTGGAGTGCACTAATATCTTCCATACCTTGTGCTCAAATATAGGTATCAAAGATGATGAGAGGAACCTGGTTCCGAAGTATCAAAGTGGCCTACATAAGTAAATCCAATTAGAGATGGATTTCTTTGATAAATTCTCATTGGGAGTCTCTTATAAATGTGTTTTCAAAATCAAGTAGAAATTCAAGAAGAGGAATAAGCGGGAGTTTAGGTCTGCAAATCCACCATAACAGAAGCATGGTAAATGAATCCCTAAATCATAGAACAATGGACAAAGAAAGGAGAGTAAATTTCAAGACAACTAATCCAAGCCACGAGAAAGGAAGGGTAATGGGAAGTCGAAGAAGGACACTGAAAAGTGGTGTGAGTTCCACAAAATCCCTTGGCACAAAACTGATGAATGTCACTCAAAACAATCATTGTTGGATGAGCTTAAATAAAAAGAGTCAGACCCTGACTCAGACTCTGATTTGGAGTAGGATAAGGGAGCAGATAATTGATGCAGAACCCAGTGCCACCATCGCAACTGCAAAGATCCAACCAGAAGATTTATAGAATCTTGAGGAGGGCAAGCACCTCTTCCATTCATAGATGTGGTTGAAGGGGACCCCACTACATTTCTGTTGATAGTGAGATCCAAAATAACCCGATCTCATTTGAGGTCATCAAGCAATCGAATATACCGACAATTCTACACCCCCAACCATACGCCATTGGTTGGTTGATGAGACCTTCACATCATCCAGTAGTGCCACCTATCCTATGACATCAATCCCTTCAAAGATGCGATATTGTGTGATGTTTCCCCACTTGAAGTTTGTGATGTTCTTTTAGGACAACCTTGTATGTGGAAACTGCATGATGTTTATGAGTCAGGACCCTGTAGTGTCATTGTTACTTTGGGTGGTCATCCCTACATGGTACCAAAGGTAGTTCTAACTACTGCAATTTTATTGATCTTGGAAAAATAGTGCCAAAATCTAATCTCTCAAACTACAATTTTTTCCTCTTCATAGTTTGGTAAGAAAGTGAATGAAATGTCACTGCGACCACCACAACTTCATCACATGGTTTATATAGACAATAGAAGCAGGTGGACAAGGTTGTAAAGGAATATAAATATATTTTGGCTTCACCTATAGGGGTGCCTCTGCACTAGCAGGTCAAACATCCCATTGACATGATACTTGGTTCTCTCTTACCCAATGGTCCAATATGCAAATGCTCCCTTCTAGAGAATAAGGAATTAAAGTGTCAAAATCATGAGCTAATTTGAAAGGGCCACATTCGACCAAGATCCTCACCTTGTGAGAGCATAATTATGTTGGTACAGAAGAAGGATAAGACATGGTGATTATGTATTGATTATAGAGCCTTGAACAAAATTGTTGTCAAGAACTGATACCCAATCTCTTGAATTGATGATCTTCTTGATCAAATTAAAGGTGTCGATTTATTTATTAATATTGATCTAAAGTTAAGCTACCATCAAGTTCTGATAGAACAAACTGATATATGGAAGACAACCTTCAAATCTAAAGAAGGCCTTTTTGAGTGGTTGGTCATGTCTTTTGGCTTGACTAACGTTCCAATGAAATTCATGAGGATGATGGATGATATCTTACGATCATTCATAAATATTTTGTGGTCATATATTTTGATGGCATCCTCATCTTCAATCAGACCCAGTGTTAGTATCCAGATACTGAATTTTCAATTTCTCTGTGTTGCAGGAATGGGGTTATTCACGTAGCACCGAGAAGTGTCATTCCTGAGCACTGGTATCATATATGCCAAAATTAGTACTAAGATTATAACTTGCCTCGTTGGAAGGATTCATAAGAAGGGAGGAAATCCTTATTCCATTCACCTTTGAAACAATGTTATGATGTCTTGATTGATACTTCACGATTATTTTAAAATTTCTTAGCTGGGAGCCAATCTCCAGCACCTGTCATCAAACACAACACAGGTTAGCCACAACACTACCCAACATCAGATCCATTAATCTCTAGTGTTGGTTCAGATGGTTCTGGGTTTTTATCGTGTTGTTCATGGTTCTAATTCTATCAAAGGAACCTGCATCCATGGTATAACCTTCAACTCTTTCAACTGTAGAGAGATTTGTTTCTAGTGTTTTAGAGCCCTCTCTAAACACAAGGGAAGCATTGGACAAGTATCGAGTTATGTCTCATTTCTAGGAGGTTTTCAAATACAAAGAGTAGTTGTTGGATTATGTCATATTGTCTGCATCACTGTGATGAGAGATGTGCCTTTGCTGGAAATCAATTTGGTCAACTTGGCACATGTGGAGACCAAGTTGAGATGTTTTGAACGTTTCTAATTGGAGGTATAAAATTCATTTTCGAGATAGATAAAATGCAGTGCAACCATGTACTCATCTCGCTCTGTAATTTCTGTATTCACACATCAACAACATTAGACCAAGCCAGGAAGAAAGCACCATTGACACATGTCAATATAAAATTGTTCCAGACCATTACTGAAGTTGCCACGAGGAGAAAGCCCACAGGGTTTAGTTTTCACATTCTACCAAGTTAAAAGGAAGATTTGATGGGGCAAAAGGTAATTGTTGAATCTAGGCAGCACAACATGGAGGGAGCCCTCAAATAAATACAACTTCAAGACGGATGTGATGAAATGCCCAGGATTTCCAAATGCAGAAAGCTATTGTTCCCAACACTTGTCGCTATCTATTCCACCTTATTCTTCTTTCGTTAGGTTTCCACGAATTGCAAGATCAATGTTGTCATCTAATGGCATCTCTGATTGACGTATTTAAAGAACTGCATCGATAGTGGATGCTTGAAAATCATCCAAGTATCAGGAGGCAACATTAGCGTTTGTTCTATTCCAAAGGCATCCAGTGCAAGAAGAGCGCCCACGTCCTAGTGTAGAACTGTCTAGGGTTCAACACTTTCGCCCCCATGGAAGATCAAGGAGGAGGGGAGTCGTCGCCCCCTCCTTCTCCGTCCACTTCCTTTTGAAAACTGATCGCAGCTTGTAGCAAGAAGACTGCCCCCTCAGCTCCCCCAAGCTTCGTCAAGAAACTAGACGCTATTTTGGAGATTGACCTGCCTCCTGAACATCCAATGAAGGTAGCCCTATCCCTCTCTGAATGTGGACTCGTATGTCAATTTATGGGGCTATGGCCCTCAATCAGATCCACAGACAACTAGATACAATGAAATTGGAGACCGCTGATCACAAACAGTGTTACGTGCTATGCGGTCGGGAGAGGGTATTTTATTTTCGAATTTATCTCTCAGGAGGACAGAGATTTGATCTTCAGAAATGGACCATAATTCATGGGCACCCAAGGACTCTATTTAAACCAATGGACCCCAAGCTTTGATCAGGCCTCAGAAGTTCCCAAAGATGTCCCTGTCTAGGTAAGACTCCCAAATCTGCCAATACACTGCTGGAACCCAACCTCACTTCAAGCAATCGGGAATGGACTGGGGCGATATATTGATCGAGCAGATCCTAGAGACCAGTAATCCTGTGCGTGGATCTGTGTGGAAGTCGACCTGGAGGTAGGCCTGCCAGAGGAAATAAAATTAAAAGTTGGGGATTGGCACCACTTCCAAAATATGGACTACGAACAACTCCCATTCAAGTGCAGAGGTTGTCATGAATACGGCCACTTCCAAAGAAACTTCCCAAAGAACCCTTCTACAGAGAAAACAGGGGATGAAGGTTGGCAACAGGCCCGGAAGGGGAAATCCAAAGAGAAAGGACCAAGAAACGAAAAGACAGCCCCACCGCAAACCAAAATCTCAGGAACCAAGGAAACTGATAATAGCTTTAGCATTTTGGCAAAAGAAGTCGACGGAGAGGAACCAGATCCGAGTAAAGATGGTCAAGAGGAAGGAGAAAAAGGTAACCAAAAACCCGAAGATAAAGGGAATCCAACAGCATAAGAAGAAGGGGCGCAAAAACATTCCCCCCAGAGGTTGGAAGGTATTTAGAATATAGAGGAAGGGGAGATCTCAACAGGTAGCGACTCAGAAGATGCAAGCGAGGCTTGGGCCACTCCAAAGAAAATGGGAAGAGGCAGGAAAACCAAAAAAACTGAAAGAGGCCAGGAAAATTACAAAGACGTCCTCAAAGGGTCACAACCCACCATCAAGCAGCTGATCAGCGTTCGACATACGAGAAAGCACGCCAAAGCCTCCCAAGGAGGCCATCCCTCCCCCCAAGGTAATTAATGATTCTAACCTCCTGGAACTGTAGGGGAATGGGCAACAAAAGAAAGGAAGAAGCACTCAAGGATATAATCAAAGCTTCGAAAGAAAACATCCTCCTTCTCTAGGAGACCAAGATGAGCCAGCAAGACTCACTCAAAACTTCGTTGAACGTTTGGAGAGGCAGCCAAGGAATAGCTGAAAACGCCAGAGGTGCCTCAGGAGGACTCTGCACTCTGTGGAACGCCTCCAAAATAGACCTGATCAGCTCTGACACATGCATGCACTGGATTCACACCAAACTCCTCCATAAAGACTCGGGTTAACAGGTAAGCATCTTTAATATCTATGTGCCGCAGCACTTGGGGGGGGGGGGAAACAATGCTAGGAATCCCTACAAAACTACCTACAACAAAACGAACTCAACAATATCATTATCGGTGGGGATTTGAATGTAACCTTAGCTCAAGAGGAAAAAAGAGGGGGTTCCATAGTGAGAGATCCGGCTAGAGAATGGGTGGAAGATCTAGCCACAGCCTGGGACCTTTTAGACATCAAGTCAGCCAAAGGACTTTACATGTGGACAAATAAAAGGATCGGACCTGGGCACATAGCTGCCAGGCTGGATAGATTTCTAGTCCAAAGCTCCCTCATGTTACTAGGACTCACAACAAATGCAGAGATCCTGCCCCACCGTGTTTCAGATCACAAGCCCATTCTTCTATAAATTAAATATGACCAAGTCAGAGGACCCATCCCCTTCAGATTTAGCCCGACCTAGATCCAAGACAAAGACTTTTTCTCCCTGGTTTCTAAAACGTGGACCAGCGCTGTTAAAGGCTCAGCTTTTTATGTTTGGGAGGAAAAACTAAGAAGGTTAAAAAGAGCCCTAAAACTATGGGCAAAGAGCTAGCCAAATCCAATAGCAGTGTGCATAGCAGCCCAATTGCAGCTCGAGAGCCATCAGCTGGAAATGGAACACAAAGAGGTCACGCAGGAAGTCCTGCAACATGAAGACAGCCTTCAAAGACAATGGCACAAAGCCTGCAGAGAGGAAGAAAGCTACTGGAGGCAAAAATCAAGAAGTCTTTGGCTGAAAGAAGGAGATAAAAATACAAGCTATTTCCACAAGCAAGCGGAGGCAAGGAAACAATACAAAGCAGTTACAGAAGTACAAGTCCAAAATAAAACAATTTCAAACCCAGAGGGCATAAAACAAGCAGCCTTTGAAGCCTTTGAGGTGCTCTACACAGAACCACAAGGGACATAAATAGACCCATAGATGTACCCGTTCACCATTATCCCAGGCCTCATCAATGAGGATATCAACAACAAGCTGACCAGGGAGGTATCGCAGCAAGAGATAAAGGAGGCCTTGGATCAAATGAACCCAGATAAGGCCCCTGGGCCGGATGGTTTCACTGCCATATTCTATCAACAATGTTGGGATATAATAAAAAAGGATCTAACCAAAATGATCAAGAAATCACAACAGAGTAGCAAGATGGGTGGAAGCACCAACTCATCCTTTCTGGCACTCATCCCGAAGGAGAAAGGAGTAGTCTCCTTCAACCGCTTCAGGCCAATCTCCCTTTGCAACACAAGCTATAAAATTCTCACCAAATTTATAGCCAATCGACTCAAATCAATCCTCCCCCTCATTGTTCCTGAAAACCAAGGAGGCTTCGTCAAAGGTAGGCATATTGCCGATAACATCATCCTTGTTCAAGAGGCCCTTCACTCAAGTATCTGGAGGAAAGACAAAGGTATGATCATTAAACTGGATCTCGCTAATGCCTTTGATAGAGTTAGACATAAATTTTTATTTGAAGTCATGAGAAATTTTGGTTTTGATTCGACCTTTGTAAACTGGATAAAAGCTTGTATTGGATCACCATAGATAGCCCCGCTGGTGAATGGGAAAGTAACAAATTTCTTCCAAGATTCCAGGGGTTTAAGACAAGGGTGCCCCCTTTCGCCCCTTCTCTATGCAATCCAAGCTTCAGTCCTAAGCTACCAGCTAGAAAAATCCCAAGTTCAAAAAAACCTCCAGGGACTAAGAATCGTGCAAGGGGTGAAAGAAATAAACCATGCACAATTTGCGGACGATACACTGCTATTGGGAGGGGCAAGTCCAATAATAGCAAAAATTTTTAAGGAAGAGTTGGAAGCTTATGTTGTAGTCTCTGGAAGTGAAATAAGCCCGGCCAAAAGAAAAATCTATGTATGGAATATCACGCCAAATGAGATGCTGGGAATCACAAGAGTTCTAGGGATGAAAGGGCATACTAACTGGGAGGCCTTTAAATACCTGGGAATCCCCATTTTTAAATCTACCCCAAGAGCCTCTCACTGGAACCACCTGATAGACAAACTAAAAAGTAAATTTTCCTCCTGGGAGCGAACTGGTTAAATTTAGCAGGGAAAGCAGTCCTGATTAAATCCGTGGTGACCAGCATCCCCATCTATCAGAGCTCGCTGCTTTTAGACCCTGCCACTGTCATCCAAAAAATTGAAGCACAACAAAGGCGCTTCTTGTGGGAAGGAGGAAAGTAGGTTTGAAGGAAATTGCATTTGATAAGTTGGGAAAAAACCTCAAAGCCCTTCTTGGAAGGGGGCCTTAACTTTAAAAAAACACAAGCTCAAAATCTGGCATTGGGGGCAAAGTTGCTTTGGAGGATGGTCACTGGCAAACCAACTTGGAGCAAACTAGCACTCTGGAGAAAATACTTTAGGGGGCCCAGGGACCAATGCTTAGAGTTTCCTTGCAAAGAATCGAAAGGATCCCCTATCTTCACTCTCTGCAAACTACCACATTTCAGTCCTCATCTCACATGGGTGCCAAGAAATGGAAAGAAAATCAAAATCTGGCAAGAGTCAATATTGGGAGACCCCCCTCTAGAGCTACGACAGGATCTAAATCGACTCAAAGACTGGATGGATAGTCAAAACATTTTTACTCTCTTTGACATCTCAATTTGGGGGGAGGACAAGCTCATGACCTGGCAAGGGTGGGGAGTGCCCAACATACCCGCTGATCTGGAAAAGGATTGGAGCGCCCTTCAAAACTGCCTCCAAGGGAAAGCCCCTCTAAAAAAGAAAGGTAAAGATGAAAGAGGCTGGGGAGGGAATGCAAAGGCCTACACCATAGCAGAGGGCTACCAACTCTTCACCAGCGTCCCCATCGCCCTGCCTAATCCGGCAATCTGGAAAACAATCTGGCAGTCCAAGTCCATCCCAAAAATCAACCTTTTCATATGGACGCTGGCACACAATGGCATCCAAACAGGGGATAACCTCAAAAGACGTGGTTGGGAAGGTCCCTATAGGTGTCCTTTATGTCTACTTGCCGAAGAATTCACAGACCATCTCCTACTCAACTATGTTTTCTCCAAAGAAGTCTGGAAGCTAGCAACAGGAACGCAAAGTGCCCTCAACCTTCCCCCTGATATAAGAAGTCTCCTTCTCCATTGGGACTCCTTCTACCCTTTCACAGTTAAGAAAAGAAATCAAGCCTTCACTATGTGGAGAGTACTTCCAAAGTTTATCCTGTGGAACCTTTGGCTAGAAAGGAATAACAGAATCTTCAGAGATAACCAAAGAAGCGCAACCATGGTCGTCACCAGAATTCATGCTCTCTTTGGTGAAACTGCCCCTTATCTCTGTAATTCAAATAATGACCAAACGATGGACGCTTCAGAGGAACTCTGGCTAAGCCATTTCAAGATCCAATGTCACATGGGCAGGAAAGCTAGCAACCTAATCAAAGAGGAATGGGAGGTCAGGAAAGACAAATAGGAGTTTGCCAATTGGAAAAGAGGAAGGAACACTCCTATCCTATTCTTTGACGGGGCTTCGAAAGGAAACCCAGGCCAAGTTGGAGGAGAGGGGATAATTGAAAATCCCAGTGAGGCTACAACAATACATTTCGCATTGGGCTTAGTAATTGAATCCAACAACATAGCTGAGGCCATGGCTCTTTGGCAAGGGCTAATCCAAGCAAAAAAACACAGGATCCAGGACTTTATCATAATTGGTGACTCCAGAGTGATTATACAGGCATTAATTCGTTGTTCTAAGACTCAGAGTGCGATTCTCAATAACCTTCTTGACAAGATCCAACTCATCCTAAGGAACTTCAAGTCGTATAAACTATTTCATGTGTTAAGGGACCTGAATGGGGAGGCGGACGAGGAAGCCAATAGAGGCACACTTCTGGAGCCCGGGGTATTGAATGTGAACGAAATGGTATTCAACGTGGCTCTCCCTTGAAATATGATCCGCCCCCCATCTCATATTCAAATGCCAGCTAAGTCAGAAGACAGGAAATCGAGGGAATCGATTAGACTAGGACGCGTCAGAACTTTTGGCTGGACGAGAGGGACAAAACAATACCATGAGAAGGAGCGTCGCAGATATGGAGGAGACAAGAAATCTGTGCGGCCATCCCTCACGAAATCTGCAAATCGAAGGGAAATGATGAGAAAGAGTGAAGGAGGAGTTAAAATGAGGGTGAACCCCCAGCCTCATTCCATTACCACGGCAAGATTGCGAGTCTATCCAGGGCAGCAAGTTCGTAAAGTATCCATCAGTAAAGAGAAAGGCGCAAGCAGAAATGGGACGCGTTCAGGAATGGCTTCAAGTTCAACCAGCAAACCAAGCACG
Source organism: Picea engelmannii (assembly GCA_009831015.1). Lineage (NCBI taxonomy): Eukaryota > Viridiplantae > Streptophyta > Pinopsida > Pinales > Pinaceae > Picea > Picea engelmannii. The sequence goes on from ML777231.1 coordinate 175,733, forward strand.
GAAGAAAGGCTCAAGGAGATGGATAAAACATTGGAAAATTTGAAGCAACTGGTCCAATTTCAGCTGGATTTTCTTGAGAATTTGGATTCAGAAGCAGGGAGAAGAATGGAGAAACTGGAGGAGGACATCACTACTGCAAAACTCAGATTTACAGAGGAGATGGATAAGCTACACAGGGAGCTCAAGAACCCTCAACAGGAATTTGAAGAACGCATAGATCAGCTGGAAGCAAAAATGGCTCATCTAAACAGCGATTGGAAGCAAGACCCCATGAACTAACCAGCCCACTAGAAGTCTGTTAGCAAGATCTCTCTTCAACAAAAATGGCATTTTGTATAGAAGCCATTGCTGTAAATAACTCTGTACTTGGTGAAGGTTAACAGAAGCTTAGCTCAGGATTATAGTCTATAGCTATAGATTTAGAAGGGCTTTTCAGAAAGATAGACACGAAAAAATTCGGTGCCTATTTTGTAACCGAATATGTGGCCAGTCCACCCCTTTTTAATACAAACTCTATAACTATTTTCGTCCAAAAAAAAAACATTAGCGTTTGTTCTCAGTATTGGAATCGAAGTTGGGTTAACGCCAAGTGTGTCCATAGGATGCTTTCAAATCCTCGTTTTTTTTAGCCCTATCATATGAGCTCTCATTTGCAGTGACAGGGTTTATTTTGAGGTCTTCATAAACCTATGATCAGATGGGAATTTCAAAGAATACGCTTGAAGATATAGAGCCAAAATTAAAAAAAAAAAACAAATACACAGGCCCATAGCTTCATGGAGATCTATGTGTTTTCACTCATACCAGTTGGTAGAAAAACAGGGGAACACTCAGATCTTAGTGGATATGTTAACGGGGAACGCATAATTTCTGGGCATCAAAGTGACAACAAGATCATTACATCTTCTACAGTGGATACATGAAGCAAGGCTCATACCAAAGCACTATCAAATACTTCCAACAACACAAGTGTCTAAAATTCAAGCTCAAATGCTAAAAATCCACAGTTTATATTTAGTAGTCGAGCTATACTAGTGTGCCAATGTCTACCATTGTAGAACAAGGTTTTGGATTCCAGTTGCAAACATTCTTCTGCGGATTTGTAAGGTTTATCGATTTCAAACGTCAAAACTTGGAGAATCTTGGTCTAGTCTCTTTCGGGGTTTACTACAGAGACAGTGCTACTTGGATGAAAAGTTGTTTGCGTCATTCCTTAATCACTTGTTTAAACACCCTGAGTTGGAATTTTACTGAGTTTTATGTTTCACTTAAAGAGATACGAGAACATTACTAGGGCACTTGGCAACAATGAATCACCAATCCAAGTCCAACTCCAGATTCACAACAGGGGATTCAATCCGTGATTTTAGGCAGCAATTGGACATTTAAGCTACAGTTGAGATTCTCAAGGCAGAAACACTTAACAAAAGTCAAGAGAGCATTTACAAGTGGATTGTCTTCTAGATCCTGAGGCAAGTAAGGAGGCACAAGATCAACAAATCAGCAAGCAGTTCCAAATTGCAAGGGAGTGAGTCATCAAGTGATCAAGTATGAATAACAGAGAGATTACAAGTGGCGGTTCTTTATAACCAATTCCAACATTCAAGAATATTGGCTAGCCTGTTGCATATTTATTGTTTTCTATTTATTTTTAGTATGAAGATCAAGTTTGTTTCCTAGAAATTAGTGATAGTTTATCTATAGTTATATATATTCTATCATTTGTAAAAAGGTGATGGGGGGGCGAGAGGGTAAGGCTTGAGAAGAATTTGATATAGCATCCAGTCTGAGTTATTGTAAGCCAAAGGGAATTGTATTTATGTGATCGCTTCTGACATTTGAGATATATGACATTTGTTTTTATCAGATCGTGATTTCTCTCGTCTAAACATTGTTTTTCCATCTTCCTTGTTTTACATTATGTTTTTCGTCTGACTTGAAAGAATTGCAGACATTGAGAGTCAATGGCTGCTCATGGATGATAGATTCCCAAGCAGTGAATATTTTTCCATGACTGCCTATTATCCATGTGTTTCAAGTACTGTTGCATCCATTTGACAAAGAGAATCTTGGTTTGATGAGGTGTTCTACTTTTCATTTATTCCCTATTCTTCTACCCATTTACATATAAACGTCTTATCTGATATACAATTTGATTGCCTCCGACCAATAGGGTATTTACTTGACTCCATGCCCAATGGTGTTTTTATTGATCTGCATTAGCCCATTTCTCTTATTCTTTATCTTTCCATCTACCCGATTCACCTTCTTTCAAAACCCAAACACATCCTTATTTATAAAATCATTGCAATAACTGAAGATGTGCTAGGCTTGACCCTATAGCAGTCTAGGGGCAACTTCTAGCACAAACATATTTTGGCGTTGTTGCTGGGGAACGAAGCAACGAAGATATCTTCCCTGGGAGAACGACAACGATCAGATCCACTTCTTGATGGTGAATAGAAAGAGGGAAGATACATGACTGCACATCTTTCACCATGGCGACTCCATTGTTCTGAGATTCAGGATGGCCATGGAGGCTATCTTGGCTCGAAGGTTTGCACCTCTCAATTTTTCAACTATTCCTGGTTTTCCTAATCATGTGATTTCCTTCTTAGAATGCGTCAATTTTCTTCCTATACTCCATGGAGATGAAGGGGATAATCCTGCCCAACATCTCATAGATTTTCATCAGTGCATAGATAGGTTGAATATAAGTCATGAAGATGCTCTCATGAATATCTTTGTATACTCATTAAATGGTGATGCTCGGAGATGGTATCGGTCACTCTCTATCGCCAACATATCTTCTTTACAGGAATTTCATGTAGCCTTCCATAAGTATTGCAAGAGGTATTATTCTTATGATATACTTCTTGAAGGATGTTGTGAAAAGTTCAAATATGATATTCATCAGAGAATAGATTGTGCCTCGTATGATAAGTATGATGAGCCTTGTGAAGACAAAGATTAGGTTGTTTCCCTTTTCCCTAAAGTTTTAGAAGATGTTGAAGCAGAGAAGAAAGAATTTGTGGCAAACTCTACTCTTCCTGTACCTTTCATTTCAGATCCTATTGAACAACAGTATGTTGGAAATTTTGAAGTACTGCAAGAATAGTTGATCCTGCTTTCATCATCAGTGGTTGAGCAACCTTCTCTGCAAATCAGCAATCCTGCATTTACCATGCTTGAACCTAAATCTGCAGACAATATCAAACAACTGATCATCAACAAAGAAATCAGTCCACAGTCATGTTCAAATTTGCAAACAGCTGAAGATGACAGCCATTATCAGGAAGAGGATATGCAGTGACCTTCTACTTTTCAGCTGAAACAACAAAAAGAGGTTTTTCTTCATAGCTTCATTGATCCGTTTGCTGATTATATGGAATCTTTGAGCAGTTCAAGTTTCAGATTGTTTTTTTCAAAAGAAGGTTGGTTCTACTGTCCTTTCGAATTGCATTCACGTATTCTATGGGCTCTTGCATTTTTTATTTTCATACAAGAAGTTTTTTCAACCAGTTGGATGTTATCATGGCTTCATTGGAAGCATGATTTCACATGATTAGCCAATTTTTACTAGTTAAAAGTAGGAATAGATAAGAACAATAAGCTTTCCATCGAGCATGAAGATTCTTGTCAGTTTGATAGTTTGCAGCAGAAAGTTTGATTTCAACATTTTGTTAGAGTTTGAATAAGTTGCAGAATGTTGGGCCTGATTTGAAATGCTATTGACGGACTCCATAACCCAATGGACTAGGCATAGCATAAATGTAGATGTTTGCAGAGGCAAAGGTTTGCAAGCTGCATTGCACGGATGCACAGAGGAAAAGGCGCAGTGGTATGCTTGTTCTTGATGCCTCACAGGGAGAGCATCATCCCCAAAAAGGAGCCAATGTTAGTATCCAGATACTAAATTTTCAATTTTCTCCTTGTTCCAGGAATGGGGTTATTCCCGTAGCACCAAGAAGTGTCATTCCTGAGCACCGGTATTGTATATGCTGGAAGTAGTACCGAGATTCTAACTTTCCTCGTTGGAAGGAGGTATAAGAAGGGTGGAAATCCTTATTCCATTCACCTTTGAAACAGTGATATGATGTCTTGATCGAGACTTCACGATTATTTTAAAAGTTCTTGACCGGTAGCCAATCTCCAGCACCTGTCATCAAACACAACACAGGTTAGCCACAACATTACCCAACATCAGATCCATTAATTTCTAGTGTTGGTTCAGATGGTTCTGGGTTTTTATCGTGTCGTTCATGGTTCTAATTATATCAAAGGAACCTGCATCCATGGTATAACCTTCAACTCTTTCAACTGTAGAGAGATTTGTTTCTAGTGTTTTGGATCCCTCTCTAAACACAAGGGAAACATTGGACAAGTATCGAGTTATGTCTCATTTCTAGGAGGTTTTCAAATACAAAGAGTAGTTGTTGGATTGTGGCATATTGTCTGCATCACTATAAAGAGAGATGTCTATGCCTTTGCTGGAAATCAATTTGGTCAACTTGGCACAGGTCGAGACCAAGTTGAGATGTTTCGAAGGTTTCTAATTGGAGGTATAAAATTTGTTTTTGAGATAGATAAAAGGAAGTGCAACCATGTACTCATCTCGCTCTGTAATTTATGTATTCACACATAAACAACATTAGACCAAGCCACAAAGAAAGCACCATTGACACATGTCAATAAAAAATTGTTCCAGACCATTACTAAAGTTTCCACGAGGAGAAATCCCACAGGGTTTAGTTTGCACATTCTACCAAGTTAAAAGGTAGATTTGATGGGGGAAAAGGTAATTGTCGAATCTAGGCAGTGCAACATGGAGGGAACCCTTGAACAAATACAACTTCAAGACGGCTGTGATGAAACGCCCAGGATTTCCAGATGCAGAAAGCTATTGTTCCCAGCACTTGTCATTATCTATTCCACCTTGTTCTTCCTTCGTTAGGTTTCCACGAATTGCAAGATCAATGTTGTCATATGATGGCATCTTTGCTTGACGTATTTAAAGTATTGCATCGATAGTGGATGCTTTAAAATCATCCAGGTATCAGGAGGCAACATTAGCGTTTGTTCTCAGTATTGGAATCGAAGGCGGGTTAACACCAAGTGTGTCCACAGGGCGCTTTCAAATCCTCATTTTGTTTGGCCCTATCATATGAGCTCTCATTTGCAGTGACAGGGTTTATTTTGAGGCCTTCATAAACCTATGATCAAATGGGAATTTCAAAGAAGACGCTTGAAGATATAGAGCCAAAAGTTAAAAAAAAAAAAAAAACACAGGCTCATAGATTCATGGAGATCTATGTGTTTGCATTCATACCAGTTGGTAGAAAAACAGGGGAACACTCAGATCTTAGTGGATATGTTAAGTGGGAATGCATAATTTCTGGGCATCAAAGTGACAACAAGATCATTACATCTTCTACATTGGATACCTGAAGCAAGGCTTATACCGAAGCACCGTCAAATACTACCAACAACACAAGTGTCTAAAAGTCAAGCACAAATGCTACAAATCCACAGTTTGCAGTTAGGAGCTGAGCTATACTGGTGTGCCAATGTCTACCATTATAGAACAATGTTTTGGATTCCAGTGACAAACATTCTTTTGCAGCTTTGTAAGGTTTATGGATTTGGAATGTCAAAACTTGGAGAATATTGGTCTAGTCTCTTTAAGGGTTTACTACAGAGAAAGTGCTACTTGGATGAAAAGTTGTTTGTGTCTTTCCTTAATCACTTGTTTAAACACCCCGAGTTGGAATATTACTGAGTTTTTTGTTTCASTTAAGGAGATGTGAGAACATTACCAGGACACTTGGCAACAATGAATCACCAATCCAAGTCCAACTCCAGATTCACAACAGGGGATTCAATCTGTGATTTTAGGTAGCAATTGGAAATTTAAGCTACRGTTGAGATTCTCAAGACAGARACACTTAATAGAAGTCAAGAGAGCATTTACAAGTGGACTGTCTTCTAGATCCCGRGGCAAGTAAGGAGGCACAAGATCAACAAATCAGCAAGCAGTTCCAAATTGAAAGGGAGTGAGTCACCAAGTGATCAAGTATGAATAACAGAGGGATTACAAGTGGCAGTTCTTTATAACCAATTCCAGCATTCGAGAATATTGGGCAGCCTGTTGCATATTTATTGTTTTTTATTTTATTTTTAGATGAAGATCATGTTTGTTTCCTAGAAATTAGTGATAGTTTATCTATTGTTATATATATTCTATCATTTGTAAAAAGGTGATGGGGGCCCGAGAGGGTAAGGCCTGAGAAGAATTTGATATAGCATCCAATCTTAGTTATTGTAAGTCGGAGGAAATTTTATTTCTGTGATCGCTTCTAACATTTGAGATCTATGACATTTGTTTTTATCAGATCGTGATTTCTCTCGTCTAAACACTGTTTTTCCATCTTCCTTGTTTTATATTTTGTTTTTCGTCTAACTTGAAAGAATTGCAGGCATTGAGAATCAACGGTTGCTCATGGATGATAGATTCCCGAGCGGTAAAGATTTTGTCGTGACTGTCTATTATCCATGTGTTTCAAGTACCGTTGCATCCATTTGACAAAGAGAATATTGGTTTGATGAGGTGTTCTACTTTTCATTTATTCCCTATTCTTCTACCCATTTATATATAAACATCTTATCTGATATACAATTTGATTGCCTCCGACCAACATGGTGTTTACTTGACTCCATGCCCAATGGTGTTTTTACTGATCTGCATTAGCATGTTTCTCTTATTCTTTCTCTTTCCATCTACCTGATCCACCTTCTTTAAAAACCCAAACACATTCTTATTTATACAATCATTGCAATAACTAAAGATGTGTTGGGCTTGACCCTATAGTAGTCTAGGGGAAACTTCTAGCACTAACACCTAGGAAGAACATTTTTTACACATCCAGTAGGACTTGGGCACCCTGCGACAACACGCGTTATACACCAATATGGAGAAATTCTCATTTGGAATGCAATGATTCAATATTTAGGATACATCATGGATGGACATCAAGTGCATGTGGACCTAGACAAGATCCAATTTATCTGTGATTGTCCAGCCTTGACAACTTTGATAGAGCTCTGCAGCTTCTTGGGCCCCGCCAACTTTTATAGTAGGTTCATGTTGTGGTTCTCTCATATTGCTTGGCCCTTAAGTCAAGTGACCAAGGGTGGAGATAAAGACAAGTTTTCTTGGTATAAATCATAGAATAAAGCATTTTAGGATCTGGAACATTGCCTCTTCTCCACACCAATCCTCACATTTCCAGAACTTGAACAACCCTTTGATATTGAGAAAAATTCCTCTAACTATGATATCGGTGCAGTCCTCAGTCAACAAAAAAATTTAGTGGCATATCATAGTGAAATACTCTCTGATGTTGTTTACAAATATCCCATCTATGATAAGGAGATGTACTCTATTATGAAGGCATGTTGACGGTAGAAGCATTATATTTTGGGAAAGGAAACTATCATCCACACTAATCACAAGCCTATGCAATTCATGTAGACACAAGGGAAATTACAGAATGACTGCCATAATAAGTGGTCCACATACCTGCACAAATTCCACTTGAACATCAAGTACAAGAAGGACATCACAAACCACGTTGTAGACTGCCTCAGTTGACCCTCAGTTGTATCACTAACCAAAATTCTTAACTCTTGTGGGCATGATACCTTTAGGTGTCCATAACTATACAATGGTGACTTTGACTTCACTAATATTTATCAGACACTAGGAGTAGGAAAATTTGTTCCATATTTCCAACTCCAAGATACATTGTTATGCTCTCTGGCCCATCTTTGTGTTCATTCAAGCAAGCATGAAAAGATATTTGGGAGGCACATTATAGTCAAGTGGCAAGGAACCTCAGTGTGGAGAAGACAGTAGCAGTACTTTATAAGTGTTTCTACTAGCCAAATCTTCGACAGGATGTCATCTAGTATATCAGGTCGTGCACTTCTTGTGTCATTACTAAACTGTCCTTCAAGAAGCAAGAGTTGTACATTCTCTTTCTACCCTATAAAATCCATGGGAGTCAGTCTCCATGGATTACATGTCAAGTTTTCCCTCCACTAAACATGGTCATGATTTTGTTTTTGTGGTTGTTGATCGGTTCTCTAAGATGGACATTTTGGCACCATGTAAAAACACTATCACAACCAAGGCAACTGCTAGTCTCTTGTTTGAGCATGTTTGGGTTCATTTTGGGCTACCACATACTATTGTTTCGTATTGTGACAACAAGTTCCTTAGTGTAAGGTACTAGATGGTATTATGCAGAGTAGAAACAAAATTGTTATAACAATTATCAACAAAAAGAGAAAAATATAGAACACATTGACACAATTAATTCCATAAATGATACCTTTATCATATCGATAGCCAAGTTCACTTGCCTCTTCAAGGGGGAAACCTCCAGTAGAGAAGAGCTCAAGTACAGAATGATTCTTAAGACAAAATTGTCCCATGCTTTCTACTCCTATTTATACTATTTCAATTGTATAAAGAACATTCTAGAGGAAGATATTTCTAGAAGCAAAACCTTGTATTAAGTCTTCTTACATTATACATGTTCACATTATTACATAGTCCTTATTTACTAATGTTGGTCTTTATTACATAGAAAACATTTTATTCTATCTACTTTAGGGGTTAGGGAGGTTAGGACCCTAACATTCCCTCCCCCTTGAATAAAACACCCTTGTCCTCAAGGATTGAGATGTGGAAATTGTTGCAGAATGACAATTGGCTCCCTTATGGTATCCTCTAGTTGTGTATCCTTCCACTAAACTAAAACTTCCTTGATTTTTCATTGACGGAGACTAAGATCACAATGGTCCAAGACTACTTGGGGATGCAACGAAATTGAGCCCTCTTCATCCAATTCATGGAGACTAGTTTGAGTCCAGTACTTGGTTCCAATCACTTTCTTCAAGCAAAAAACATGAAAAACAGGATGGAGCTTAGAGTGACTGGGGAGAGATAAATCGTAGGCCACATGCCCCATGCACTTGAGAATTGTATAAGGCCATATAACTTGGGAGTAAGTTTATGAAAAATATCTACTTTGAGGGATGTTTGATTATAAGATTGAAAATGAAGAAACACTTGGTCCCCTTCAACAAATTGGAATTATGAACAAGCCTCGTCAACTTGTTTCTTCATGTGATTCCAAGCCATGAAAAAATTATCTTTAAGGGTATGGAGAATGGAAGCTCGTATTGTAAGGGTGTTGTCTACATCTGAGACCTTGGAGACACCAGGAAGGTAGGATAATACAAAGTGTGGTTTTTGAAAGTAGACCACTTCAAAGGAATACATGTGAGTCAGAAGACTCAAATGATGCATGTCGGTGTCAAAACCTTCATAAAGGTCTGCAACAAACTGGGTCCAAGTAATATACCCTTGGTGTGAATTTTTACACCATTTCCACCATTTCCAGCATTCAGGATCCAAATAAAGGACATCGATCCGAAGTTTGGTCAAATCATTAGTAATGGCATACAAGGAGAAATAATGTTCCATTTGAGTGACCCAACCCGCGGGATCTGAACCATCAGATTTATTCACCTCAACTTTTGGAATATGGAGTTCATGATGAAGGGGGTTGGAATGAAAAGACATGGTATGGGAGTGTTGAAAGATTGGTTTTCATTGATGTCAACCCTTGAAGAAGTCTGGTATCCGTAGAGGTATGGTTATGGAACCCAAATTTTATAAGGAAAAAGGTCATGAAGGACGATGTAAACACATGTAACACACTCATGAGTGGATAATCCTCATCATTTCATAGCCGTTACACTATGTAGTTCCTCACAGTTGAGGAGTTATGGCCTTGTGAAGTTAGAAGCCCTGAAGAATGGTCAAGAAGCCCCTATTTGGTTACAAGTCTTCAATGAAAGGGTAAAGTGGTTGTAACAAGAAAGTTAACAAGCCCCTAAGTTTAAGGAAAGAGGTTACCTAGAAAAAGTATAAATTACCCTCAAGGAGTCTTTCATAAGTATAATTCACACACATCTCTATTGATTATCTATCTTGTGAAGAAATTTTGGTCTATTGGTGAATCTAAGGTTGATTATGAGGTAGCAAGTCTGAAGTTGTGAAGGAAGGTCAAAGGTGAAAGTCTTGAAGTTGTAACAAATGTGAGTAACCCTAGTTTCTGAGGTATATGTGGGTTACATGTTAGAAGGTTGTGGATGTACGTGAGATGCAATGGAGAAAAGTGTGGATATCCGTGGGTAGTAGAAGAGAAAGTCGTGGATCTATGAAAAAGATCATGAAATATTGGGAAATGCTAGTGCCGGGTTGCTCAGGTTTGAAAAAAGGTTACAGATCAACACTACATTGGTCCAGGTCAGCTACATGTGTAAAGGTACGTTTATGTACTTGTTTTGAAGGTTATAATTGGTTATGGTATGGTGCATGCTTGAGGCATGTTTGGAATTGGCACATGATGAGGTACATATTGGCTACACGGTTGAGTGAGATATACTCTTTGGTATATGACGGGACTAGTATGGTTCACTATTATAAACATATCTTTGAGATGTTGGTACATGTTTGAGGTATACACTTGATGTATGGTGGGATATGCATGAGGCACATGCTTGGGTATCTTGAGGCACTTATTTGATGATATGCTATAGGTTTATACATGATTGATGTTATGGTTTATACATGTTGATTTTCTAGTTCATGGTACATGATTTGATAGGTTATTCATCATTGAGTTTATGGTTTACACATTGATGCATATGTTGATACATAGTTGATATGTGATATGGTACAGGTTGATGTACGTGGTATGGTACAGGTTGATGTACATGATATGGTACAGGTTTTGGTACATGGTTGATGTACATGACATGGTGATGGTTTTGGTATCCATGTGAGTGGGTCTGTTTATAGTTGATTGATGATGGTATATCAATGATAGAGATAGTGGCAGTGATTGTGGTAGTGACAACTAATCTACACATATATTTTAGGGTGGAAGGATAGGGCAAGGAAAGGGGGTTGTAGCCTCCTTCCAGTTGGTTCCATAGAAAAAAGGGAGTTGGAGCTTCCTTTAGTTTGGAGCTTGAGAATCAGGTGGTTGTGGCCTCCTTTTGGTTGGATCTAGAGAGTTCAGGGGAGTTGTAGCTTCCTTCAAGTTGGAGACTGTAAATAGGGGGTCGTAGACTCCTTCCAGTTGTAGCTAGAGAATTGGGAAGTTGGTGCTTCCAATGATTGTATTATTTTGATATATAATAAAATCATTACGTGGTTATCTCCGATTTTTTGTTTCCATGTAAATTCTAGTGTATTGTGTTTCTGTGGATATCTATTATTCTATGTTGATTTATATTTCTCATGATATATTGATGATATATTATTGATGATGTTAATGATTTAATATTGTTTTTAAAAGTGATAACAAAGTGATCATATTGATTCACCCCCCCTCTCAGTATTCCAACAATTGGTATCAAAGCAGTTTGTTCAAGAAACAATTTAGCCACTGGAAGGAGATTATGGAATACACTAAGATTGGAGCACTAAGGTTTGATGGACAAAACTATGCCTTTTGGAATAAAAATATGCAAACCTTTTTACAGGCACATGGATTTGATGTTTGGAAGTTAGTAGTAGATGGATATGTAGCACTAGCCACTCCCCCAACTGACAAAGATGGAAAGAAACTCAATGAAAACAACTCAAAGGCTAAAGACATAATTATGAACAGTTTGGATGATTCGGTATTTGTAAAAGTTATGCATTGCAAGACTACAAAGGATATTTGGGATAAACTTCAAAAGATTTACAAAGGAGATACCAAAGTCAAGGGAGCTAAGCTTCGAACCCTTAGAGATAAGTTTGAGCAACTGAAGATGAAGGAATATGAAGACATTGCAACCTACTTTCTATGATTTGATGAAATAGTGAAAACTATTAGAGGACTGGAAGAAGAAGTTGATGAGTCAGTGGTCACTCATAAATTTCTAATATCTCTACCTATAAGATTTGATCCTAATATATTATCCCTGGACGAAAGAACATATATTGACGGTTTGAGCATGGACGAGCTACATGGAATATTCACATCTTATGAAATGAGGATCAAACAAGAGAACTCGGTCACAAAGGAAGCATTGTTCAAAGCATCCAAGAAGATGAAGAAGAAGAAAAAGAAAAATTCAAAACCATATTGCAGCTACAATGATGAATCAGAGGAAGATAAAGAAGTGGCAAACTTCGTGAGGAAGTTGAAAAGAGGAATCGGCAAGTATAAAGGTATGCTTCCATTGAAATGTTTTAATTGTGATGGTATTGGTCATTTTTCTTCTAAATGTCCAGAAACATAGAGATACGTAGAGAAACAACGAATATCCAATGAACAATAACTTATATTGAATAAATAAAATAGGCTGAAACTGTAAAACTGCAGAACTAAAAACAACTTGCTCAAATGTTGGTAGTTATCTCTGAGAAGAGATGTGGCTTCTACGCACATCTATCTGAGCAGAATGATTACAATGAGGCTCCAGAGGCCTTTTTAACATTACTCATGAATTCCAAAACCCTATACATCCAAAAACCTAACCCTAGGAGATGAAATGCCAAAATTTATGTGGGCCCTGATGGCTAAGTTGGTACCTCAACTTCTCAGGGTCGTAACTTTTGCATACGACCTATGTTTTAGATGTGTGATATCCCATTAGAAAGGTATTTTCAAGAAATACATATTATGCCATCAAAATCTAAGTCTACAGTTTGACTATGGAAAGCCAAAAACTGTACAAAAATATTTACTGACATGAAAAATTCCAAAATAAGCCAGTTGGATTAGGTGGGTAGCCACCAATCTCCACCTGGAATCTTTCTAGGGCTTCAGACAACCCCGGAAGAGTAGAACCCATAATTACAAAGAATTATAGAAGAACGTGTTGAACTAAAACTGTCAAGATGAGCCAGTTGGAATAAGTGGGTGGCCACCAATATCCACCTGGATCAGGTCTACACTTATGTTTCAGGGCGGCAGGATGGGGCAAGGAAAGGGGGTTTTAGCCTCCTTCTAGTTGGTGCCGAAGAACACAAGGAGTTGGGGCTTAAGATTCAGGGGGTTGTAGCCTCCTTCTGGTTGGAGCCAGAGAATTCAGGGAGTTGTAGCTTCCTTTAGGTTGGAGCCTGTAAATAGGGGGTCGTAGCCTCCTTTCAGTTGTCGCTGGAGAATTGAGAAGTTGTTGTTTCCAATGAATTTATTCTTTTGATATATAATAAAGTAATTTTGGGGTTTTCTCCCATTTGGGTTTCCATGTAAATTTTGGTGTATTGTGTTTCTATGGATGTCTATTATACTATGTTGATTTATACTACTCATGATATATTGATGATATATTATTGATGATGTTAATGATTAGATATTGTTGTTAAAAGTGATAATAAAGTGCTCATATTGATTCATCCCCCCTCTCGGTATTCCAACAGGGAGGAGTTAGCACCTTTTGGGTGTGAAGGTTGTTCAGAGGAGGTAGGACCCCATAATTGACTCATCTAGTGTTTTATCTCTTCAGAAAATATTGTGATTTTTTTTTCACCTCGTCATAGAGGAATTCAAATCGGTCATATGGTTTCAAATTTGGAATTGGGGGAAGCAACATTCGAATTTATGTTCTTGATGTCAGTCTTGTTCTAGGTGTTGTCGTTTTGCAAGGAAATGATACGGTTTTCAACTTCTTGGTTATGGGTCTGTACCATTTGGGAGGTAAGTAGGAAAGAAATTGATTGGTGGGTCTGCATAAAAAGGGGTTATGGGTGACCGCTACCAATGTGATCAGTGTGAAGATAGGAAGCCAATGGAATAGATCCAAAATAAGGGTGTCGGGGAAGGTGGGTGGGTCCATGGAAAAAAGTCTTATAAGTGATGGGTATCGATGTGATCAAGGAAAAGAGAGGAATAAAATAGGATAGGTCTCAAATAAGGGTGCCAGAGGGACCACTGTAATTTTTTTAACTCTTGTGGAGTTATACTATGATTTGAATAATACTATAGTGACAAAATGTCCATATTGTTAATAGTTTAAATTGTGTAGTAATTTCGCAACCTGGATGTAGGAGGCAGGGTTGCACTGCAAAATTTCCCCTCTGTTTCTATTCAGTTATGTTCTAGTAGAAAGAGTTATGGTTTTGAGGGTTCCTATGGGAAAGGTTTTTCTCTGTTCTATAGCTCTTTGATATACCGACATGGCCCAACAATAGTACTATTTCCAATATCTCAAGGCTCTAACTAAGGAGGCTTAATGATAGCCTTAGTCATACTACCCAATTACCCAGGTACACAAGAGTAGTCTTCTTGAGCGTTGTTCTCGGTGCCACTATATAAATTAGGTGGTTGATAAGATAATCAAAACTAGTTTCAAGAGACCTATGGGACTCCCTATATACTTGAGGGTATGTGATATTGAATGACTATGTATAGGTGTTGTCTAATGTAGTACCACTTGAAGGGGTACCAATAAGGGTTACAGAGGTTTCCAACTAGGTGAAACAGTGTGTTTCGAGTAACCCATGAAACTAACATTATTTCATGTATATAGTCCTCCCCCAACAACAATTTTACCTATCAAACAATAGATCATTGCACATTAAAGAAGTCTACAGTACACGTCTCTAGCCTGAAAAAAAATTGTATAAAAATTTTGCAGAGAAAAGTGTTATGATACCACTTGTAAGGTACTAGATGGTATTATGCAGAGAAGAAACATAATATTTTTAACAATTATCAACATAAAGAGAAAAATATAAAGCACAATGGCACAATTGATTCTAGAAATGATACCTTTATTATATCGATAGCCAAGTTTGTAGATTTTAACCTTGTAAAATATTTTACTGCAAAAATATTTTCAATAAAAAGAACAAAAAAGATACAATGGAAAATACACACATTACACAGATTTTTCCCCTGGAAACCCAAAATGGGAAAACCAACATATTCTATATTCATTCATAGTGATACATTGTTTACAATACAATATACATATAGGATCCAATGGCATCCAAAACCCTAACCCAATGACCTGGATTAGTCAACAACCCTAATTCTTTAACCAAAAATAGAAAACCATTGGCAAAAACCATGTGCCAAAAAAATGCCCAAAGATGGACACAAAAATCGAGACGACACAAAAAACAAGGCAAAAATGAAACACATTTCCTGAGGAAAAAAAATTCTCAGGGGCGCTGCCCTGAACCCCCGTGCAGGGGGGATATCGCCCCCCTACGCAATGTAGCAGAAATTATAACTAGTCATGCAAAGAATATGACACATACCCATTATTCTCCCACTTGTTGTTTTCTTTGCATATAGGGGGTTACAGGGTTACATAGTCAACAATCCAAGGCAACAATGCCCATGGATCCTCTCAGTGCTCACATATTTTGTTAATGAATCTATAACATTATTCAAAGTGTCCAATTTCATTAGAAACACTTTATTTTCTTCAACCATGTCTCTCACAAAGTGATATTGAATATCAATATGCTTTGTCTTTCAATGATAAGTCAGTTTCTTCACCAGAAAAATTGCACTCTGACCGTCACAATCTATCCTTGCAGCTTGTTGTACTAACCCAATACCTGAACACAATATTTATAACCATATTGCTTCTTTACTTGCATGAGTGGCTTCCATGTATTCAACTTTTGTAGTTGAAAGTGCCACTACAACCTATCTTTTGCTCATCCAACTGATTTCTCCTCCAAATAGGTTAAACACATACCCCCTTGTAGATCTCCTACGATCTAGATCTCCAGCCTAGTTTGCATCCACAAAGCCATGTATTTCCAACACTCTGTCCAATCCTGGTCTTCCTTGGTAGGAAAATCCATAGCTAACAGTGCCACATAAATACCTGAAAACCCTTTTTATTGTTTTCCAATGCTCCTTCCCTAGTTTTGACATATACCTGCTCAAAAATCCCATTGCATGTGCAATGTCTAATATAGTAAAAACCATTGCATACATAAAACTACCAAATGTACTCGCATATGGAGAATGAGACATGTCCTCCTCCTCTTCATGTGTCTTGGGACACTGATCCGTAGATAACTTTACACCAACAGGAATAGGGACCTTGACCGGTTTACATTCCTGCATATTAAACCTTTGCAATATTTTCTCGACATATTTTCTCTGATTTAGCCATAGTTTCTCGTTTTTCTGATATATTTTAATTTCCATGGCCAAAATGAAATTTGAAGCATCGAGATCTTTCATGTCAAATTTAGAGGACAACTGAGTTTTCACATCCTCAATAATCTCCTTGTTGTTTCCTATCAACAACATGTCATCCACATACAATACCAAATCAATCAAATAATCACCAATTAATTTAAAATACACACAATGATCCTCTTTGCTTCTTGTGAAGCCAAGTCCCAACATATAAGTATCAAATTTTTGATACCACATTCTTGTTGATTGTTTTAAACCATACAAGGACTTTTTCATCTTGCATACCAGCTCCTTCTTTCCCTTCACAACAAATCCTTCTAGATGCTTCATATAGATTTCTTCTTCCAAATCCCCATGAAGGAATGTTGTCTTCACATCCGTTTGTTCTACTTCAAAATCAAATGCAGCAACAACAGATAACAAAAATATTATAGAAGTTAACTTGGAAACATGAGAAAAAATCTCACCAAAATCAATTCCCTCAACCTAGGAATAATGCTTTTCTACTAATCGAGCTTTTTATTTCTCCACTTTTTCTTCTGCATTCAACTTCTTTTTAAATACCCATTTGCTGCAAATGGGATTTGTTCCAATCAATAACTCCATTAGATCCCAAGCCTCATTCTTATCCAAGGCTACCATTTCTTCATCCATGGCCTTTTTCTAGAGATTTCCATCCTCTGAATCCAATACCTCCCTGACAGTTCTAGGATCATCATCAATAATAGTCAAACAAAAATTTGAACGGAAATAAAATGGAGCATACCTTTACAGTAGCCTTCTTTCTCGAACCCCGAAACCCAAAAATCCAGAAAAACCTTTTGACCCCTTTTTGAACTAAGGGAGACTCTGTAACCAGAAAAAAAAAAGGAGATTTGGATTTAGGGAAGAAAAATAAACTTTTTTTCAACATAGGCTCCATCTAGGGATCTCATCTCCTTGTGGGACGAGAAGAACAGTAGACCACATGCCTTTATTGGGAAAATGGAGTCATTAGTTTGTTTCTGCAAAAACTTGTTCAGGAAAAGGGTGCAGGGAGAAAAGGGGGTTTCATATTTATCTCTGGAATATTTCGAAACCCGATCGCTATTTAATCTCACTTTTAGGCCATGTGACTTCCTCTTTCCTGATACTGATTTGTGGTCTGCTTAAGATAACCCAAACAAACTTAGGAATTTTAACAGGTTCTGTTGATCTTGCTTGCCTCAAGGTGAAGTAATTTTAATGTTTTTAATCAGGGAGTCCTGCAAGAACTTGGGATGTAAATCAAACTTCAAAGAAAACTAATTTACCAGAGTACTTTATAATTCATGTATAACATCCTTACAAATATGTTAGACATTGCTTCACTGCCAGCGAGCCTGTTCAGTACCCCAATGAAGTTATCTAATTCCCTTTATTGAATTTCCTTTCACCACTTCAAATTGTAACTTTTCATTTAAATTCTGAGATGAGGGCAATCATTTTATGAATTTCCTTTCATCATCTCTCTTTGGACTAGATGGGGTCAATCAATTTTTGAATTTCCTTTCACCATCTGTCTTATACTTTCTTTGACTTGAAGTGGGGGCAATCAATTAGTGTAAAGTATACCAGGGGTGATATATATGTATAATTTTTCAACAGAGGTCTGTCAACTCACTTTGATTACTCTGGATCAGTTTCTTTTCGGTATTCAAAACATCTTAGTCTATAGGAAAACTTATGGGGGAATTTTATTTCCAGCAACCTTCTTTTGAGAAAGACTAAATTTTTTTAGAACCTGTTAAAATAACTAAGAGAGTCAGGATTAGCCTATACATATATTTTCTCAGTACGAGTTTGAAGAGTCGTGAGGACTTGCCTTTCTTCTAAATATTTTTTTGTCATATTTCAGAGCTAAAGTGTAACCTCTCCTTCCTCTGTGGAAATCATGGGAAGGCGTCTGGGGTCGAAGGGAAGATACCACAGATTGGGACAGGATGACAGAGAAGGCTTTGGATTTCATAAACAAGGTTGTGGTAACGCAATCCTGACTCTTGGAACCCTTTTTTAGGTCACTTTACTTCTCCTACTTATTTTACTTATTTTTATCTTATCCAGGGGAATCCTTTAAGATCCATAGAAAATTTCGTTCTTTTGATGATACCTCGAGTGAATATGTTCATACTCATGAGACCATTGTTGCACCTAGGTGATATTCATTTGAAATCTAGACATTTCGGAAATTCATACCTTAGCCTTACTACTTTGTTCCCATCTTAGTAAATTATTTTGTTATCACATGTTTCGAGCAAATAAATTTCTTGATACATGACCATCCGTTTTCTCCTTTTTGACATTTGGGTTGTAGACCAAAATCCTGCAAAAAGACAACATGAAAAGCATCAGGGTTTTAAGATTGATAGAATTCAATGTGTTGAATATTTTATATCTCTATTTCTAGGAGATCACTAACCTATTTTATTTGCGATGAAAGTAAAACTTACCGAAAAAATATAAAAAAAAAAAACACAAACCGACATATACAGTGGAATTTTAGAAATTGTTTATTGCATATAGTGCTTCAGATAATGCCCGTTGATAGGAGCATTGAGGATTTTACCATCCAAATTTTCTAATAAAAATGAGTTCTTCCCTTCAGAAGCTGAGACTTTGAATGGTCCATACCAGATATGATCAAATTTGCCATGTTTTCATGAGTCTTCCCTCCTAGCATCCTATTTCAAAACCAAATCACCAGGGAGGAATTCCCTATCTTTAGCCTTATGATCAAACAATGCTTTCATATTTTCTTGATATTTCTGCAACCTTTCATCCACCACGGCCCTATTATGTTGAACTTCAATCAATTGATTTATTCTTCTTGTGACATGGTTTGGTTATTCTTTTTCATCTTGCCAAAGTTTCATCACAGGTAGAGTCAGGTTTATGGGTAATACCACGTCAGTCCCGTATACCATTTGAAATGAAGAAGTGTCAATCGATTTCTTGGTGCCTATCCGATTTTCCCACAAGGCGTATTTCAAATGCACATGCCATGATTTTTTTATTTTTGTTCAACACCTTCTTAATTATGGTAATTAAGCTTTTATTTGATGATTCAACTAGCCCATTGCCTTAGGGGTAGTATGTCTTGGAGTGACCCAATATAATATTGTACTTTTTGGAAAAAGTTGACCATTGCCATAGATTTGAATGCCTGGTCATTATCTGTAACTATCTTTCGAGGACAGCCAAATCTAGATAATATGTTTTCTTCCAAGAAGTCTATCACCACAGAATCTGTGGCTTTACTAGTCGGAATAACTTCTACCCATTTGGTCAAATAATCCATAGCGGTCAGGATCCATTTGTGTTGTGCACTGGAATGTGGATTAATTTTGCCTATAAAATCCAACTCCCATTGTTGGAACGAAGCTTCTATTTTAACTGGGACCAGAGGTAGTGCTGGGAGTTTCTGCTTGCCTGCAAATAATTGGCATGAATTACAGGCTTTGACTTTGGCATTTACATCTGCTAATAATTTAGGCCAATAATATCCCACTCTCAATATTTAATAAGTCGTTTATCTCCACGCATGATGTCCTCTGCACACTCCCTTGTGGAATTCATTTATGACCCTTTCGGTCTCTAATTATACTAGACAAACCAATAAAAAACCTAGAGGGTCTTTCCAATACAATTGGCTCTCTGAAAGATAGTACTTCACTGCATGCAATTTCAACGTTCTAACTTTATATGGAGTCATATCACTTGGGCATTTTAAATTCAGAAGATAAGATACTATATCTTTGTACCACACCGAAGTTGTAAACTTTTCTTCTATACTAGTTGTAGCTATTTGGTCGTTGATTTCTTCCATATCCATACATCCTTCATACTCTTGTAGATTATTTATACCGAGCACTCTGAAATTTGATTCGGCTAGTAGCTTAGCCAAACCTTGTCCTTTTATGATCTTTGTCAGTTTCACTTCTAAATCGAATTATTGAATCTTAGCAAGCCATCGACCTCTCTTCCCGTCACTATCAAGTTGAACCAATATATCCTTAACAGAACTGGTGGGTACATATGCAATTATCTTGGAGTGTAACACATAGGTTCTAAAATCCTTTAATGCCTTCACCATAGTGTATGCCTGCTTTTCCATTATGTTGTATTTCAATTCTGCGTCTCTGAGGGTTTTACTGAAGAATGCTATTGGTTGGCCAAAACCTTCTTTGTTCTTTTGTATAAGTACTGTTGCGATTGCGTGTTCGGATGCAAACGAGAAGATCAAAAATTCCTTGAGATAATCAGGGCTTTCCATTACAGGTGCTTCACCTATAATTTTCTTGATGTGCGCAAACGATGCTTTAGATTCAGCTATCCATTTAACTTTGTTGTTCTTCTTGAGCATATCTGTACTCAATTTCACAATTTCAGCAAAGTTCGGGATAAATCTCCTCAAAAAATTATTTTCCCTAAAAAGCACTGGATTTCTTTTACATTTCTAGGAATATTTATAGTGTCAATAGCTTCGACCCTTTTAGGATCTATTTTAATTCCATCCTAATATACAATATGTCCCAAGAGTTTACCTTCTTGCATTGCAAAGTGAGACTTCTTGGGATTTAAAGACAAACCAAATTTGTGACATTTCTCAAATGTTTGCTTGTGATGTATCAAATGATCTTCATTAGATTTAGAAAAAATGATCATATCATCAAGATAAATAACCATGAATTTATCTCTTTCGCCAACGAAGGTGATATACATAGCCCGTTGGAAGGTAGCACTTGCATTCATTAAACCGAATGGCATTTTATCATACATAAATGTACCCCAAGGGGTGGTGAAGGTTGTTTTTTCTCTATCGTCTTCGTTGACAACAATCTGATTGTAACTGAAAAAACCTTCAATCATGGACATCCTATTTGCTCCGACTACTTTTTCTAAAACATGGTCCATTTTGGGTAGCGGATAATTGTCTTTAAGAGATGATTTATTTAAATTTCTAAAATATACACACAGTCTGATTTCTCCGCTCTTCTTTCTGACTGGGACCAGGTTGGCTACCCACTCAGAGTACCTGAGTGGTACAATTATTTTGGCATCCAGTAGTTTTTTTACTTCTTTTTCGACCACGGGCAATAATATGGGATTGATTTGCCTAAGCTTCTGTCTGAAAGGTTTAACACCTGGATTTAAAGGAATATTGTGTTTGATCACAGTGGTGTCATAAGTTCTCAACTCGTCGTAAGACCAGGCAAACATGTCTTTATATTGCTCAAGTAAATCTGCATATTTTCCTTTCATCTCAGGAGGAAGATATTTTGATATTTTTACTATTCTAGGTTTTTCCTTAGTGCTTATATCGCAATCTTCGACTTCCTCTGGATGAGGTTGCAAAGTAGATTTCAATGGCATATCATTATGGTCAAATAATATTTCTAGGAGGACTAGACCTTTAGGGATTTGATTATTTTTTAGTACTAACATGCGATGATTTGCGATCTTATCTTGGAACTCTTGAGGATCCTCTCCCCTTCTTGCATAATCCAAGTATGATCATTATGGTTTTCTTGGTCGATGTGTGTTTCAACAAATTCTTCCACCATTTCAAGGATTTTTCTGATTTTTTCATCATCTTCGAACACCTGCCAATGTTGTATATCGTTCAGTATGGAAGGTTTGTGCCTCACCTCTATGTGATACTTAAGTTTTAAAGTTGTAGGAGGTGCAAAAGTTGAGGTTGCTTTGGCTAATGAATCAGCTTGCATATTTTTTGTACAGGGAATGTAATGGACATTAACTGACGAGAAAATTTTTTCCATTAAATCCCAGGTGTAGTTTATATAAGATCTCAATCTAGGATGTTTGGCCTGATGCTGTCGATTCACTTGTTTCACAATTAATTTTGCATCTTCGTAGACTTCCAAGTTTTTTATGTTTAATTTTCTGGCGGCCTCTAATCCCAAAACCAGGGCTTCGTACTCGCATACATTATTTGCATATTCTATGTCCCACTGTAGTCTATAAGAGAAAGGGATGAAAAAATCATCTCCAGGTGCTACAAAGAGTACACCTGTGCCTGCTCCTTCACATGATGAAGCACCATCGAAATACATTTTCCAGATTCCAGTACTATATATACTTTCTTTTATCTTTTCTGTTTTATTTCCTTCTGTGAAATCTTCAGCACATTCATCTATATCATCATCGATCGATAAAATACAATTTCCAAGGTCCTGATCAGCGACATAAACATGGTAATTTCTAGGATTATGAGGATCACTTACCGTATATGTCAGTCGTGTTTCCCAGTATAATCGGGTGAACTACCCTCCAAATATGGGAATTGTGGCGTATGTCCTATCCAACTGAAGGGATCCTCCAAGATTAGCGCCCCAAGACCTGAGTAATAGCATACCATAGTTCGGAGGTATATCAGCAATAACCACATCCATCGAGTCACTTTTTACTGGGATTTGTGCAATATTTACGACTAAATCTTTAATCATGCCCATACATTTAACTTTTCTTGAGTCAAAAGAATGCAGGTCTCCATATGGCCTGGTAATTTTGAGGCTCAGTCTATCCATAATAGCCTTGGGAATCACGTTATGAGAAGCTCCAGAATCTAGCATGCAATTATGTAGCAGACGATCATGAACATTTAGCGTAATGTAGAAAGGAGCAACGGTATCCCTGGCCCCTTCAAAATGCAGACCAAAAATTATATTAGGCTTATCATCTTCCAAATTTATAACATCATATTGACTCCCCATATCTAAAATATTTATCATTTTGGTGATTTGTTTTCGGTAAATGGAATTCTTTGCCAGTTCAACCAAAGGTATTGGTGTTTTGATTTTGTTAATCTCATTTTCTAGGCTGAAACCTCCTATGATTTTTTTAGTTTCTCTTATTGGTACTTTGGCCTCCTTCTTTTCAGCTTTACTTGTTTGTATTTCTTTGTTTTCAGTTGTTTTTGTTCCTGCCTTCGGTGTTTCATCAGTCTTGGTTTTGGCACCTTGTGGGTCAACTCCTTTTATCATGTTGTTCTGTGTTTCAGTTCCCTTCAAGGTTGGTTCATATACTTCACCTCTCGGCAGGATTTTCTTTGGTTGTGTAGTTGTCATGTTTTTAGTTTTAGACCTTAGATTATACTTGTTTTGGAGCTCAGCCATTATAGTATCGGTGATTCCTTGGCAAGCAGGGTCCTCTGTATTATTTGTGTTTCTATCCTCATTAGACCGATGTTCAGTTTTTAAAGAACTCTCATAATCTTGTCTAGTTAAATGAGGTTGATAACAATATTCACCGAGATTATTAATATCTTCTTCTAAATCCTCAAATTCTTGCATGTCATTACCTCCTATAAATTTTTTGTTTTTTAAAGGAGGTTGAACCTTTTGATCTTCATTTTTAATTTGTCTTTGTTGTATTTGAGGATCGGCGTTCCTCCTGAATTCTCTCCTAACGAACTGATCTGCTTTGGATTGATCTAGTTCCATCTTTGAAATTTTATTTGACAATTATTTAATTATCCTTGCCATATCATCCATTTTATCATCTAAGGATCTCCGAGATCCTGAGGGTCCTTCTTGTTCCTTAAAACGTTTGGTCTCTCTGTTTCCTGTTTCCATTTTTTCTTTTAATTTACCAGAAGCCATCATATTTTACTCAATCTCTATGGCATCGCCTTGCATTCTGGTAAGTTTGACTACTCTCCTTTCTCTTAATAACAATGTGAACTCAAGTTCAAAATCCCCAGCGAATGTTACTTTTGCTGTGGGCTGGGAAGGTTTAACTTCAACTGGTATTTTGTTATATAACTTAGTAAATCTTTGGATGAATTCCATAACAGTTTTTGAATTTTTCTTCCTTAAAGCCCCAATCTTAGTTAAATAATATAAGTGATCTTTCCTTTCACCCCATTGTCTGAGAAAAGAGTTTTCCAATGCGTCGTAGGACAATATCTTACCTACGGGAAAACTTTGAAACCAGGTTCTCACATGTCCTTCGAAAGTTTGAACAAACAATCATGAATATACGTCTTCATGCTCGAGACCGAGAATATCTATGAATTGATCAAAGAAATTTATATGTTCGGCTACGGTTAATTCTCCCTCCCCTATAAACTTAGGTAGGTTTTTCATGTAGTTTTCAGGTAAATCATGAAGGGGTACTTGGAGGACCAGAGGAGTGTATCTGGTAGCTACTTTAGCAAAAATCCTAGGGGGTGGGGGTGGGGGTGGGCCTTGACTGACCCCTCCTCCTCCTCCGACAACTTCCATATATATATTCTTGGAGAGGAAACTGGTACATTATAAATAGGGTTTTCAAATATGTACAACGATCCTTTAGCTTCTTTGGGATGAAGCAAAAAAGATTCTGAGAACCGCTTATCAGAAGACAAAAAAACTGGAAAAGGGGGAAACGGGATACGGGGACTCGGTTCTTCTGACTTGCAAGAAATGTAGACTGGAGAACCTACAAGGGTTGAATCTGAGTGTATGGTATATTCTTCTAGACTTTGTGAGGTTGGGAAATTTAGTTCGGGAGTTGATGGGATATCAATTGAAACAGACTTTACTGTAGAAGTCTCACCTTCTCTTTCACCAGAGGTAGTCGAATGAGGTTCAGTATTAGTTTC
This sequence comes from Picea engelmannii, assembly GCA_009831015.1. Taxonomy (NCBI): domain Eukaryota; kingdom Viridiplantae; phylum Streptophyta; class Pinopsida; order Pinales; family Pinaceae; genus Picea; species Picea engelmannii. Next base: position 200,600 of record ML777231.1, read on the forward strand.
GGGTAGAACTAATTTAGGGTTTATGGTTTCAAGTGGACTCTTAGCCCTAGACTATGTGGATTTAGGTTGGTAAACCGCAGTATCTTGCTTAAAGAATTCCCTTGATTTCAGTATTTTTTCAAGGTCGGAAACAGGCAAGGTCTACTTATCATTTGGGTTTTGTCTGGTGTTCCTTCGATCGGATACCAGCTTATTTAAAATTGTGGATTTTCCAAGTGAATAATAAAACTTATCCTTTAATAATGTGTTCAGACTTTGTTCATTATCAAAGAAGGAAACTTGTGAATGTCATTCTCCCAGAGAAAATAATTTTGTCTCTCTGTCCCCGGAAATGGCACCAAAAAGATGGTGTTCCAGAGTTTATACTTAAGTCTTGGGAGTATAAAGTCTAGGCATCAAAAAAAGAGGGTGTATGATATAAAGGAAGAAAAAAAACTCTTAGGGGAAAAGGAGCTATGGATGATTTATGAGTTGTCTCTATCTATCTTCCAATTGTTCCTGGATGCTAATGTCATGCTCAATGACTGCCCATGAACGTTCAAGTTCAACCTAGGTGGTAGCAGTTTTTAAGATGGTGTTAAAAAGAGTTAAAGCGATATTGGTCTGGTCTGTGAGACAGGGTTCGATATTGGGCTATCGCATAACAGGTAATGTCATAGAGGAAAAAGAGTTTTAAAGATTTGTTGCTTTTTTATGTTGTTGTTTCTATTTTATATTATGTAAGAAAAATTCCCAAATTTTGAATTAATATTATAACAAAATCAAAGGTCGTTTATCGTATCTAAGCTAAACTGAAAATCATGCATGAAATGAAAGAAAACATAAAGCTGTGGAACAATGTGAGGTATCAACCAAGGAAGAATCTCACTTTGTGATAGAAGAAGAAAATAGACAAGAAAAACTTTAATGAAGCATAAGATATAGAAATCTAAAGAATTTGGAGGTCTTGTACCTGCTGATAGTCGATTCAAAGGAAAAACTATAAATGATTAGATGACTAAAATAATCAATCACCACAGTAGATGTTGTACTAAATTGCAGCTAAGTATTCATCAAATATGTATAATAAATGGTATTAGATATGAAATAACAGAGGAACACATAACTCAAACTTGATGGGATCTGGAGTCTTCAATTTGCATTTGTATTAATTATGGAAAATGAAACATTTCTCTACTATAATTGGCCAAGGAAAAATCCCTTGGTGTATCTTTCAAAATTGTTTTTATAGAAAGAAAATCATCAACCCTAGACGGTTGGTATTCTCCAAATCTCCTAGGTGCTAACGGTTTCATAATACGAAATTCGAACCGTTTTGCTCGGTTACTTTTAACTTTTCTACCAGTTGGACTAAATGAGCACACATGCGTTACTTCATCATTTCTTTGAAATGCTTCCTTCGCTCAATCCCAAACACTCGATGCACATGTCTAGAAACTACACCAAAATTCTGGAAGGTTCTGACGTGTCCTTTGATTCAAACACATATAACTTCCTCTGAATTTTGGGTAGCCTATCTTCGTTCTTTCCCTTGTCAAACTTTGTCAACTGCAACTGTAGATTTGGATTTATTAGCCACTTATCCATTTCGGTGGCGTCAAGTTGCTTCAATTGTGAAATTTCGAGTTGGGCTTCATTCCAGCATATGCAGTTGATGCCTTACGACATTGATTTGTCCTAATAGCCCAGGAAAATCACCTTTGCCAATGCCCAGTGTTTTTGTATCTAGCTGATCAAACACTTCTTCACATTCTTTCCTAACTTCTCTTGCCATTTTCCTACTTTCGGCAATATTGGTCTCCCATGTTTTTAACATGATGCCTCCCCTGATCTGTTCTTCTACAGTTAGCTTTGGAATTGTTGGTACTTCCTCTCTAGCCGAAAACACTATTGCCTTTTGAAAAGAAGCGCGAGTTGTTGTGGCCTCTTTTTCCTTTAAAACCATGTTATACAGTGAGTGTCTTACTTCCAAGAAGTAGTTTTGAACGATCTCTATTTTAGAAAGAATATTTTGTTGTTCCGTTTGTAGTTTCTCATGCACCTCTAGTGTTTGGGATTGAAATGTTGTTATATTCACAACTTGTCCTTCAATGGACTTCAACTCAGCCTGTAGTTGTCTCACTAATTCCTCCTGCCAAATAACCTATACTTGACTCATTTTCATCAGCTAGTTTTCTTCATCTAAACTAGACTTCAACAATTGCATTTCCTGCTTGTCAGTAGTCCTGGTGTTTTCAACTCTTTGATTTACCTCCTCTCAAATATTATTTTTTGTGTGCCTTATTTGGTCCTGCAATTGAGCTATCATTTGATTTTTGTGCTTCAGCCTTTTTTTCAGAGAATCAACTGAGAATAAATTGGCAGTTGCAAAACCTCCCATAGAGCCTGCTACTTCTATGGCAAAGTCTTCCTCTTCTAGGTTTTTCCCATCTACGAGCACTCTTTGTTTCTTCACCGTTGTGCCTTCTCTCAGATGCATTTTCTTTTTTAATATTGCCTTCCTCTTCTTACTGAAAAAGTAGTCAGAGGGAGGTATCTCTTCTCTAGAGTTAGGAGTAAGGTCACTTGCATATATGACTTGCAGATGGGGGGTCCCAAAAGTTGATTGTAAAGGAGTTAATGATGCAATAGGGCTGCCCAATTCTGAAGATTGAGTTTCCCATGTTGTTTTGGGAATATCAAAAGAAATAGTTGATGATGAAGGTGGAATCATTTGACTCGACTTTAAAGGAGTCTCGGATTTAGAAATTGTTTCAAACCCTAGATTCTTTGATTGTGAAGCTTCTGCTTTTTCTGAAGACACTTCAGTCTTCTTTGGATCTCTTTTGCAGTCTTTTTATCATGAGACTCTGATTCGAAACTTGGGGGAATACTTCCTTGACCTGGAGGAGGGGTTGTTGATTCTCCCTATAGTATCCTAAGAAAACCACTTCGCCTGTGCTTTTGGAAAGTCATAAAACTGGTCTATAGGTTGGGCGATAATGCCTGAACTCTGACTAATATTTCCTCATAGGTTCTGGCTCCCTTGAACATGTCGTCGCAAGGAGAAACTTCATGTTCATACATCTTCATATTGTGATGAGAAATATGATTTCCTACAATTTGATAAGGGTCATGTTTTCTGAGTTCGAGATCTACCAATTTGATGTCTTCTAGTGCTGCAGCTTCAACCTTGGAATGACCAAAGTTAAGCAGTGAACACTTCCCAATCTGTACAGGAAAAAGTGGCCAGAACTTCTTCTAATATGATTTCAATTCAGTGTCGATGCCACCTGTTATTATTTGGTAGGCCACCTCCCTACACACCAGTCTGTCGGGAAAGAATTTTGGAAGTGCGTGAGTAGGAATCGAGCACCCAAAAACCCTGACATAGGAGAAACCCTCTTCAATAAACCAATCTGCAATCGCCTTGAGGTTTCCCACGATTGACTCTGAAATACAAGGGGGTGCATAACCATACAATTTTTGGTGCAAAGGTATCACCACGTAGTGACATATTTCATAAAAGAAATCCTTAACATTCTCCTCCCATAGTTTAAAGTGATAAACATGAATGGGCTCCGCACAGGTTGGGTTCCAGCTCCAATTCATCAAGGGGAAAGGAGTCATGTAACAGATAGCATCCATAATATATGCAGACATGTAAAAAGATGTAGGTTGGCCTTTCAATTTTGTTGTTTGGTACTCTACAATCTCCTTAGTGAGATTATCTGATAAAATTTTACCCCAGTTGAAACTGTAACCCTCGGCTACTTCATGTATAAGTGGCACCCATTCTGCAAGGAAATGGGTAGGGTTTTTCTTCTAAAAAAATCTACATAGCATCAAAGATATATAAACCATGTATTTTTTTAACGGAGTTGTGGCACAACTTCCATGGGTATCTGCTCTAAATCTCGCTGGAATTCCCCACCATTCTTTGATTATACCTGGATATGTTTGATCGAATTATGTATACTCCTTTCTTTGAAATTCCTCTAGGAATTCGCCATTATAAATGTATTTAGAATTAAGGGGCAGTTTATACATTACTTGGATGTGCTCAGGTCTGAACGAGCTGATGACGACCCCTTGGCTGTTTAGAATGCTCGTTGTCTGAATGTCGGTTTTCTCTAAAGACCAACTTATCATGTCATTGTATGGCATGAGTCTCGGTCGTGTGGCTATTTTGTGAATCTCAGACTCTCCTATGTCTCTGAGTTTATTTTCAGTCCTTTCATTTCCGAAATCGTCGGGGAAATTCCTAATCTCATAGCTAAAGTTTCAAAAATATGCCTCCAGGATTTGACTGAATCCATAGCATGTGGCGTAGTGTCGGATATAACATCTCCATCCGGATTCGAGCTTTCACCTGCCTCCTCACTCTTCTTAGGCGCTTTTTTGGGTGCCATGACGTTTGTGCTAAAATGAAAAACCTATTGCAAAGAAGAAATATGTGAGTTCTTCTGAGTGTAACTCGCTCCCAGCCTAAAAGTAAGAATGAAATTCAAAATAACAAACCTTTATTAACCTTTAACTTGTCTTAAATTTAGTGTATCGATACAGGCGATAAAAATTAAATGCTTTAATGGGGATGGTATGCCTGGAGATATGCACTTTATGTCAAAAATATCTCCATTAATTTGTTATAGATACTGCCACATATCAGCGATTCAAAACTGAGATTTCGAAAGGAATGTCATTGAAAACTCTTGAGTAGAGAAACGTGGAAAGTTATTTAATACCCTTAATGCTTGTTTTAAAATTAAGTTAATTACGTTTAAACGCTTAATTCTTTCATGACTTTGTGTTTCGGAGTTTTGAGCATCGTGTCCCCAAGAGGCATGACACAATTAAATCTCGAATCGTGAAACCGCGATGGGATTTATTTAGGCACTAACCACTAGTTTTAACCCTTTAATTAATCATGATCAGGGGTTAGTCTTTACTTTTCATGGATTGGAGTATCGGGACTCCGACGACTCTTTAACGCAAGAAATCCCAAATCGCGAAATCGCGATGGGATTTATTATCATTAAACCTTCTTACTTCTTAATAAATAAGCACTAGCTTTTAAGAACTTCGTGAATTTGGGAGTCAGGGTTTAAGGAGACTCAAGGTCATCTCTTTGATTTCTTGAATTGCGACTAATTAACGATCTGTTAAGTATGTTTTAAACCTTAATTAATCATGATTAACAGGGATTTCATGAAAAGCACGTCGGGACATTTGAAATGTTGCTTAAGTTGAGATGGCCGAAAAAGAACATGTGAAAAGGCTTAGAAAGTCGTGAATGCTTTTAATTATTACTTTAAAATCTGTTCAATTCCTTTTAAACAATCACTTTTTTGAGATTTTGGTACCGGGATTTTGGGGTTGTCATTAAAAAACATACTTTGTGAATAGACGAAACCCGAAAATCCCAAAAACCTTTTGATCCCTTTTTGAACTTAGGGTGGCTCCGTAACTAGAAAAAAAAGGAGATTTGGATTTAGGGAAGAAAAATAAACTTTGCTTCAACATCGCCCATCTTTGTGTCCAAAATCAACCTGACCGATAAAGTAGGAAGGTGTATATCATTCCTTGAAGCAGTATAGGACACCATAGTCCCTTATGCTATCAAAATCACTTTCCCTTTTCCCGAATTTATAGGTTGGTGCATCGAACAATATTCACATGAAGAAAGAGTCGTCATGAATAAACAAGGATCTGAGGTCATGTGTAGGTTAGAGAGTCTGTCAATTCGAGATTCCCTCAATATACCAAAGTCTTTCTATACAATGTTTGAACCTTTCAATGAAGAAAATCTAATTAGGGTATATAGAGAATGTCCATCACAGGTACAAGATCTGTTTTTACAGACAATTGTCAAACCAGAACATTTTCAGGGGGTATGTCTTTGTCAATGAATGTGAGTATAATGTTTATTGAAGTCCAATGGGTATGTTCACTTTTGAGTCAATTCTTAGGTCTAGACAATGACAAACATGTAGTCGAAGTCATGCTCGGTTTCCTTTTGACCTTTTTTAAGTCAGAGTCTAGTATGTCAGTCTGCACCGGTTTTGATCAATTCATAGCTGAGAATATACATAAATAGCTAGTGAATTTTCTCTCTTTAAGGCATTTCAGATACTACACCTATCTGTTGAAGATTTCCCTGGAAACCAATAAGAGATAATTTCCTAAAGCGACATTTATATCAACTGAATGTAAAAGGATTACATTGCTTATCTCCATAAACAAATTCATGTCCAGAGTTTACAGTTTTATTTTCAACACCAGCCTACCTAGATTTTTGGATGACATGAGGAGCTATCTTAGCCAAATCTAGAGAACAGAGTGGGGGATTGGGTACTATTCATGCACTCAACAGTAATTTGGGTTTATGGTTGTCATGAATCCCCCTATCTATTTCCTATTTTTATGACCCCCGGAATATTTCCCCTTGAATTCATCAAGCAGAGAATTATATCTGAGACAGAGAATTTCCTGAAGTTGTGCAAAGCCTCCAACCTCAAATTCCTTTTTATCATTGGCCCCTTCATTTTCAAAACTAGATCATGTTTATCTCATATTCAATCAAAGCTCAAATATTTTGTTTTTTCACAGCTACAGGGAAGAAGATATGATCCACACCAAATCATATCCAAGAGGATATTGATGAACAAACAGGCCCCTTATGAGCATGAACAGGTTGAGGGTTTTCATAATATGGAAAATCTAAAAGTCTGTGTTGATATGGAAACAATATTGCGACCAACTCAAACACAACAAGTGAAGGCAACCAACTCAAACACAACAAGTGGAGGCAACCCTGCAACAAATTCAAACACAACAAGCTTCTTAGAAACTGATAGTCAAAGTTCCTAAGATGAGTGTTTACAGAAAGAGAAGCAGTTCAGAGGCCATGGGCACTAGTGATCAACAGAGTGATCCTAAGAAGTTGAAGATTACACAGTCTCCACATATAGTGGATTTAGAGGAGGAAGAGCCTAGAGAACAAGTAAATATGGATATGATGGAAAGTGGTACTAGCATTGTAGAGGTTGAAAATAAAAGAAAAATCCAAAGTGAAGGTGGCTCAAGAACCTTTAGCTGAAAGAAACACTTCTTTGATAAAACATCTGAGGCATCTTATCAATCTAAAGAATATTTAGCAAAACATTATGCTGAGAACCGAAACATAGCTCTGGGTGAGATGAGGGATTTAGTCCCTGAAGTGGAAAAGGTTTCTCATCGTAAATCTTCTATGTTCATAGTAAGGGATGTTGAAAAGATGACCTTTAATATTGCAGTTGCAGATGAGGACAAAGTATCTGAGATTAAGATAAGGTATGACAACATCAGTGCTCTAGACAAGGTCAAATTCCATAAGAATACCAGTGATATGTTGTATTTTGATTACCTGAGTTTAAGCTTGAATAATTCAAAGCTGACACCTTATGCAATGAAATTGGAAGGGAAGTTGAGGAAAGAAAAAACATCTAGCAGATCTTGGCAGACTCAGGTCAATAGGCTGGAATCTGAAGGCCCCTAAGGGATGAAATCCTCATTGGATGAAAAAGACAAATTAATTCAAAGTTTGAAGAAGAAATTGAAAATGTCTGCTACAAAGCATCCAAAAACAACATAATTGGTTTCTCTAGAACAGGAAAATGAAACACTTCATCAAGAGGCACTGGACTACAATACTAGGGTGTTGCAGCTAGAACAAGAAAAGGTGAAGTGGTTGCAAGAGCAGACAGAATTGCTAAACAGAGTTGTAGTTGCACCTCCTGCTTCAGAATCTGGGCCAAACATTGAAGGACTTTTCAAGGCTATGTCACAAGTTATTCTGAAAGAAAGAGAAATCAAAGGGATAAAAGGAAGCATAGAGAAATTGAAGCAGGAGATGCAGGCAAAGGATGAAAAAATGGCTCAATTTCAAAAGGAGAATGAAGTCTTGCAGGAAAGGATATATCAATTGAAGATGAGATTAAGAGACAAAGGCATGTTGTAGGGGGGTAAGCATATCATCTAGGACTCCATAGTTGTTGAAGCTGCGAAGTTCAGAGTATATTTGAATTTCATTAATGATAAAGAAAGCATAGCCATCACATCTAGAAGCAGATGCACTGTTGTGAATGAAACTTTAGCAAAGAAACCATCGGAATGGGCCCAAAACACCAAAAATCTACTCAACTCCATTCCTACTGCATACATTCAGACTATTGGAGTCAAAGACAGGACTACATTGATTATCTGGGCCAGGAGGGTTATTTCTAAACATAACCTATTGAAATTAGTCCAAACCAAGGCAACACAGATGGAGCAAAGTGTTCAAGAGTTCAAAGATTTGTTTGAATAATTGTTTATCAAAGGCCTTCCACCATTTTGGGATGGAAAAGGAAAATTGTATGAGCGGAAAGAATAGAATGCTCATTTAACTCAGTGCAAAATGGATCATTCCAAATTTGAAACCCTAGAGGAAAATCTGAAAGGAGCTACACTAGTTGAACATCTGATTACAGACTTTGAAATTATGAATCAGTTCAAAGCAGTCAAGCTTGGATTGCCAGTCATGTCATATGCTTCTTGCATTGACCTGGAGATTTTGATAAATTAAATGCCATATTATGATATCCCTTTTGACTTGTAATGGAAGGAGATAGTACGGATGGGTAAGACCAAATGCATTTTTATAGGGTCCAACAGATGATGCCCAGATGTCACTGAAGACAACAGATCACGCGAAATACCAGAGCAGAACAAGTGGCGAAGAAAGAAATTGTAATTCCAGAGGAGCCAAAATCTGGATCATGGAACGTTTTCTTTCTAATCATTGTAATCGGTTTCAAAACCAAAATTGTCCCTTGTAATTATTGTAATCAGTTTCAAAGGTCGAAACGTTTCATTTTAATCAATGTAATCGGTTTCAAACCGAAGGAACTCAATTTGTATAAATATTAGGAGTTCCAAATGTATTAGGGGTTGGCATAATTGTAAGGGCACGATCTTAGATATTTGGAACTTGAACGTAATTTTCTGAAGCTGAATAGAATACACATGCAGAAGTCTTGAAGTTTCCATGAAAATATTCTAATGGTGGTGATAAGAGTTTTGTCTCCTCTATTTGTATGTATTTCATGTATGCTTAAATTTCATTTCATTGTCTTCTGTCTAAATTGGATAGTTAAAGGTCGATAATTCATCTTGTGATGCTCTTGTCTTAAGCAATTTAAGTTGTGTTAAGTTCTTCCTAGATAATGTAAGAATTCATTTATTAAATGCTCGGATACAGTTATATGTTTTTTCCTTTCTTCTTACACTCTGCAAATTCACAATTTATAACTCATATTCATTGCCTCATTTAGCCTTTATCCTCTAGAGAGTTTGCCGAGCATTCAGTGCTTCCATTTGTTTCAAAAGTTTGACTCCATAGACCTAAGTGTCCCTCCCCTTCCTTTCCGGAAAAAATTATAAAAACCCTTTCAAAGCAACAAAAACTAGCCATTGATTTGTTACAGAAAACTCATTTATTAAAGACCAAGTGACAGGAGAGAGCCCTCTCTAAGCTGAGAATGCTAGTACCCAGCTCTAAAGTGGTTTGTAGGTTACCTATGTCATTTGATCCAGGTGGATATCGGTGGCCAACCACCTTTTCCAAATGGCTCAAAATGACTTTCTGGCAATTTTGGCAATTTACTATTTTTAGCAGGTTTTAACTT
>ML777231.1:216155-228474 GCA_009831015.1 Picea engelmannii
GATCATCATTTGTTTTATCATCCAAACAAATTTACAAAGTGCTAACAAATGGAGCACGTCATAGATTTCATCTTCTTTTAGGTAGTGTAGAAGCACATGATCAAGTCTCATTTTGAATATATATCCATGAATCCAACTATATGGAGCACTCTTCCTAATGATTTTGTGATGTTCTAAAATGTTGCAGAAAATTTCTAGAAACGATATAGTTTGCAATGCCAACAAAATATCGAGTCTACAAAGATACTACAAACAAATTCTTGTTAGGGAAGGTTCCATCCACCAATTATTCGTTTGGGCTATTTTCCAAATGAGACCATAAATATGCAACAATATTATCCTTTACGGGCTTATCCAATATGGTTAGATCAAACTCTTGCAACAAAAGAAACCATCTAACTATATTGCCACTAATTATGGGTTTGTTCATGAGATATATAATTACATGATGGTTAGTATAGAAAAAAATGGTGTAGCATGTTATATATTGTCTAAATTTATTAACGACATACACCACAACAAGAAATTCCTTCTTGGTAATTGTAAAATCTGATTATGTTCCAACAAGTTTTTTGCTAATGAAGTAAATAACATACTTTTGTGTATCCTCATGTTTCCCTAGGAAAACACCTAAGGCCTTCTCTAAAGAATTTGTATGGATATGAAAATGGAATTTCTAGTTTGTTCCTTTGAATATGGAGGCTAAGCTTAGCTTTTGGTTTAGAGTGGAAAAGGTTGTTTGACATTTTGGAGTCCATAGTAATTTAACATCCTTTGTAAGGACATATAATGGGTCAAAAATATTAGTAAAATATGGAATGAATGAATGTTCTATAATAACTAGAATGGCTAGGTGTCTGAATTCCTAAGAAGGTCTATGCTAGAGGCAAGGAGGGAGAGGTCTATTCAAGGTGTCAGTATAGGGAGAGAAGCAATGTCTCATTTTATTTTTGTGGACGATGTCCTTTTATTTCTCTTTGGATCTTGTAGAGAGGGATCATAATTCTAGGAATTACTTCAATTACATAGTAAGGAAACATGTATGGAGGTGAATGGTGTTAATTATTCATTGCCTACTTCAGGTGTGACTGATTAGGAGGTTGATTTCATAAAAAAATTGCCTTATCAACACATAGACATAAATGATGGCATTAAGTACCTCGGGTATACACTAAAACCTAAATATTATGGGAAGGTGGATTAGTGTTGGTTGGTTTCCAAAATCAAGAAAAGAATTGCCCTCTAGATAAATCATGGTTGTCAAGAGGGGGAATATTGGTCCTAGTGAAATCAATCCTAAAGGCCATACCTATTTATTGGCACATCCTTTCACATATTCCAAAAGTCATATTGGAGAAAATTTGGAAGTTCTGTTATAATTTCCTTTGGCAATGTAGCATTGAATTTAAAGGATCACACTGGGTTAGGTGGCAGAAGTTGGTTGATCCTAAGGCTTTGGGGGGGGTGGGGATTAAAGAACATTCATATTTTTATCCATTCTTTTGTTGCAAAATATTTATGAAATGCAGTTACAACGGATAATATTTGGAATATGATCTTAATTCAAAAGTATATAACTCCTAATTATTTGATTTATTGGATTTGGAAAGAGCACAAATCAATTCAAAATGTGTCTAACCAATGGAAGACTCTATCTCTTCTTTTCTTGTCATAGGATTTCATCTGTCTTGGTGGGTGGGCAATGGAAAACAAGTGAGAATCAAGGTAGATGCATTAATGGACTGTAATAAGAATATATTTCTTCTGGGATACTTGTTACAACATTAAATATAGATTGGGAGAACAACCCTTTGTTCAATAAATAAGCCTATGGGAACAACTATGTGGAAACAAGGTTGGTTGAGCTCGGCTTATCTAGCACTAGATGGTGATATTGTGAGGCATTAGGAACTTTTTGTAGCTAAAATTCATAGGGATCACATCGTATTTTGTGAAAATCACAATGAAATTATTTGTGGATTTAATAAGAAAGGAGGTTAATATACTGCAAAGTTGGGGTATCGAGCTATGTTTTTCAATGGGTGAGGTTTCAATTCAGTGATGGTGGAAAAATGTGGAAAGTGATGGCACAACATAAATCAAAATTTCTCATATGGTTATCCCTCTTAGACAAAGTCGTGACTTGATATATTTTACAAATAAGAGGTAAGGTTGGTCCTAGTAGGTACCCCTTGTGAAAAATCCATGAGGAATCTAACTCCCATATATTTTTGAATTTTTCTTATTCATGTCAAGTTTGGAGAGAGGTTGAAGTATTTATTGGTTTTGACTCATTATGGCATGGTATGAATATTGAAAATTGTATTTCTGCGGGGAATTTGGCTTGTTAGGAATGCCTCTCTATGTGAGGACATTCAACTTCCAACCTTCAAGGTCTCATCTCAGGTGATAAGATTACTTCCATTTTACAAGGATATTCCCAAGAAAAACGTCACTGGAGGGTTGGGTGAATTTCAAGTGGATAAATCTATTCCTTAGGGACATTTTGATGGTGCTTGTCAAGGTCAAAATAGGGTTGTTGGGATTGGATTTACTTTATTTATTTTTGAATCTAACTTCTTTATTTTCAAATCAAATTTGGGTAGTGGGACCAAAAACATTGGATAATTAATGGAAATTTTTTATATGCTAAATTTTGACTTGGACGGGGATATGCGAACTCTCTAGGTATTTGGTGACTCATTGCTAGTTATTAATTGGATAAGTGAACATATACAGATCCAAAACATAGGATTACTTGCGATAGCAAAGCAACTAAAACTAATTTCTATAACATTCAAAGATATCAAGTCCACACATGTGTAGAGAGAACATAATCAAGTTGCTGACAAACTCTCCAAAGAAGGCGTAGATTTAATGGAAAATCACTCTGTCCTTTCTGAATTTCATAATGGTCATTCTACTATTATAAGGTAGTCTAATATGGATGTATTTTAATGTTGTATGTTATGATCTAATATGTAATAGTTTATAAGGTAGTTATGGATGTATTTGAATATGTCAGTTATGAAATTGTCTGCAATATGTCAATGAGGGACTTGGAGGTGACAGTTTGTAAGGTATTGTATCTATTATAATAGCTGAAAACAAAAATATTGCAGAGAATAACAGTGAAACAACACAATAGATGAAGCCACAACACCATAATAATAATTTTATTGATAGGAAACAATGTTCACTTGCCTCTTCAAGGGGGAAACCTCTAGCAGAGAAGCACTCTATTACAATAATTCTCAAGACAAAACTTCTCATACCCTCTACTCCTATTTATACTAAATATATATATCCAAATGAACAATCTAGAGAAAGATCCTTCTAGAAGTGGAAGCTTCTAATAGGTCTTCTTACATTTGACTTATTCTTCCTTATTGCTAGGCCTTATTAATATTGTTCTTTATTACATGGAAATATATTATTCTACCTATGTGAGAGGTTAAGTAGGTTAGGTCCCTAACATTCCCTCCCCCTTAAAAACAACCTTGTCCTCAAGGCTTGAGATGAGGAAATTGTTTTAGAATGGAAGTTGGATCCCAGGTGGCATCTACTAGAGTTGTATATTTCCATTGGACAAACAATTCCTTGATGGTGTGCTCATGAAGACGACGCTCACGCTGGTCCAAAACTTCTTGTAGCTGCAACCAGATGGAGCCTTCTTCATCCAAATCAATAAGGTTGGTTTGAGTTTAGCATTTAGTTCCAATCACCTTCTTTAAGCAGGGGACATGAAAAGTAGGATGGAGATTAGAATGATTGGGAAAAGCTAACTGATAGGCTACATGTCCCATGCACTTAAGAACTATATAAGGACCATAAAATTTGGGCACCAGTTTCTGACGATGGTCGGATTTGAGTGACGTTTTCTTATAAGGTTGCAGTTGAAGAAACACTTGGTCTCCTTTAGCAAATTGGTGTTCGAAGGGACTTTGATTTTCTTGTTGCTTCATGCAACTCTGAGCCATGACCAAATTCTCTTTGAGGATATGGAGAATAGCCTCTCGAACTGTAAGCATTTGGTCAATCGCCTGGACCTTCGAGACACCTGGAATGTATGAGAGAACTGAAGGTGGATTTTTTTCCATATACTGCTTTAAAATGATTCATGCGAGTAGTTGTATGGTAATAAGTGTTGTACCACCATTCAACTAGTGGTAACCATTGAGCCTAGTGATTTTTCCTTTCAGATTCAAAACACATCAAATATGTTTCCAAACACTTGTTGACAACTTCAGTTTGGCCATCAGTTTGGAGATGATAGGTTGTGTTGAGATGCAATTGGGTGCCCTATAGCATGAACAATTCTTGCCAAAAATTGTTGGTGAAAGTGGGATCTCGATCAGAAACAATAGAAAGAGGCATGCCATGAATCTTGAAGACATGATCCATGAAACATTGAGCCACAGTGGATGCGGTAAATGGGTGTTGAAGAGCACAAAAATGAGCATACTTGGAAAGACGATCAACGACCACCATGATGACTGACTTATTACTTGATTTAGTTAATCCCACAATAAAATCCATAGAGATGTCCCTCCAAATAATGGCTGGAATCGGAAGTGGTTGTAGTGTGCCAAGATCTTTGACTGTTTCTCCCTTGTTGCATTGAAAAATATCACATTCTTCCACAAAAGTGTGAACGTCATGTTTCATACCATTCAAGAAAAAAGAACGTTTGACATGGTCATAGGTTTTGGTAAACCCTGAGTGTCCGGCTGTGGGTGTAGAATGAAGCTCAGAAATCACCGTGGATTTAAGTTGTGATTGTTTACTTAAATACAAAAGGCCTTTATAGTGAAGCTCATCATTGTGCCAAGAGTACCCAGGGAAAACTGGATAATTGGCTTGAAATTGTTGGATAAGATGCAAAATTTTGGGATCTTGTAGCCATTCATGGAGAACATCTTGGATCCAATCTGGTACAATGAAGGAGAGGGAAAAAAGGGACCCTTCATATTCATATTTTCTTGAAAGAGCGTCAAAAACCACATTTTCTTTTCCTTTCTTATAAATGATCTCATAATCATATCCAAAGATCTTAGTCATCCATTTTTGTTGCTCCAGGGAGGAAGGTCATTGCTCTAGAAAATACTTAAGGCTTTGATGATTTGTCTTAATTTGGAAGCATTGCCCCAATAGATAAGGGCGCCAGAGATCCACTACATGTAGAATAACCAACATTTCCTTTTCATAGATTGATTGGCGCAAATGTCGCTCTGACATTTGTTTGCTGGTAAAGGCCAAAGGTCGGCCATCTTGCATAAGTATTTCTCCAATTCCTCTCCCAGAAGAATCACATTCCAGGAAAAAGGTCTTTGTGAAATCAGGAAGGGACATGACCGGAGTGGTACACATAGTTTCCTTCAAGGCTTGAAAGGCCTGATTAGCTGCGGGAGTCCAAGTGAAAGAATTTGTTGTAAGGAGAGCAATGAGAGGCGCTACAATCTTTTCATAATTATTAACAAACTTGCGATAATATCATGTTAAACCCAAAAAACCATGCAATATTTTGAGATTATTTGGGTGAGGTCAATCCAGCATAGCTTCAATATTCTTAGGATCCACCCTGACACTTGTATTGCCAACAATATGACCCAAATACTTTATTTTCGAGGCTCCAAAAGCACATTTAGATTGTTTGAGGAAAATTTGGTGCTGAGAGAGTAGATGTAGAACTCAATACACATGAGAAATATGGGTTTTCCATGTTTTACTATAGATGAAAATGTCATCAAAGAAAACTAATACAAAATGACGGAGAAAAGGACGGAAGACATGATTCATGAGGCTTTGGAAAGTGGAGGGAGCATTACACAAGCCAAAGGGCATGACCAAAAACTCATAGTGTCCCTCATGAGTTTGAAATGAAGTATTAGGAATGTATGCCTCTTTCATACGTATTTGGTGGCATCCATAATGAAGATCAAGTTTAGTAAAGAACTGGGCACCGCTCAATTCATCCAAGAGATCATCAATGGAAGGTATGGGAAATTTGTCTTTGATGGTGAGTTTGTTGAGGGCACGAAAGTCAAGACACATGTGCCAAGATCCTTCTTTCTTAAGTACCATGACCACAAGAGAAGAATAGGGGCTCATACTAGGAAGGATAATGCATGTGGTGAGCAATTCTTGAACAATTTTCTCAATTTCATTTTTTTGGTAAAAGGGATGACGATAGGGACGAACATTGGGAGGAAGGTTTTCGGGGACAAGGGGAATGGAATGATCATGAACACCATGGGAAGGAGGAATTCCCTGGGGAGTGGAAAAAACAACTTGATGTTTAGAGAGGATGGATTGGAGGTTCGGCGATACAGAGGGTGTCTCAGTGGAGTGAATGGAATGGAATTGTGCAATAATGCCATAATGACCTTTGTTGAGGATCTTTTCCATGTGATGGGAACTAATGATATCAGGGAACCCTGTTGTGATGCCTTGGAACTTATATTGTTGGCCCTACTCGTTGAATTGCATGGTTAATTCCTTAAAATCCATGAGAATGGGACCTATATTCCTTAGTCATTCAACACCCAACACAATGTCATAACCACCCATGTCGATAGAAAACATATGATATTTCATGTGGTACTGACCAATTTGGAGACGCACATTTTCACAATGCCCCCCACATTTCATGGACCCGCAACCCGCCATTGGAAATCATGATTTGAAAATTATTAACTACATGGATATAGAAATTATTTTCTTGGGAAATGCGACAATGAATAAAATTATGGGTGCTTCCACTGTCAAAAAGGATTATGACCTTCTGATGCTTATTGTAACCAATTAGCTTGAGGGTTTAAGGAGTATAGAATCCAGTGAGAGCATTCAAGGAAATGATCGGTTCAACTTCAGGAGGTTCGAAAGGTGGAGTCATGTCAGTGGGTTTAGGTGACTCAGCCACAGGGGGAGCCTTGACATAGTCTTCAGAAACATCCATGGAGATGGGCATAAAAATATTTTGTTCCCTACACTTGTTCCCAGGAAAATATTTTTTAACACGATTATAAAAAATTCCCTTGATTTGGCGTTCATCCATTTCATCCCTGGTCAATTTTTGGATATTTAGTGGAGTGGAAGGAGTGGGAGTGACTTGTTTAGGGCGAGGAATAAAGGATAGTTTTCTAGTTTGAGAGGAGACAACCTGTTATGCTTCCTTAATTAGCTCTTTTAGTAGCTTCCACCGAACTCTGAGGCCAAGCCATGAGGACATGGGCACAGATCTCATCCTTGAGGCCACTAATAAAACATTCTCGCAAGAAATCATCAGACATTCCCTTTGTGCGGAAATCCAATCGCTCAAAAGAAGCTAAAAAGTCTTCCACTGTGCCAGATTGTTTCAACTTTGTCAAATGGCCTAAATGGTGGGTGTCAATGTCAAATCATTCATAAAGTTCTGCAACAAATTGTGTACAAGCCACATACCCTTGGTGGGCATTTTTTCGCCATTGCCAACGTTCCATATATAGATGGAGAACACCATACCTTAGTTTTTCCAGCTCGCCAGTAATGTCGTACAAAGAGAAATAGTGTTCCATTTGAGTGACCTGGCCTATGGGATCCAAGCCATCAAATTTTTTCACCTCCACGCAAGGGGGCCGCAAGTCCTGATGAAACTTGTGGGGAGGAAAAGAGGTGGACTGGGAGAATTCAAGACCATCGAGGTTATAAGGTGTGGAAGAAGAGAAAGGATGGGCTTAAACAAGGTAGTCAAAATGTTCATTGCATCCTGACATTACTGACAGGTGGAGGTGAATTGAGTGATGTTGTGGGAAGTTATTCAAGCAGAGAAAGCAAGGAGTTGATGTTACCAATACTAGATGTAATGGAAGAGATATCACTATGGGTTTGGTCATGATCTTTGGCCAAGGTGGTGAGACGTTGTTCCCAATCTTGACCATGAGTGTGGGCCATGGGGATGGGACAGGGGGGAAATGGGACCACACATAAATGAGTTACTGGTGATTGGTACCACTACGATCAGTGCAAAGAGAGGAATTCAATGGGATAGATGCCAAATAGGGGTGTCGGGAAGGGGTCGGGTCCACGGAAAAAATTTGTTGAAAAATGATAGGTATGATTGTGATAAGGGTGAAGAGAGGATCCAATGAGATAGGTCTCAAATAATGGTGCAGGCAGGATCCAAACTTTGTTTTTTTTTTTACTTTTGCGGAGTTATACTCTGATCTGAATAATACTACAGTGACGAAATGGCCAAATGTTTAACAAGAAAAAAAATGTGTAGGAATTTCGCAACCAGAATGTAGGAGGCATAGTTGCACGACAATAGATCTTGTTTGTTATGTTTATGTTTCCGTCAGAAAGGTTAGGGTATTCAAGGTTTCTACAGAAAAGGGTTTTCCCTATTCTATAGCTCTCTAATATAGGTGCGGGGTCCAACATTATTACTCGACTCAATATCTCAGGGAACCAACTAAGAAGGCTAGACTGTGCCCTTAGCTATACTACCTGACTACCCAAGTACTAGAGAGTATCTTCCTAAGAGTTTTTCTCGGTGGCACTATAACAATCAGGTGGTCGATTGGTTTATCTATGAAGGGATTTAGGATATCTAGGCCGATATGTATATAGGTGTTTTTTGATGCACTACCACTCAAAGGGGTACCAACAGGGGTTACAAGGGTGGCCAACAATGTGCTCTTAAGTACCACTTGTAGTTCATGCGTTTATGCTTCCCTGACCATGGATTTATGTAGTGAACAACAAATATGTGTAGCTTTAAGATGCCAAAATATGTCTCTACCCTGGAAAAAAATTAACCCACAATTTTCTGCCAAGGAAAGTTCTATGATACCACTTGTAAGGTACCAAATCTATTATAATAGCTGAAAACAAAAATATTGCAGAGAATAACAGTGGAACAACACAATATATGAATCCACAACACCAGAATAATACCTTTAATGATAGGAAACAATTTTCACTTGCCTCTTCGAGGGGGCAACCTCCAACAGAGCGACGCTCTATTACAATAATTCTCAAGACAAAACTTCTCATACCCTACCTTTAATGATAGGAAACAATTTTCACTTGCCTCTTCGAGGGGGCAACCTCCAACAGAGCGATGCTCTATTACAATAATTCTCAAGACAAAACTTCTCATACCCTCTACTCCTATTTATACTAAATCTATCTATCCAAAAGAACAATCTAGGCGAAGATCCTTCTAGAAGCAGAAGCTTCTATTAGGTCTTCTTACATTTAACTTATTCTTCCTCATTGCTAGGCCTTATTAATATTGGCCTTTATTACATGAAGATATATTATTCTACCTATGTGATGGGTTAGGGAGGTTAGGTCCCTAACATAGTTATATATGTATCTTAATTGAGATTATGTTTAGCTCAGTTTTTTGGGTAGTTATCAATGTCCTCTGGAAGGACCTTTTTGGATAGTTCTTGGGGCACCTTATGATTGTAATTTTTGTTCTTCTTGAATAATAATTATGTTTTTTTTCCTTGGGAAAAAAGCTAGCATGCCTAAGGAATATTTGGACATCATGTTGTTTAGCAAGGGTCGGTAAGTATTGAATGACTGAAGTTTTAGCATTATCTACTTTGATGACTACAACTAAAACATGGTGTCCTAATACTATACCTTCATTCATTGGCATGAATCATTTTTCATGGTTGATGTACATTCATATCCTTTAATCTCTGCAACACTTTTTATAGGTCGGTTAAGGCATCCTCATCAGTTTTCACATAGACTATAAATTCATCCATATATACCTCTACACTATCATGCATTAAGTCTAAAAGGACGTTGAGGACATCTCTTTGAAATATGGCTAGGGAATTGCATAGTCCAAAAGATATGAATTTATAGGAAAAGGTACCCCATGGACATGTGAAGTTAGTTTTATCTTGGTCTTGCAAGGAAAAATGTATTTGGTTATATCCACTAAAACCATCTAGGAAGGAAAAATATTTCGTTCTCGATAGAGTATCCAATACTTGACCAGTGAATGGTAGAAGAAAGTGGTCTTTCCTAGTTGCCTTATCAAGTTCCTAATAATCAATAGACACTCACCATTTCCCTCCTTTCTTGGACACTATAATTAGTAAAGAAACCCATTGGCTATCTAAGAGGGGTACATGAAATCAACATCTAATATTTTTTGTAGTTTTGTTTTTACAATGTATGTAAGTGTTGGATTCATTCAATGGTGAGGCTATGTAATATGATATCTACATTATCATTGATATAGATCATATTTCTCTATTGAAAAGGACTTAGTTGGTTATTGATATTCAAAGTTTTACCAAGGGAATTTCTATTACTATGGCTTATGAATTGGATAGTGATGGAGTGGGAACAATTGTCAAGAATATAATATTGGTTGAGTACGTTTCCTTTAAGTTTTTTTTCTTCTATTGTCCATATCATAATATTGGTTTACTCCTTCAATTTGAAACTCTGGTGGGTATAGGTTCTACATGAAATTTGATATCATAGTTTCTTCATATAGGTATTTTAAAGCCAATGCTTTATAAATAGTAAGAACAAATTTGGCTAGGTCCTCATAGAGTGTGTATTTTTCCTCATCTTCAATCCATATTGGTTCTCTGGCTTCTAGAAATGGTTCGGATAGGGGTACAATGTCAACATTTTATGGTTCGTCCCATTAGAAATCATCATGTAACCTACTCTACATCCAATATAAGCATTAACAGTTTCCATCCAAGGCCTTCCAATAATTAAACCATAACTTCCTAAGCCTGATTTTATTTACAGGAGTATAAAATTTGATAGATACTCCCAAGATTCTATAGAGACAATAATATTGTCTAGCATCCCTTCTGACTTAATAGTGTATCTATCAACCATTCAAAGAATGGTAGAGGTTTTTCTTAAAATTCCTTGAAGTGTTAATCTTTTTAAGGTGTCCTAGGTCATTACAATTTTGGTTGCTTGTGAGTAAATCAAATTGTTTCTTATCAACTTATCGGAAATGTGAGTATTCACTATGGGGATTCCTAGATCAAAATATTTAAGAACAAGGATATTTCCAAGCACAAGATTATCAAGTTGTCCTATGACATGGATGGTTTGTGGATCTTTTCTTTTTCTTCTAGGTTTTTTCAAGCACAATTTTCTAAAAACTTTGCTATAATGACACATCCTTCATGGCTTATATTGAAGGTATTTTGACACATAAATTCTTAAGCTCTCTTAGAAAGTCAAATTTTGGTTACATTATGGATTTAAGTTGTTTTATTATTTCTGGAAATGGTGGTTTATTCTCTAGATGTTGTGTTTCATGTTGATGATTGGGTTTTTGTGTGAGAATTTCTCTAGATGCAACTTCTCCTTGTCAGTAGGTTCAACAGTAACTGGTGGTAAGGGTTTTTTCACCAATTTCCCTAAGCAAAGTTGGACTTCATCACAATCTAAAGGCTCTATAGAGTAGGTATCACGCATTACTATCTTGTTGTTACATATCTATTTATTATTGTTTGGATTTGGTGCACGTTGAGAAAGTAGTTGAGGAAGTCTAGGATGATGGGGAGTATTGGTTGGTTAAGGAGGTAGTAGTAATGCTTGTTGATGAGAAGTTGGTTTCCAGTTTTGGTAAGTTTTCCAAGGTTGCTACTAAGCATATTATTGGCTTTGTTTGGGTTGTTGATAAGGAAAGAAAGGTGACTACTGAATTTGGAAATTTGGATATTGCCACTTTTGTTGGGGTGGAAATGGGTTTGGAAAAGGATGAGAATATCGGTTTGTAAGGGGATTTGATCCAAATTGGATCTTTGACAAACCTTTGTAAAATTTGTAAAAGTGTATCCTTCTTTTTTTATTGTATTTTTATTTTTGGAAAAGTTGGAAGTGGAAGCAAACCATTGTGATGGTTGGTATTCCAAAGGAAACCATTAAAACAATGAAGGTTGAAGTGAGGAGATCAACCAAAAATTAAAAGAGAATGGGGGGGGGGACTTGATGGAGCATAAATAAGATCTTGAAAGGAAACATGCTCTAAGTTGATGGACAAAGGATTCAAGAAGTGTGTCCACACTAAGTGAAGGTTACTTGAAGCCATGGCTATCTATAATTTGGGTAAGCTAGTGAGAAACACAGCATGAGATTTGGAGCATGCATAGCTCACCCCCTTTGTAATGAATTCTTTGAGCATAATAAAATGGTTCTAGTTTTCATGTTCTTGTTTTATACATGTAATCACTTTGGCTCTGTTGTTCTGGTTTGATTTTGATTATTGAAGATGCCACCCATTACCATTGTAATTATTGCTTAATGTCCATTCCATGTTCATTGTTTCTTT
>ML777231.1:265435-283105 GCA_009831015.1 Picea engelmannii
ATGTTTTTATTCGATTCAAATGGTAATCCACTAATAACTCCTCCCCAGGAGCTATATTTTTTATTGTGCACACGACTACCTGATTCTCTTCACGTCTCTTATATATGCAATTCGGTTGTTTGTTTGTTGTCCTGGTTCGTGTGTTTTTTATAAACCCTGCGATATTTCCGGGACCTTTAGGCCTTCCATCAATATAGATAGTCACTCCCTTAATTTTATCGTTGTTTATTAGTTGTATATAATTTGCGGCGAGTGCATATCTCCACATACTTTGCATGTACCAGACCAGTCGCATCCAATCGTTATAATTGTAACACGGTGCGACATAGTCCATCAATTCAGTTATTGTATTGTATTTTATAGTTATTCCATCCATGCAAAATATCCCCAAGCCATGCAGAGAGGATGGTGCAATGTGATATGTCATATTATTGACAATGAATTCAATGTCTAACGGAGGAAGTTCCTTAGGTACCCATTGTTTCACTGAATGCTTATACCTGAGTGGCACCTCTATGTCTCCTATGCTCTCATCATCATAAGAGCATGAACCTCCTTCAGCAAGAAACAATTCTATGCGTCTACTGAATTTTCTTTTGACTTTTTCACCTTTGGTCCTTGTTCGTGTATCATATCTACTAGATGCAGTCGCATTTCCCTTTATTTGTCCTAAGCTTCCCTCACTAAAGGAAGAAATATCTGACAGGTACATATTTTGTTGTACCTTCAGTCACATGTGCACATGTTGTTAGTGAGTAGACCACATGCACAAGATAGAATAGTCCAAAAAATCACATAGGTGTGAATCTCAAGTAAAACAATTTCGATGTTACCCACTTATAGGGCCATGATTTTTCTCTCCATCTGTTATGAATAATATCTAAGCCTATAAATGAGAGGTTCTTGCTGATATTGATAAATTTATAGGTATGGTTCTCACCCTTATGTTGGTCAAATTTATGATGAGCCTTTCCAATATCCTTTGATCTTTGGTTATCTTCTTGAGAGAGCCCTTATAGCTCTCTAGATAGGTCTCGCCATGAGAGTGTTGATGCTATATTGTTCTAGATATTGCAACCATAGTGACAGATCAAGATCCATTTACTAGGAGAAGTTGTGTCATTGTGGAAACGTATGGAGGGACCTAGATCCAAGTGATGGAGGTGTTGTATCAAGATCAAGTATGGTTTGCTTATTGTACACACATTTATTTTAATATAGATCTACTTTTTTTTCCGTCCCAGTTCATTGTGTTACTATTATGCATGTTTGTTATGTAAAGATCTAGGAGTTGGTGGTGAATTACTTAACTTGAAAGTAGTTTAGATATAGTGTTTTGAAATTACTTGAAGTGTATATCTTGGAGTAGACCAGAAGTTTGTTCATGTTTGATTCTATGCATATCTACAGATGAAATCAAGGATTAAGACTTTTGGATCAAAAATTCTCACTAGGTCAAGCCTCAACCATGAATAAAAGGTATGTCATTTTTCCCATCGACAATGCATTTCACATCATAATCATTAGGTATAGGAAATAAAGTTAGTGTTTTATCAATTATCTATGGTGAGCTATCAACCCACTCATCGGGGAATCCGTTAGTTAGTAATAGTGAAAAATCCCTACAATAGTATTGGTGACTCCACTGGGGAAAATCATAAAATTTCTACTTTTTGGGTTGGCTTAGTTGGTTTCTGATAGGATCAACTTTAGATTTCATTGTTGGTGATAGATTGACTCTTAGTAAACATCATGGTAGGAAATTTAGTGCTATTTTCAGTCCTAGTTTTTTATTTTTTGCATCTCTCAAAAAATAAAAATAGATGTTAATTAAGGCATTTTGTTACACTTATTTTTGGTCCTTTAGTGCATTAAAGTTGAGTATGGCCATCATCATCTTCCATATCATAGGGTTTCATATTGCTTGGACCAAATATAGTATAGTTTTCTTTGTGTGTGCTAGTTGCAGTGGTAAAACTAGCACATAGATATCGATGCACATTGGCTCCAATGGTGCAACATGTGCATGTGCATGTGTTGTTAGTGAGTAGACCACATGCACAAGATATTTATGGTAAAGTTGTGCACCTTTTATGCACAAGATTAAATTACTACTATGGGAAAGTTGTGCATCTTATCAAAACCACACTTACCCACAAATCACAATAGTGTTAGAAGCATAAATCACATCATAAGTGAAACTTATAGAATACAACTATCTTCTTGATCACTCAAGTTATCTTGGAATTATATCCATTTATCTATTTCATAGACCATCAACCTATAGGTTAGCTCACTAATGGATCACAACCACACAAATATTTAACTAGTTCAAGTGATAACCTATCTTATGTATTGATGTTCAAATAAACAACATATATTTTTTACATCATGCATTACATCCATATACATACATAGCATAAAACTTGAATTGGTATCCATGTATCAAAATTTCACATTTTGATTTACATGTTCAAAAGGAATCACATAATTATCATCATCGTGAACGTATAATGCTAAAACCATAGATTGTCAACACATAAATTGGTTCATGTGCCCACATATCAAATGTATTCATTAGTTTAATTGATTTCAAACATATACTAAGAAAATGAATTACCAAGATGAGTAAAAATCATAGTTCTAATTACCTAAAGACAAAATGTAGGGCATTACATACACCTACTCTTTAAGAAACGTTTTCTTGAAGTTATAGTCTAGTAAGAAGTGCAAGGTAATCTCGAGAGTCGATGCATGGTCTTTGTGTCCTCCTGAATAATAGATCCTGGTATATACTTGTCCCATTGAAATTTACTTAATACACAATCAAGACCATCTACTTGGCAATATCTATATTAGCTTAGTTTGGAATGACCTTTCATCAGTCACATAGAAATTACTCTTTTTATCTCATGGGATCTGTCCAATACATACTAGTGAAAAACTTAAATAGTCATTATATTATACACCTTAAGTAGGTTTAGAGGTAATGGAATTTGATATGCAACTCATCCAATCCTCAAAAGGATTTCAAATGGTCTATTTAAACCACCATGTTTATTGTGTATTATCAAGGAGTTACAGGGTGCAGGCCTTATACTTGTGGCATGCATGGAACATCATCTTATTAATGACTTGATTATAAGTCATTGGTGAGTTGAATTTCATATCGATATTCATTGAATGCTTTCACTGTGTTGTACTTTACTAAGGTATTGGAGGACTATAAGGCCATATGAGCTCAACATTGAAGATTTGATGCACCCCAAGGTAGGGTGGAAATTTAAGATTGAATGTCTTATAACCACACTACTTAGTGATGGTATATGGTATGTATTGTAGTGACATACACTTGAGATATGAGGCCTTGGATTTTTATTTCTAAATATGAAGCCACACATTGTCCCCAACTAAGAATTTGTTGAAGACTTTGTCCTTGTCATGTCACTTCTTGAACTTTGGCAAGGATTTTTATGGAATCTCATCTAATTGCACTGAGTATTTTGGATGTGCTCAATGAAGTGTGTTGTTTTGTTAACATATTTTCTATGTAGACACAAAGTTTCTCACCATTGGAGGTGTCAGATAGGAAATGACCATTGGCCAATAGGTTGAAATCCAAAGCATATTTCAAAGGGTCCACATTGTGTCACATTATATTGAGGAAGTTATAAAAATTAGTGACTAGAAGCAAGGTTTTTCATAATATGTGCATGGATTCTTGTGATTATACATGTGAAGCAAGTGCATAAGATTTTGTTTAAAAACTTTTGTTGAATTAAGAACGGAACATTGTAGATGTGTCCAAAATTGTGTCACGCAGATCCCAAAGAGATTCCTCATTATAGAAATGAAATTGGTATCTTTTTCATTGAAAATAGACATGGATGACTTAAATATAACCAAATATATGTGAATAAGTGTTTCACAATGTCTTATCCATGGCACAAAGATCACCATATTCAAGAACCAATTGACCAAAAATTGCATTATGGTGGTGGAATGTGATAAGGGAGCCTCACAAAAAATCCATAGAGATTGATTCCCATGGGTGCAAAGGAATGGATAGAGGTGTATATAAACCCTATCTCATGTTGGTAATTTTTGTACTCACACAAGAAACACATCTCATAATATATTTTTCCATTCCAACAGGATAGTGAAACCAACAAAAATATTTGTGTAACACAATCAATGTCTTATGGACAAAAAAATGATCATTTGCCTTGGAGGAATGTGCCTCCAAAATAATCTTGTTGCACTCATGTGTGGGGGGACATAGGATTCTAGGGTGGAAAAATAAGTTAAACAATGAAAATTTGGTCATGATACTCCTTGGATAATATCTACATAAATATGGTTTAATACTAGATCCAATATGCAATGCTTCAACACATTGTGTGTTTGATATTCATAATTGTTTAGAATAGTCAACAATGCATGAAATGGTGGTTGACATAAGTAAACATTGACATAGTTAGATGCACCATGCTTATTTTTATCACCAAGTGGAATGGTTGTATATAGTTTATCCACTTCAATTGGTTCATGCTTCGAAATTTGCTCATGTTTACACACACAATGAATGCTTCTGGTTGGAGTGTTTAGGGTTCTCCTACCCAAGAATGTAATCTTTCCATTTCTCAACAACTTGGACTATCACATAACATTTCTTTGATGTAAATGGAGTACTTTCTAATAGCATCACTGAAATTTTTAAAGTGGTGTGCAAGGAGATGCCCATTTTGTAGGAAAATAGCATCGAGAGCATAATTTCAGGTATGAGTCTTAAAGGGGTGATGTAAATCAAGGAGTTATAGGAACAACAAAGAGTTCATTTTAAATTTGAATTCTTCAAATCCTTGATGTTGTGTTGTGTCCCTTCTGAACATGATCTTTGTGGAAAACCCACATAGTAAAGCGTGGATAGGGTGTACAACATGGGATAATCCCAACACAAACCTTTTGTAGAAGTTCACTAAGCCCAAGAAATTATGTAACTTGGTTAGGTTGGTCATGGTGGACCATTCTATGATGATCTATACCTTCTCAGGATATACATGCAATTTGATTTCATCAACAATGATGATCAAGTACCATATGTGCTTCCCAATGAAGTCACATTTCTCTAGGTTAGAAACGAGATTTCGGTTGTGCAAAGTGTTCAAATTGGTCATCATGTTCTTCCCATGTACTAATAAAAACTAACACATGATTACTATGAATCACAAATTTAACTATGAAAGGTTGCAGAATGATGCATGAGCATTGGTTTAGTCAAAGGGCATCACCAATCACTCATACAAGTTATCCTTAGCTTCAAATGCAGTACTCCAAACATCCTTAGGATTGGCATGACCTTGGTGGTAGTTATATTTCAATTTGATTATGGTGTACTTATCTCCCTTCATTATTTCTACAAGACCATCAATTCAAGGAATGGGGTAGTGTTCCCTCATTGTGATCTTGTTGAAGGATCAATTTTGAATGCATGCACACTACGAACCATATTTCTTTGACACTAGCATGATCATGCTTGCACATGGCGATGTGTTCAATCAAATGTATCCCTTATGTAAGATACCCTATATTTGTTGGGTATCTCATCATTATCTAGCAATCATTAGTATGGAGTGGTAATACTTCTCTAGGAAATAGGTTGATATGATGATTTAATTGACAATGGAGTGGAATTCTAGAGGTTTTTTAAAATTATGTATTTCTTCAAAAACATTGATGACTATTTTTGTTGCAAAAAGTGCATGATGGATGAAACGTGTACAAGGAAAATAGTACTGTGGACAATGATTTGTTAGATAATCAACAAAATGAGTTTTTGTGTATGACTATTCAATTTACAACATTGTTTTGCATAAATTAAAGAGATCCATCTTATGATTTGCTTCAAGAATGTGAAAAAGAATTATCTTTGATGTTGAGGACAATGCTCTGAAGGTGCAATTTATATATTTAGTGCCTTTCCCATAGCTATGGTTGTGCTAGCATCACATCACATAGCTCCAATTGTGAATGCATGCCCACTAAGAAACATCTTTCTTTGACACTAGCATGATCATGCTCGCACATGGTGATGTGTTCAATCAAATATATCCCTTCTGTAAGAGACCCTATATTTGTTGGGTATATCATCATTATGTAGCAATGATTTGTAATAGAAGGTTTGTTGGGTAATAATTCTCGAGGAAATAGGTTGATATGAAATTGACAATGGAGTGGAATTCTAGAGGGTTTTTAAAATACATTTATGTATTTCTTCAAAAACATTCATGACTATTTTTGTTGCAAAAGGTGCATGATGGATGAAACTTGTACAAGGAAAATAGTATTGTGGACGACAGTTTGTTAGATAATCACCAAAATGAGTTTTTTTGTACGACTATTCAATTTACAACATTGTTTTAGAGAAATTAAAGAGATCTATCTTATGATTTACTTCAAGAATGTGAAAAAATTGATCTTTGATGTCGAGGAAAATGCTTTGAAGGTGTGATTTATAGATTTAGTGTCTTTCACATAGCTATGGTTGTGCTAGCATCACATTACATATCTCCATAGGTGAAACATCACATGTTACTTCAACATTCTAAAGATATATCTTATGCTTTACCTCAGGAATGTGAAAAAGATTATCTTTGGTGTTCAGGGTGAAGCACCAAGGGAAATTTTTATAGATTCTATGTATTTCCCACATGTATCATTGTGTTATCATCGCATCACATTTCTCCATATGTGCAACAAACCTTGTCCCCATTCGTACTTCCAAGTATAGATAGTGTATTGAAAGTGCATTGGTGGGTGACATGTAATTCCTTCCCTGAATTGAGCCATTTGATGTTGTAGGGTTATGGGTAGAGTTCGGTAGCTAATTTTGGGCCAAACAATGATTGAAGAGATCACATTCCTTTGAATCATATTTCCAATGCTAAAATGAATAGGATTTTATTGAACACACATTTGACTGTGAAAAATACTATATTTCTCTATCCCCAATTCAATTTTGCATGATTAGGGATCCTAGTCTATGTGCATTATGATAAAAAGAAAGCTAGAGGATTCAAGTGTAAATAAGGAAAAATATTTTCCCTTGTCATGATCTTGTGAAGAAGTATCACAAATTTGTGTTAAAAGAGTCTACACAAATCAACATTTTGACTTGTCATGGTTAGAAGTCTTATGAGTGTTGCACCACATACCAATGCCCTTATGTTTCCTTTATTAACAAATTACTTTTTGAGTTTTGTAGTGTTATCTAGGAAACAATGAGCTTGCATCTTATTTCACTATCTATCATAATTGGTGGTGTTGATGTACTCACTAGAAGCAATGGAGTTGGTTTAGTTTATGCTTCCACTCAATCCTCCTCATGAATATTTGTGCATCCCCAAGTGTGTTAATAGTCAAGGACTCTAGCATCTAAATCATTGTACTAGTGCAAATAATTTTGGTACTTAAGAACTAGATTCAATTATTCTTCTCTAATGTTTATATGATCCATGAGAGTATAGAACTCGTTTGTGTAGTTGTCAACAAAATGATCAGGATTTTGGCACTATTTTTGCAACTTCATGCATTGGTCTTCCTAACATCTCAATATTTTTTGGTGCATTTATTATACGAAGGTTGGAGTAGGCTGGAAGGTTGTGCATGTTTGATTATGTGCATATCTACAAATGAAATCAGGGATTAAGACTTTTGGATCAAAATTGCTCACTTGGTCAAGCCTCAACCATGAATATAAGGTATGTCATTTTTCCCATCGACATTTCATTTCACATCATAATCATTAGGTATAGGAAAGAAAGTTAGTGTTTTATCAGTTATCTATGGTGAGTTATCAACCCACTCATTGGGGAATCCATTAGTTAGTAATAGTGAAAAATCCCTACAATAGTATTGGTGACTCCACTGGAGAAATTCATAAAATTTCTACTTTTTGGGTCGGCTTAGTTGGTTTCTGATAGGATCAAATTTATATTTGATTGTTGGTGATAGATTGGCTTTTAGTTAACACCATGGTAGGAAATTTAGTGTTATTTTCAGGCCTAGTTTTTTATTTTTTGCATCTCTCAAAAAATAAAAATAGATGTCATAGTATGTTAATTATGTCATGGACCTTCAAATGAACCTGGAACTGATGTCATTAGACACAAACTCAATCCTAAGGCAAACTAAGGAGAACAAATAGCACACACTAATTAATCTAGGAGTCAATCATGCAAACAAATCTTCTCACAAAGAAGCGCTAGTTGGTGATGGAATCCAACATTGGAGGATCGATGTGTGAAGGGGATGAGTTTTGGCGGGTGGGAAAGTTACGTTGACAAACTTCTTAACTAACTTACACTCTAGGCCAAGTTACCTCACCGAGGGGTGGGAAACCCTCCAAGGAGTTCGAGTGAGTCTATCCAACGTCGATCCCAGGTACTACACCACCTTCCCTGTGATGTCACCTTGGGTAGGAAGTCTAAAATATTATGGCCTCTATGGTACCACTTATTATACCAAAGCATAGGGGGGATAGTTTAAAGTTGACACCAAGACCAACAAAGTAGGGTTGATTACTCTATTGACCCCAATGCGACCTCATGCTTGACCCTTGTGTTAGAAGGGCTTCCCAAATTCAATGATATAGCAACTAGATGCCATTCCCTAACTCAAATATTTATGTTTGTTTAGCAGCTTTGGAAAGTTATTCTCACAACCCTATTCCAAATCTCTACACCTAATCTAAGACGGGTTTGAAGAGCCCTAGAAAATTTGCTAGATAATTTTTTATTAACGCTTGATTCTAGGTTGTTGTTACTCAAAGGAGTGGTCATGAAATTGATGGTGTTTCACCAAGTTTTGAGGAACACTTGGTCATAATTGATCGTTTTTGGGACTTCCACAGCCTGTCAAAGAAAAAGAGTAAATCGAAGCGGAAATTACAGAAGCTAGGCCCCCTTTTGGGTCCTTTTTGGGTGTTTGGGAATATGTAATGGGAAAGGGATGTCATCCCGTGGGTTTACCCATGATTAGGCCCACTTTTTTAATGTATAAATAGAAGGATAGGCAATGTAAGAAGTAGTAGATGTGATTGCTTAGTGCAATTGGTAGTGCATATATGTGATGTTGAATAAGTGCTATGTGTGAACTGTGTAAGGCTTGCAAGGCTAAGTGAAAGCTATTGTGAGGTTGCTATAGAAAGCTAAGTGTTGTAACGTAAGGAAGAAGGATCTAGCGAGCTAAGCAGATCTTTTGTCCTATGCGAAGAAGGGTTTTGGAGGATTTGTGCTTGTAACAGATTGAAAACAATAATAAAGAAGAAGACCTTGTGGACGTAGCCCCAGGGTGGGGGTGAACCACATAAATCTATGTGTTATGCTCTGTGTTGTGATTCAATGTGTTTATCTTTGCTTATGCTATGTGCTTTGATATATCCACTTATGCTCTGTGCTTCTTAGATATATATGATTGTTAGATTTGATGTGTATGAGGATGCTTAGTGTTGAAATACTGTAGATCTAAGTGTACACCACGATGCTCTGTGTTGTCTGCGAAGTATAATAAGGGTTGAATATTGATCAATGATCGATTATGAGTGCTCTGTAAATGATATAATCACATATCTGTGTCCCAACTAAGGTTGCAGACACATGAATCTTGCAACCACCCCTGCCTCTATCTCGGGTGAGACTTCATCTGCTTCGCAGGTGTTGCCGAAAGGTCCGATAGATAGGGATTTGTTGGTGCGCTCTTGAGTGTTGAACCCTAGGTCTGCCCCTGTGCCAACAAATGGTTCCATTGTCGAAACTTGAAACTGTGATTGTTGGGAACTGAGGAAGAAGAAACTTTGTGCAAAATAAATCTCTGTGTGTAGATCTGTTTCCCTAGTGCGCAAATTTTTACTCGACCTGTGAAGCTTTGTTCCAGGAATAAGGTCAGAACTGAAGAAAGGAAGATCAGATCTGAAGAAAAGAAGCGAGATCTAAACGCTCTGTGCTCTAAGAAAAGTAAAAGTGGAAATTTTTGAAAGAAAGAGGTCAGATCTGCAGAAAAGAGGTAAGATATGTAAGCTCTGTGCTATAATAAAGGCAAGAATAGTTAAAATCTCTTAGATCTGGAAGCTTTGTTCTCTGTAGAAGTAAGATAAGTGAATTTTTTTGTTTCTAGAGCATGGATCTAGGTATGTTTGATAGATTTTTTCCTAGCTTAAAAACTAGGGAATTAATAGATGAAAGAAAGTTTGATATGAATAGATCTGATAAGTATAATGATAGATATGTTATACCTATGCATAGAAAGAATGTCTGGACTAAAAATTGGATGCAGGATCCTAGAAATAATTTTTTGCAGGTTATCTATCACAATTCTAGTGCGCAGTACAAAAGAGGTTGGGGATCATTTAAAACAAAGTGAGGATTAATCCTATGTTACATTTCCAAGAAACCAGGCCATTTAGCTAAGGAATGCCCTGGTAGAAGACCTAGTTGTCTATGTTGCAAATCTATGGACTATGAGGTATTGGATTTCCCTAGAATGATCGCTAAGATTGAAAGGATAAATCTGAATTAAGAAGACCATAAGGAAGATCCAGAAAAGGCAGAAACCCAGCAAGAATCAGAGAAAGTATTAATACAAATGAAAGAAACCCTGAAGGAACATAAAGATGTCTGATTACCAGAGATGTTCAAAGAAAATGAGCAAGTTGAAGCAAGAATAGGGGACTTCGACATTGATTGTATTCTTGATGAAGAAACACAAGTGAACATTATGCCAAAAAGAACTTGGGAAGCTATAGGGAAGCCTGCCATGATTCCTTCATTGGTAGGAATATGACTATTCATAGGAAAATTGATAATGTTATGTGGAAAACTCGCTCAGATACCTATGACAGTCAATGGAACTTCGACAGAAGAAGACTTTGAGATTATCAAATTCATTGAGGACAGCGCCCCATTTACTATGCTACTCGGAAAACCTTTGATTGAAAGAGATCAAGCCAGAAAGAAGGAAGAAGAAGAGGTTTTAGAACAACAGAGATAAGAGTTAAAATATTTCATGACTAAAAGGATCGCACAATTGATAGAAGAACAGGAGAACTTCTCGAATCCATATGACACTAGAAGCCCATATGTCGAGGCCAAAGCTACACAAAAGGCTGAAATTTATACCCCAGACAAAGAAGAAGTGATATACCTAAACCCTAGGAGAGAATCTCACCAACAGGAAGTGACTATGTCCAAGGAAAATAAGAATCAAAATGGGAAGAGAATCACCTAGATGAAGCTCACTAGAAAGAAGGCTAGAAATCTAAGTAAAAAGAAGGCTAAGATTGAAAAATTACAGAATATCCCAGAGGGTACCTCGCAGCAAGACACTTTGCAGAATTGAAGCTTTGTCAGGATATCAGAACAACGACATATGCCACTTCCTCGAGGCGAAGTAATATAGTCGTTGGAAGCCAATATAACCGTTCGACTGTCGCTTCGAACGGGTCAGAAAGCATTTATGGCTCTCCACTAAACTGTTAGACCAGGCCATAATGGACAGAACATAATTTAATGCAGCCTCATACCCATTGCAAGCAGACCATTGCTAAGTTTCCTTACTTAGTCCGTTGCGCCACACACCGAGAATAATTTTTGCTAAGTGAGAATTTGAGCCCGAAACCTGAGATTACTTCACCCTGTGATCATTGCCTTGTTCCCATACCGTTCATTGTAGTCTTTGAATTCATTTCACACCTGAGATAGGTGACCTGAGCTTGTATGTCAGACGAGCTCAACGCTGCTAAGAAAGTAGTTGAAGAAGTTTTATAAGATTGACTTAATGACTAAGAGAGTCATGTCGGAATGAGGATTATCTACAGGAGTCCAAGCATCGTTAACCAGAGGACTCCAGGCCTCCCCTTCCACTGCTCGCGCCGGTCCATCCCGGCTGACCGATGAGAAACGAACCAAGCACAGGGATGACATCACAAATGCCAAGCTTATCCCACGCATTCTACCTACTTACTTACCACCTCTAAGCGGTGCCATCAACCGTAACAGTGTACCTCGAGACTTCGAGTACACTTTGATCACTGCGTACCTTCTGAAAGGGGTGCGCGCAGTTCGTGCTGACCAAGATAAGCTTGCAACACTGAAATTTAGTGATTTTAACCTTGGAGATCGTAAAGTTTACAACATGTTAGCCCCGCATAAGTACTTAACCAGGACCAAAGGAAAGAATTCTAAGATTGTCCCGCAACCATGGACACAGAACCTCGCGCAGTCCACACTGCTTAATGCAATGAAGATCTCGCACTTCGGCACACACCAGGAAGTCAACACATGCATCAAGTTGTTGTTGTCCTGCTACCACAGAGGATACTTATGGTCAGACCGTCGCATCACTGTGGATCCGACCTTGATCAATCAAATCACAAGACTTAGTATGCAAGGCCCTGACCCATAGGAGTTTTACCCTAGAAAGACCTCAAACTGAGCACTAGCGCAGAGGATAAAAGAAACTTATGGAGATGTCAAGAAAAGCATGCGAGAGGCTACAAGGTAGCCTCTATCCAGAGTGGCATGGTGCGCCTTGCCTATCAGTTGATCGCGGGCAAGCTAGTTCACAAGAACATACCAACACAAGTGATTGGATTCGTAGTTGACCTCACAGGGAAGTGCGGCAAGGGACTGCAGATGAACTAGGTGCAGTACCTTGTAAACTAGCTAGAGCTTGATTGCAGAGAAGCACAAGACCAAGGGTATGAGTTTCACTTTAGTTGGTTTCTCATATTAAGTGCTTTCATCGCATGGGAGCTACCAAAAGGTGCCACTTTTCTGGAGATCGAACCCTTCGAACCACTGGCCACGAAGTTCTGTATGTTGTGGTACTCTAGCAACATGAACAAGTAGTGGCAGTCCAATGTTGTCTTCCATGCCTATTACAACCAATTGAAGAATGCAATCTAGTCTACGTCGTGCCTCACCCCAAACACACTTCACAAGTTTAGACATTTGATAAAATTCAACGTGGACCGCCACTTCACATATATCACAGCATGCACTGATGAGAACAAACAACAGCTCCAGTCATACTACAAGTTGAAAGAATAAGACTTGGAGAATATTACCAAGGAATGGTCGGCGGACCTCCTTGTTGCAGCGGACCCTGCAGAAATGTCCGACCTGGATAGCCCTAAAGCTATGTCGGATACACGTGGACCAAGCAAGACTAAGAAGGATGATGAAGTTCAAGATGTCCATAGGACATCCACGAAGACTACTTTGATCTCACCTGTGCAGGGAGGTGATGGTGAAGAACTAGGTGGCACAGAAGTTGAGAAAAACAAAGGCGAGGTTACTCTGCCTAGAGAGGAGGAGGATCTGTATAAGAAAAGGAAGATTACCCCACCAAATCCCTCATCCCGAAAGAAAACTAAGGCCACTCGAACTACGTTTAAGACTACCCTCACACCGGATGACTTTGACTTCTTAATCGTTGTGCTGAATGATGCTTCACTAGAGATTGCAGAAAAGCAAGAAGCGAAGCAGGAGGAGGTATTCAGCCGAATCAAGGGTGAACTTCAAGAAGTGCAGCAGGGACTCTAGTCCAACCGAGCAATTTCTACTATGCCCTTGACAATTGGAACAGCAAGAACAAGTGATGAGCCCACCCAATTACACCAGATCGTCGATAAAGTTGAAGCTCTCCTTCGACGAGCTCAAGAAGACACAACGCAAGCCACCCAGGCTTTGACACAAGTACAGAGCACACTTGTAGAACAACAGAGTAAGGAAGAATGGGAAAATCTTTCCCTGCAAGAGAAGTGGGATGAAGAAAAAGAACAGTTACAGTAGAGAAAGGACCAGTTGCTAGCAAATCAACTTGAAGTACAGGAAAGGTTTCACAAAGCACTTCGCTCTGTGACGGTCATAGAAGTGAAGATTGAAGAACGTGTCCCACAGCATGTGGCACAACTTGAAGAAGTAATCTAGAAACTTCAGCAGCGCATCACAGATCTGGAACTTCGAACCATGCCTGAGACTCCTCAAAAAATAAGAGATCTAAGGGAGGCAACTTCCTGTAGCACAGTTGGCCGATCAAAAACCTTTACCTTGGAATGCAAGCAGTTGAGCGCTAGAAGAACCCAGACTTATGAGAACCTCACAAAGAATCCAGAGTTGTAGGCATTGGAGGCACAACTCCAAGAAGAAAAGAAGTACGTAGATACGCTACGGGCGTAGCTGAAGGCCTTGACCCCAGTCGAAAGAATGAAAATATTTCCAGAACAACGCACTACCCAACAACAGGTACACACGTTGCAAAGTAAAGTGATGGAAGTCTCCCAACGACTTCAACCAATCCAAGAAAAGGCATGCCAACTGTTCACTGAAGTTGAAAGCTAGGGAGTCGAGATTGAACAGGTTGTCATCACTGCAGAACAATGCCTGGAAGGGCCAGTAAACAACGTAGTGATCCAGGAGTTCACTGAGCAAGAGGTTGTCGCACTATAGCAGGTCAAAGCAGCTCGATCCAAGCTCAAGGCATTCGAGGTAGAATTGATCAGACCAGAGTGACTCGGGACGAGTCACAGGTGAGTGTTGGGGGCCTGTTGGCCCTTGACCAAGTTTTGAGGAACACTTGGTCATAATTGACCATTTTTGGGACTTCCACAGCCTGTCGAAGACAAAGAGAAAAGAGAAGCGGAAATTGCAGAAGCTAGGCCCCCTTTTGGGTCCTTTTTTGGTTTTTGGGAATATGTAATGGGAAAGGGATGTCGGCCTGTGGGTTTACCCATGCTTATTCCCACTTTTGTAATGTATAAATAGAAGGATAGGCAATGTAAGAAGTAGTATATGTGATTTCTTAGTGCAATTGGTAGTGCATCTATGTGATGTTGAATAAGTTCTTTGTGCAAACTATGTAAGGCTTGCAAGGCTAAGTGCAAGCTACTATGAGGTGGTTATAGAAAGCTAAGTGTTGTAATGTAAGGAACAAGGATATAGCAAGCTGCGCAGATCTTCTGTTCTATGTGAAGAAGGGTTTTGGAGGCTTTGTGCTTGGCTTTGTGCTTGTAACATATTGACGACGATAATAAAGAAGAAGATCTTGTGGACGTAGCCCCAGGGCGGGGGTGAACCACGTAAATATGTGTGTTATGCTCTGTGTTGTGATTCAATGTGTTTATATTTGCTTATGCTATGTGATTTGATATACCCACTTATGCTCTGTGATTCTTAGATGTATATGATTATTAGATCTGATGTGTATGCGGATGCTTAGTGCTGAAATATTGTAGATCTGAGTGTACACTGCGATGCTCTGTGTTGTCTGCGAAGTATAATAAGGGTTGAATATTGATGAATGATCGGTGCTAAGTGCTATGTAAATGATATAATCACATATCTGTGTCCCAACTAAGGTTGCAGACACCTGAGTCTTGCAACCACCCCTGCCTCTACCTCGGGTGAGACTTCATCTGCTTCGCAGGTGTTGCCAAAAGAGTCGGTAGTTATGGATTTGTTGGTGCGCTCTTGAGCGTTGAACCCTGGGTCTGCCTCTGTCCCAACACTCTTTAAACCATGCAAGAAGAAAATGAAATGCAAGAATTTCAACTTCAATGAAAACTAGTTATGGGAAGGAGCAAGAAGTTTCAAGCAAAGAAATAATTTATTGATTGATTACTATGTGGATCAATTGATAATACTGTGAGATGTTAATGAAAATAATTCAAAAGAAATTAAACTTTATAAATTGTAACATAAGGTGAATAATCAAAGGTGCTCACTGATGTTATTGTTGTTTAGTTAGAGATTCATCCAAAATCTAGCAAAAACATCAACTCATTATTGGGAAAGGTGTAGAACCATATGGGAAGCTTCATCCAAAATATAGCAAAAACAATCAACCATTCACTTTTGTTAACATATGGGAAATCATTGGTACATATTTCACATATTTGTGGCAAGGCTGATATTCAAGAATATTCAGTAATCAAGTAAAGGATTATTTCTTTCTTTTTATTTTACATAACACTTAGTTTTTCATTTGAACAAGAAACTAGATATATGTTATGGGACTTATGTGTATAGTGTGTAGGACATGCTCTTACTATATATACTACTTTGGTGGTTCAAGTGAGAAAATATGGTTAAGTGTTATCAGTTTTGTGCTATCATTAGTGGCTTTATAGGTTCGATAACAAATTGAGACACAATTATTTATGTTAATAAGTCTTGTGTAGGTACTGTGGCATCCTTGTTGAATGGTTGCATAAAATTTCACAAAATTTATGTGTGTATTGTACAACTCTTGCTAGTGTTCTATATCACACCTTTTTGTGTTAAGAACCACTGCGAATGTTATTGGTGGTCGACTCGAATAGTAGTCTATATTTTTATCTCTTCAATGCAAATGTTTGATAACCAATTGGAATTGCTATAAGAAATTCCATTTCATATGTGGTGTGTTCTCAATTTTGCTCTACGTTTGTAGTGTCTTATGGTTAGATTGAATAACAATTTATTTTACCTATACATAGTGTCTCCACTAGTGAACTACTTTAGCAATAGAGCACATCTCTCTATCATAACTTCAAAAGTTGTGGATTGTGTCATTGAACGTCTCTAAGTAAAACACAATGGAATGACATTGTTGTGTCAGAAAAATACCTATCCCATAGTCATATGCATCATCTTATATATCAAAAGGATGAGCAACATATAGTAGTGTAATCATAGGTGTAGTGCATAGCTTCAACATCTTCACTTCTTCAAAAACTTATTGTTGCACCTTGGTCTAGATGATGAAGCCTTGTTTCCTCAAATTCCCTCTTAAGATTTGGTTAAGTTGTCTAGTCAAGTGTGAGAATCTTGGAATAAAGAATCTATAGAAATTAATCAATCCCCCAAAAATGAAGTTTTGTGATATTGTTTAGCATAGAATAGTCATGGATCACTACCACTTTATCATGGTCAAATCGGATTCCTTATCGGTCAATTTCAAACCCAATGTAACTAATGGATGTCATTGCAAACGAACACTTGGAAAGGTTTACCTTACCTATTAGTTATATTGACAAAGAGACTGCATCACCTGGTAGAAATATTGAGACCTTGAAAAAGAGACTGCATCACAAGGTGAAGAAATCAATCAAATCTTCTAACCTCAATGACATCTTGTATCTATCATCATATATCAGCATTCTTCCATAGATATTTGTGATAGAGTGTCTATTTTATAGTGGTGACCGCAATACCAAATCAATCTAATTGTGTACTACAGAGTGCAATGGTACTCCTTGTGGATCTTTGAATAGACTACTATACTATTTCAGGGTTGCATCCAATCATTGGCATTGTTATTTCCAAACATCTCATCCATTTCTTGATAATAGTACGCATCTCCCGAAGGCACATGGTTCTCTTGCATGCGTGATAGTGAAAAGAACAAACTTTTGTGAATGTGTAATGATCTTCCAAACTTTCTTAGAAGAGATAAGAAATAGATTTTTTGGGGGGTCTAGGCATTGAATTTAATAATGAGGTGGAAGCAATGACATCTTTTTAAGGTCTACATTTATTTAAGGAGGAAGGTGTAAATATTGCAACTATAATCGATGACTCCTGAATCAGTGTAAGGTTCTTCTTACACCATACTACTCCTCAAAATCCTTGG
>ML777231.1:283337-311563 GCA_009831015.1 Picea engelmannii
CATTTATAGTTTGCATATGAAGGATTAGTAAGATTCGCCAAGGTTTCTAGATTTTAAAATAAATTTCCATCCTTAAAATCATCCCTGAATAGGACCCAATTCCTTATGGAATACCCATTTTATTTGGCCATATTTGGAATTATGGAAAGGATGGAATAGTCATGTGGGGATAATTGGAGTGTGATGTGTAAGTTATTGTAGGCCAACAAAAGCATGAGACAATGTGAAAAGGGGTTAACAAAATCCCAACAGTATGTGGTAACCTTGGCCCTCTAGTGGAAACATTGTCAAGAGGTGTGGGAGGAAAACTTCTTGGTGGAAATTCAAGAGTGAGACATGCAGGTTGTTTAGATTGATGCTTAATTAAGGAAAATGTAGGGCCTAGAATGAGAGTTTATGGAATTTAACTAGTTGCAAAGAAGCAAGTATTTAGAATTGGAACTTCAATTGGAATTTGTAGTTATTTTGATGACTTGTATTATTGGTTTCCTTAATCTCTCTCTATAAATATTCTCTAATCCCCTACTCCTACCTTTAACTCATCTAGCTTGAAGGAAGTAATTATGTGTGCTCAATGCAATCCCATTTGAAATTTGAAACTATGATAATTGGTATACTCATTGTAACACAATTAGAAATGGAT
Organism: Picea engelmannii; assembly: GCA_009831015.1. Classification (NCBI taxonomy): domain Eukaryota; kingdom Viridiplantae; phylum Streptophyta; class Pinopsida; order Pinales; family Pinaceae; genus Picea; species Picea engelmannii. The sequence goes on from ML777231.1 coordinate 283,981, forward strand.
GTGTGCTATGAGAAGGGAAACAAGGAAAACCAACTTCTAGAAGACGCCTTGCATGGGCCATCTTTATAATATCTTTCTTTGTTTATAATGTTTTTTAAGTTGTTTTATTAGTAGTACAGATTGTTAGGAAGTATACCTATTATGCTAGTCAATATAGTTGCTAGATAGATGGATATAGGATTTTTTGAAAAACAGAATTTGTCATTTTACTTATGGGATATGACCATTTTTATTTTGTATAACAAAGTTGTCCAATTTTACTATAACCCATTTTTCTAATATAAATATTACTTGCTATTATAAAAAGGAAAATACTATTTACAAGCTAGTGAAGGATAATTCAAAGAATTGTCTTGAACATTTTTTATGTTATTTTATTCTCATGATCTACAAGGAACGTAAGGATTACCTTATATTCAAGGCTCAACTAATATAATTAAAGATTCATAGGGACTAAACAAGATTGATGAAATATTGCAAAATTAGTTTAAATTTTTTTTCATGAAATCAAGCTCCAACCAAGTTATTTGATTCATAAAAGTACTAGAGGATATTTTTTATCTAAAAAATCCAGTCAGGGCATGTTTTTAGCAAATCCCTCCATTATTTTTTGTTATGGGTATTGTTAGAAATCCCTCAACCAACATTTTAGTCACGGTTTCTAATGCATACGAGCATAATTTTCTTGCTTGGCAACTTCATGTGTAAATTATCCAAGGCCATGTGGTATTCAATTCTCGATTTAGGGTTTTCAAATGTTAGAAAAAATTACCCAATTTGATGGCATTGTTGGCCTCCTCTATCGATGCTAGGGTTGGCTTACCTCCTCTATCGACGCTCCTCTATCACTCTGGTTGGCCTCCTCTATCTGCGCTAGGGTTGGATGGCCTCCTCTATCAACGCTCCTCTATTGTTGGCCTCCTTTGTCTCTCAAGCTAGGTATGGATGACCTCCTCTATCGAAGCTCCTTTGTCCCACTAGGGTCTCCTCTATCACCTCATATATTTCTCTCTGTCGGCCAGAGCTCTATCGCCTCTATCGCTCTATGTCCTAGTTGGGCCTCCTCTATCGCTCTCTGTCAATTGGGAGCTCGAATGCGTTAAGGGTACAGAAGTGGGTCAACATGAAAAATCATGGGTTTAGTGTGTGCAGTCCCGCGTTTTGGTTTGGAGAGGTTATGACATTGTGCGGGACATGTGTTTTAATTTTTTTATTATATTATATTATATTATATTATATTATTATATATATTATATCAATTTCATAGATATGGGTATTAACAATACACATACTAACAATACAACATACAATACAAATTGACAAACTAATACACATACTAACAATAACTAAGAAATTTAATGTAGGTATTAACATTCACAAAATGTTAAATAATGAACCAAAATTTGTGTGAATATTAACTACTAATGTTTAACTCTAGTTCAAGGGTGTATGTAAGCTATCATTGATAATGAAAGAGAAGCTACCACTTTTATGTACAATCACTTACAAAATAATATGGAGGTGGAGGAAACTATTGTTATGGTTAGGGACTCACAGATTCAAATCTCAAGCTATGTCAAATACTTTTATAGGACATGATGCCCTAGAGTGAACCAAGAAGGCACCAACACTGAATCTATTGAAGAGAGTGATATTGAAACCTAGGTGGAATATGTGGATAGTGTCCTTTTAAGGACTTTGTTCCCTTTGGAATTCTTTATGTTTTGTCATTTTATATGATTATTATGAAAATTACATGTTCACCAATATACTTATACCTTCTAGGTCACTAAAACATGGCTAGGCCTATGAAACCCTACTTCTTTAATATATTTTGTTGATTTTAGGAGTAATTTTTGAAAACTATAGAAAAAATTAAAAACATTTTATCTTAATTACATTAAGAATGTTTCTAGTCATTGAAATTAATTTTAACTAAGAAATATTTATTACTTTGAAACATTGGGCATCATTGACATTAGATGGAATGGATGTGGGTTGAGAATGAACATTTTGCATATAAAAAATAACCCATATGTACTCATTGAAAAAGTCAATATATTTATCAAAGTTAATATTATTAAAATAACAACAAGAAACATAAAAACACTAAATATCATACATAAACAAAATTATAGTGCCATAATGTCTATATGCGAGATATTCCAATAAAGAAAGACATTGTAACTAGTGCTTCATTGATGGAAACCATGATGGATGCATCACACAGTAATGCAAGAATGCTATCAAATCATAACAACTACAAATGGGAAATAATTAGATTTTACAAAAATAGCACAATCAGGTATCTAGAAACTCGTAATTTGTAATTATATGTACACCATCAATTAAATCTATAGATATGATTTCATAATAACATCATCCATGATACCATCATCTACATGAGCCTCCAATTTCCCACAATAAGTATGCTTGCAACTCAAGAATTGATGAATATCACATGAACTACAATTAAAATTCCTAGCATGGCCATGTGACCTCACCTAACTAGAGTTCACTGCATGGCCTAAAATCCCAATTTGTCCCATCTATCACCAAGTTGAACATTGGACGAATATCTCACTTGGTGAGATAAATAAATGAATGTGTTATGCTTAATTGAAGTATGGGTCGGGATGGAAATTGATGTTTGGGTTTGATGAATTTTATCTAAAATCACAAGATATTGGGTAGGGGAGTTTTGCCAACACTAAAGAGGTTGAGGCCCTTTGAAAGGGTCATGCATGGAATTATGTTGATATTGTGTAGACCCACAACCCACCCCCCATAATTCTCCAATGTCAAAGTAGTTGACATGGTGACCTAAAATAAATTTGGCCTGGAATTTTCTAAAAATAGAGTGGCAATTTTTTGTTAGTCAATAGAGCTAACTAAACTCAAAGGACAATGAACACATGAGAAAGAATAAAAAGAATCAATAAATCAAAGTAAAATAAAAAGAAAAGAAATGAGTGTAACTATCTCAAGGTCAAGGGGTTATTTATTATATATAGTTCATTTTAAATCAATCAAATAACTTAATCATGGCTAAGAAATTAAGTAAATCAACCATGTCTAAGTAATAGTAGATCAACTATGTCCTTCACCTTGTCGATGAATATCTTCTATTCCAAACCAATACTTGACAAGTAGGATGTCAACAAGGGGGGAATAATATAGAAAGGTCATTTTTCCACCCAACCAATGCAACCCCCTAAATTAGGTGCTACCCCCTAATTAGGGGCTCAAGCTCAATGAGGGTGTAGGATAAAACAATGAGTACCCAAACAAAATACTCACCTATATCATAAGTGCTTATCCCACAAGACCTAAGCACTTATATAAATTAGTGTTTGGGTCCTAATGCCTAGCCCACAAGACCTAAAAGTAGTGTTTAAGGCCTAAGCCCTTGTGATTTTTCTTTGAATTATGTTTTGGGCCAAAAACATCATCCCTTATGCACCAAACCTTAAAATTAGGCTTGTATACCACTCTTGGGACAAATATTTATTATGAAGGTCTTGTATTTGGTTATGAAGGTCTTGTATTTTCTTTTGTCCTGAGCTATATCATCCTCGTTGAGTGTTAGTAAATACACATCTTATGTTGTTCCACCATTCACAATGGCTAGGGATCATATAAAAACCATCCTAATTAACCAAAATCCAAAATAAAATAAAACCAAAAATACAATATGTGAAATGGATATACGGGACAAATAAATTTCTACCATATATAGTGGTCAAGGACTAGACCAAACCAATAGAATAGAAAGGTAATAAAAAGGTCGATGAGGAGGATGTGGTTATTGGTATGACAAATCGGTGATCTAGGTCAGCCAACAGTTAATATTAGTTCCAAATTTATTGGAAGGCGATGATGATGATGATGACAACGATTATGGTGATTACAATGACGATGATGGTGATTATGATGATGATGATGATGGTGACGATGACGATGATGATGATGACAATGATTATGGTGATGACAATGACGGTGACGATGATGATGATGATGATGATGATGATGATGATGATGATGATGATGATGATGATGATGATGATGATGATGATGATGCTGATGTTGGTGCTGATGGTGATGATGATGATGATGATGATGATAATTATGATGAAAATTTTAATCCATATTTTAGGGTATGGAATGTGCTATCACTTAAGATTCGTGGCAGAGCAACTGGAAATTGTGAAAAGATCTTATCATTTCCATATTTTCAGGTAGATAAGATCTTATTTTCAGGCATATTTTTATGGTGTTGATTAAACAATGAATGAAAAGAGGGATTTTTCATCACAACTTTGAATATATTTAAGGCATGTGAATAGTCTATCCATGTCAAATTTCAATGCATACAAAAACAGTTTGTGAAAATTTCAATGTTGGCCCCAATATTCATGACATGTCACTGACCTTTCCCATGACGATCGATATATTTTTGGGAGTTCCATGCATGACATTAATCCGAGAAATTTAAAACAATGTTCAAGCAATGACAAACATGTTCATCGAAACTTTGTGGATGCAATACTATGACAACAATGATGACATTTACAATCATGATGTTATAAAGATGAATGAGCTTCTCTTGATTTCGAGAATAATGTATCCTCTACTAAACAAGGCCAACCACATGAAGTTGGAAGCTCATATGGCCCCTCCCCTCCCCCTCACATCACTCTCAATTCTCCAATACCCAATCTATAAAATAGAAAATAATCAAAAGCAACATAGTAAGATTCATGCATAGAAACTACCAAAACAAAAATTAATGAAGCTAAATGAAATTATGTGTTTGTAAATGATACTTTTAATTTACCATGTACTCTGGTATATTGGTGACTATTTTCAGGTTTCACATAATAATTAAACAACATGTAACATAGGATATAAAAACGTCGCATAAAACTTAAAAACATGTAATTAACCCATGACATAAGTAAATTACTTTAAGAAAATAATTCATACAAATTAAAATATAGTCATGTACCTAATCCAAATCAACATCTGTATCATCCTTATTATGCATCTTCTTCTTCATCGAACTCAACATATGTATCATCATCCGGTTCAGAAATGGTGTTGAAAGGATTGACGATATCATCATCATCATCAATGTTATTTTTGAGCATATTTTCATAGACATCATCATCAAGAATTGCATTGTCTCCTACACTTGGATCATGATATTCTTCATCTTCTTCATCTGTCGACCCTGCATGATATTTCAGCTCTGTCGAATCTGGCAAATCATCTTCTTCTTCAATATCATCTTCTTCTTTTACATGAGTATACTTAACTGGTCTTCCTCTTGGATCGTATCTAACAACAAATGACCAATCCCTCTCACCTGGAACATTTGAGTAAAATACCTATTCACATTGGCTTGGAAAAACATAGTGATCATGTCCTCTTTCAAACATCATTTTTTTAATCATCGGAAATATATTGGCATGTTCAATAATAGTTCTTTCCTCGTCGCGTTCATGCATTCGTAACCTATACCATTTGACGTCAAACAGAACTAATTTGAAGGAATTAAATTCACACTCAAGTATATCATTCAAATACCCATAGTATCTATTTTCGTATTCTCGGGGATGTCTGTCACTCCTAGAGGAAACATTAGTGACCTGGAATACTGCAGTTATCCCACTATCATAATTTTTCCTGGTTTCATCCAACTGTTTGATGCGAAATTTACGACCATTGCACCACATAGCCTTGTGGTGTTTCAACTGCAATATGTCAGATATGTAAAAGATGCATTGTCAATTAATAAATTAACATATTTGTTGATGATTATAGCTGTGTGAGACATCCTCCAGGACACAGACTGATTGATTCGACCTGAGAGAGATCCCATGATTTGGGTGTGTGGTTCCTATTTGAGATAGAATCGGAACGTTGTGTTGGCCTCCTCCTTACAGAGAGTTGATAAGAACTCCAAATGATTCTCCTTTGTAACGTTGTGAGAAAGAAGATATGTTGAGTTAGATGTGCATGTGGTTGAGCATAGGTGAACATGTGAATTCCCATGAGCTAGGTGCATCGTTCTGAGACAGAGATGAAAACGATGTATTAGCCTTCTCTGAGCAGAGAGTTGAGATGATGAATTCCATATGACTCTCATGTGTCATACAGTGGGAAAGAATATTTTCTAAGTTGGACATTCATGTGGATGAGCACAGGTGAACGTGATCCTAGTGGTTGAGCACTAGTGAGTGTGGTTCTTCTATGAGGCGCAATGATATAGAGATATGGAAATCCCTATGGATGTGCCCCTAGTGGATTAGAACTAGTGGGTGTATGAGATCCCTTACTATATTTTTCAAGATTCAGACTTACCTGTAACCCTAATTGTAATGTAAAGGGTACAGGTCGACCCCACCTTAATCTAAAAGATAATTAATCTGGTAATTATTAATTATATTATGAGTTATTGAGTTCGACTCTATTTTTCCAATAGACACTTATGTTCACAGGTTCAGTCTAATATAAGTAAAGGTAAAATCCCCATTGACGAATCATAATCACAAGTGTGAGTTTGGAAATTTCAGCAAACACTTGCTCTTGGGAAAAGTGTGCACCTCTCTTGGGCGCTAGGTACCTAGGTTTTGTGAACACCCTTTTGTGTGCTAGGTGTTTATGGTGGTGGAGGTATTTCTCTTTAATAATATAGAAAAGTATTGGTTCAGTTTTCTTCCCTTGTTGAGAAGGGTTTCCCAGGATACTTCTTTTGTACTTGTGCACGATGTTTCTTCTTGTGATCTTGATTGCTACAACAAATTGTCCATGGTTTAAGTAAAATGCTAAAATGGAATGAACTTCATGCTTAAGCCTATATTATTGAAAAATCAACATGGTATCAGAGCATAGGTCTTGAAGAAACCATTGCACAAGCATCTATCAAGTCATCTTCTCATTTTTGCAGATCCGTACGGCCCTCCTAGGGTTTCCAGAAAATCTGTACGACCCTCCTTTTTGAGGTGTTTTATCCCTTAATACTTGTACGTTGGGGCTGAAATTTGGATAGGAGGGTACAACCTCCTTCATGGCACCTCCACAAGCTCTTAAAGTGAAATTATGAGAATTTTTTATTTTTGGCCCTAGGGTTTCTAGGGTTCCGCAAATTTCTGTAGATTTCTAGTTTTTAGGGTTTCTGCAGCTCTTTGAAGAAGCCTTCAAGATTACCTATTTTATTATGACTTTCAAGGATTATCGTTTTCATTCATAAGCCCAACAAAACCTAAGGTTGTTATCCTAGCCTAGCCGTTAGGTTTTCTAGCCCAGTTGACAAGGGTTTGTGAAGAATCTAAAATTATGATGAACAGAACTATGATGGAAGATAAGCTTGATGAATCAGGCAACTTCAAGTTCTTGGAAGACAATACTTCAGTGGAAGACTTATTGTGGGGTGATACAAAAAGGTGACATTGTGACTACCTTCTTCATGAAGATGTCAAAGGATAGAAATCAGCCAGGTGCCATTGGAGAAATCATATCATCACCCTCAGGTATGCACTTGTATATATATTATTTGTATCATTGTCATGAGGGTAATTGCAAGAGGAAGGAAACTTTTTCTGAATTCATGGATTCAGAGGGATATCAATGCATTCATAGGAACAACACATTGGAAGTAAAGACTCCAGTTTTGATTATTGTAATTGGCATTCCTCTAACCTATATTTCTAAAGTTTTCTACATTACAAGTAGGTGTTGTAGTTGTGAAATAAATCCTTCAATTGTTTTGATTCTAGAGATGTACTCATTATTCTCCTTTAGGAGATATTCTTGTGTTGGTTCCTTTTTTTTTCTTGTTCCAGATAGCTTAACAACAAAGGAAGATTTTTATCCTTCAAAGGGAGTAAAAGCTATTTGAGAAAGAGGAAGAATAAAACCATCATTGAGGAAACCAATGCAATAATGTATGACAAAATCTTTCTATGATTCTATGGGCAGAAGCATGCATGACACAGTATATGTTCAGAACAAGATTCTTCACCAGACTTTGAAAAAAATAACTCCCGAAGAAGCCTTCACCAGAGTGAAGCGTGAGATTGAACACTTTAGGATATTGGGGTTAACAGTGTATTTTCATGTACCCAAAGAGAAGAAGTCCAAGCTAGAACCTTCAGGGAGAAAGGATACAGTTATGGAAATTCCAGATCGACATCCCTGGTCGGAGACATATTGAGACAAGCAAAGATGTTTTCCTTGAAGAAGAGATAACCTTTCAAATATCCAGAGAATATCATAGATTGATAGTGAGACAATACCTTATTCCCCTTCAGTAGTTTAGAGGGAGACATACATTATTCCAGCTGATCTAGTTTCTCTAGTTGATATCTCCAGAGATATTGCAGTAGAGAATAAAAGACCTGCCTAGGCTCACTCTGCAAGAGGAAAAGAAACATACAAGCCTCTCAAGGCACATCCTGAGAGAACAAAAATATTTTTCGAACTACTCTTTAGCCATGAGCCACATCATTGATTTTGAGCCTTCTTTTCATAGAGAAGCGACCGATGAAAAGGTATGGAAATATTCTGTAACAGAAGAATACCAGTATATCTTAAAAGAATGAAGTATGAGACATTATTCTGAGACCAGTAAGGAAGTCTATGGTGACATCAAAGTGGATCTATGAAATCAAGCATGCAGCAAATGGGAGTGTCAAGAAATACAAACTGAGATATGTGGCCAGAGGATTTCTACAAACAGAGGGAGTTGTCTATGATGAGACACTTGATACAGAAGATGAGTTGTTGAATACAAACAAGATTTGACTTATAATTATTAGATAAAGGATCTGGGTATGATTCACTACTTCTTGGGACAAGAAGTATGACAGAAGACCGATGAGATTTTCCTGAGTCAAGGAAAATATACAGTGAAGATATTTGGTATGAAAGAAGTGCAAATACATGCCTACGCCAATGATGATGGATTTGAAGAAAATAAATGATGATGATTCAGACGATATTGATCCACAACTAATTGGATCATTGATGTATCTGGTTAACACCAGACCCGATTCATGCTATGCAGTGAATGTACTTAGTCAATTCATGAGCCATCCGAGACAGGCTCACTGGATAGCAGTAAAGCATGTATTGAGATATATATGAGGCATAGTTGGATATGACCTGAGATTTTCCTCTAGTGTGGACTTGAGTTTGCAGGGATATGCTGATACATATTGGGCAGAGAGTACAGTGGACCGCAAGAGAACATCTGGTTGTTGTTTTACCTTGGAGTTTTCCATGGTTTCTTGATGCAGTAGGAAGAAAAGATATATGGCCTTGAGTACCACAGAAGCAGAGTATATAGCATTGAGTGTGCGAATCATTGTGGTTTCATAAGCTTCTAACAGATTTACTTGATCATGAGATGGATTCTATGATCATAACCAGAGTTGTGTGAATCTCTTTGAGAACCCTATGTTTCATGATAGATCGAAACACGTTGAGATAAAATATCATTTTTAGAGACATGATACAGAGGAAAGAATTACACGTACAGTACCTTCCTACACATGAGCAGATTGCATACATCTTCACCAAACTGACTTGGTAAATAATACCTCTCTAGTTGAGAGGGAGTGTTGATGACTACGGCTAAGAAAAAAGTTTGAGTACTTCTGTACAACACTTGGCCTAATGGAGAATGCCTCCCGAGCTGAGAGGGGGTGTTTATGATTATAGTTGCATGAGATATCCTCCAGGACACAGACATAATGCAGTGAGAAAGAAGATATGTTGATTTGGACGTGCATGTTGATGAGCACAAGTGAACATGATCCTAGTGGTTGAGCATTAATGAATGTGGTTCTCCTGTGAGATGCAGTGAGATAGAGATATGGATGTCCCTATGGATGTGCCCCTAGTGGTTGAGCACTAGTGGGTGTATAATATCCCATTTTATATTGTTCAAGAGTCAGACTTACCTGTAACCTTAATTGTAATGTAAAGGGTACAGGTCCGCCCCACCTTAATGTAAAAGATAATTAATATGGTAATTATTAATTATATTGTGAGTTATTGAGGTCGGGCCTGTTGTGCCAATAGACACTTATGTTGATAGGTTCAGTCTAATATAAGTAAAGGTAAAATCCCCATTGAGGAATCATAATCACAAGTGTGAGTTTGGAAATTTCAGCAAACACTTGCTCTTGGGAAAAGTGTGCACCTCTCTTTAGCACTAGGTACCTAGGGTTTGTGAGCACCCTTTTGTGTGCTAGGTGTTTATGGTGGTGGAGGTCTTTCTCTTGAAGAATATAGCAAAGGATTGGTTGGATTTTCTTCCCTTTTTGAGAAGGGTTTCCCAAGATACTTCTTGTGTACTTGTGCATGGTGTTTCTTCTTGTGATCTTGGTTGTTGCAACAAATTGTCTATGGTTTAAATAAAATGGTAAAATGGAATGAATTTCATGCTTAAGCCTGGCTTATTGAAAAATCAACAATATTTATATAACTTGGAAAGTATCTGAAAAAACCATTACACATGTAGTCACATTAATATAATATAAAATAATTGAATAAAATGGGTAAATTTTTTTTCCTGTCCATCTTTCAAACCATATGCTAAATCAATTTTCCTTTGCATAAAATTGGCATCTCCTTTACGACGAGTTTATCTAACCAATTTAGACAGTTGTTGCCATTATAAGCTACCGCCATGATATTGTTTACATCTTTCAATCCATACATTCATCCAGTCAATATTGTTTGCAATGTATAAATGCAGTGCATCCCAATCTTCAGCAACTGAATCAAAAAATCATAATTCACCAATATTATATATTAGTTATAACCACGGTAAATATTAATAATTGATGAAATAACAGATATTAATATATTAATGAGTATGATCATATACACAAATGTATTAATATAAATCTCCACAATTATTAATATATTACCTCTCATTTTTTTCATTCTACCTTTCCCCAACAGGTGCTCCTGATCTTCAAATTTGTTTATGGAGTTCACATCCCAAATGGGATCCATTGCATGCATATTTGGCGCTACTAATTTAGGAACATACTGACTAATATACACCATGGATTGATATACCGTATATCCCTCCACCATAGAACCCTTAGGACGCGCTCTTTGTCTAACCAAATCCTTCAATGATTTCAAGTGCCTCTCCACCATCTACATTGACCTTGTGTGTACATGTCCACACATTTCAATCTCCTCAACTTGGTGTATGAGGTAGTGTTCTTGTGCATTGAAAAATGTTGGAGGTATATACTTTTGCATTTCACACATTAGCTGAGGAATTTCTCTCTTCCAATACTTTATATCATCTTCATCGATTTCTTTCAATGACAACCATCTACATGATATCATGACACAAGAAAATAACATGTTTTAACATAACATAACATATATTACATTACAAGTAAAACACATGTCATCAAGTACAACAACAAATTGAAAGAACATTTTTCATATAAATCACAACTACTTACCTCATGTATTTTCCAATATCATATATAACTTGTTTGACGTTGTTGTCAAAGTCGTTTGGGAAAGTTAGTCGTAGAACATACAGTTAAAAAAAAAAATGAATCATTATTTGTTTCGACCAAAGTAGACAAAATTAAATAAAAAACCTAAAAGATGTATAAGGCCAATATATAAATATGTATACCAAAATTATTACCTTAATGAAGGTATGCCAATCATGTGTTTTTACCCCACCAATTACACCTTTCTTCGTTAAGATATTATTTATGTTTGAAGCAAAACCTGTGGGAAATTTAATTCTTTGAATGAACTCTTTTACATATTGCTTTGTTGCTTTGTTAATAACCATGGAAGGTTATTTCGGTCTCCATAGCTATTTGATCGGATCACACTTTGCATTGCATGGTTAGATTCTTGAATGTCAGTACAAATTTTGACAATTTTTTCTTTATCCCTCCTACCATCTATGATTCACCATAATGTTTATGTCACATTCTTCCCAACATGCATTGTATCAAACAAATGAGATATTTTTATCTCCTCATAGTAGGGCAACCTCATGAATTGAGTGGGATAACATTTCATTCCTTGTGGAAGCCCATTATCAATACCTTCACGATGACGACCTTCATGTAGCATAAAATAAATCACAACAATAATTATCAAATACAGTAAAATAAATTCAATGATTAAAATAAAAATTCAAAACATTACATATACGATACATAAAGAAATTGTGTACCGTGACGATTTCTATTATATTCCAACCTCCATAGGTGAGGTGTCATTCTTCGTGGTTTTAAACCAGTCTCTTATTTCCCATTGAACAGATGTTTTTCAGTAGTACGATACCTATGGTTCTTAGGGAGGAGGTGCCTATACTCATCAAACACCACCTTTGCTAAACTTTTTGAATGACGATACTTCATCTTAGGACCACAAACTGGACATGCAAATTTACCCTTTGTTTGAAGACCTGCAACAAATGTAATTAATGTCAATTATACAATGAGATTATTTTAAAATTAAACATGCATGATATCTTTAAAATATTATATAGTATTAAAGAGCAACAAAATGCTACATACCACAAAAATGTGTTAGTCCTGGGGCATAATGAATTGTCCATAAAAGTATTCCACGGAATTTAAATTTCTTCTCCCCAATTAGTTTACATATGCCATACATAGTGATGCCAGCCCATAACTTTGGTAGCTCGTCAATAAGAGGCTTGAAATATACATTCATATATTTAACTTGGTACTTACCTAATTGTTTGAAATTACACATAATTACTACCATGATATGTATATATAAGTAAATAAATAAACAAAAGATATTATGAAAAAAACGAAACAAATGAATATGTTACATTCAAAACATTAATGTAAACAAATACCTGGAACAGTCATTGTCAACATTATGTGCTCCCCCTTTATCGACATCCAAGGAGGAATGTTAGTGTTGATAACAAAAATAGGCCACATTGAATAAATAGACCTAAGATCTTTGAATGGATTAACACTGTCAGTTGCCAATGAAAGCCTAACATTACGAGGTTCATCTTTGAAATCTGCCCATTTTTCCTCAATTTCCCTAAATGCATAACCATCAGTAGACATTCGAAGAACACCATCTCCACTTCTGCTATGTGCATGGTAATCCATAAATTGTGTTATCCTTTCACACTTGAACAATCACTGCAAACGTGGAATTATGGGAATATGACGAAGAACCTTTTGAGGCACCCTTTTTGTTACTTGATCAGTTCGATATCTACTGATAAGACATTGTGGGCATTCTGTTTTCAAAGCATATTGTCCATAATATATAATATGATCATTAGGACATGCATCTATAGTTTGATAATCCATTCTAATGTCTTTCATAATGGCATGCAAATATCATTATGTGCGAGGTAAAATATTTGATGATGGTAACAAAAATTCACCTAACAATCTACAAAATAACAAATAACTAGTTAATGTAAAGAATATTAATCGTAAAAATTGCATTCTTATTTTACACATTAATTAACACTAAAAAAAATAGAAAAAAGTCAACATTTATGTATATGAGATGAAACATATTAAATACCTTAGGATATGTGTCATGCAAGTGTTCGACAAATGTTTCATAACCTTTAAGTTTACTAGCAACACTGTAGCGGAGAGAATATTTTCTCTTGAGCCTTCATAAAGTCATTTATTTTCCTTTTCTAATAGAGGTTCATCATAAATACCATCATTGTCCCCATCCTCATCCGGCTGAGCAAACAAATCTTGGATCATTTGATTTTTCCCATCATCTAGTTGGGTGATTGTTTGAACAGTGTAACAGTCATCATTGGATCGTTGCTCTTGCGACGAACGTTGACCAAGTCAATGTTGACTTTGTCAAATAGTTAGGTTAATGTTTGAATAGTGTAACGGTCATCATTGGATCGTAACTAAAGGTCATCGCAAGAGAGACGGGATTCCACTATCTTCACGTTCGTCTCTCTCGAGATGTAAAGTTGGTTTCATCTCAAGAGCGACGAACGTGGGCTGGATTTATAAAAAAATTGAAAAATTCAACTCTTTATCTTCAATTTTTCGATGAAAGGGTACTTTCGTCGCAAGTAGTCGTCGAAATTTTTTCAATATGTAGTAGTGACAAAAAGTTGTAAGAGCTTCTAGTGGGGTAAGAATAATAATATAGCATTTAAATAATTGAAGAAAAATATTTGTGAATCACTACCATAATTTGGAGAACTCGTTTGAAGTGGAAAATTATGTGAGTGTATATGTTATGGATGAAGTGTTAATGCAAGGAGTGAGATCGTTATGTTATCATTCGAAGCTATTCCATTGAGTAGTATTGAACTACCCTACATATGACAAGGAAATTTATTCCTTTTATCGGAAACAAAGAAGTGAAATCATTATTTATTGGGTAAGGAGACATGATTATCCATACTAATCACCACCCTCTACAATACACACAGACATAGTGTAAGATCTATCAATCAAGACATTTTAAATGGATGGGATTTCTACAATATTTTCATCTAGTAATTAAATAAAATAAGGGCACTAACAACAAGTTGGTTGATCTATTATCGATATTGGTAGCACCAAAAAGCATAGTTATGGGAGACATTATGCACATGGATCCATTCATCCATCCAACATACAAAAGGAGCATGTGGAAGATGAGGGCTTCAATGGGGTGTATTAGAATCTAGAGTTTCAACAAGAAGAAGAATACAATGATTACCATCTCCAAGATAGGTTACTCTACAAGATGGGCAGCCTTGTGTACCAAATAAAGAAAGAGTACAATTGATAAGGGAGGATCAAACCTCAAAGGTTGCTGGGAATTTTGGTGTCAAGAAGAATATGAATAAATTGAAAAGGTGTGTTTATTTGTCCAACATGAAAGAATAAGTAGATTTGTTTATCATGGAATGTATATTATATTGTACTAGTGATCCTAGTGACATGAATCAAGGACTATACAATCCACTTCTAGTACCTACAAGGTTATGGGAAAGTGGAATTTGGTGTGGGTTTTCTCAAAGATAAGAAGATAGCATGATTATTTGTATGTGGTAGTTGATAGATTTAGTGAGATGTGCATTTTGATGGATTGTAAAAAGACCATAAAAGGACAATAGGATGCAATACTTTTCTTTGAAATGGTCTAGGTCCACTTTGGGGTTCCAAGGAGCATCATTTCTAATAGAGATACTATATTTCTCAATGTCGTTAGAACTTCTTTGTGTGAAAGTTTGGATAATATATTCACAAAATGAACTACATTACCTCCACACACTAATGGACAAACGTAGGTGGTGCATAAGACTTTGGTTTAGATTTTCAGAGGATACAATCAAAATTATCCAAGGACCTAGCATACAAATTTGGTTTACATACAACATTCTTATTACAATGATCTGTATTAGATCATTATATTATTTGTCATCTATATCAATGCTTTAAGAGTGGAAAAATTTGGAGGAATCATCTTATAGGGTCATTCTAATGGCAAGTCTCAATTTGGAAAATTGGGGTCTGGAACCTTCAAGAGCCATTTTGAGGCCTTAAACAACATTTTTGGGGGTTCTTGTGTTTAGAATTTTTTCCCATACCCTTGACGGTGTTCTACACTCCGATACCTTTCCAACAATGCATACCATGTGTCAATTAGTGCTCATATGAAATATTTACATCTCTTGCAAGTTGACCTATCATGGTTACTACCATGGTAAGAGATGATGCCATGTCAAACTCAATTACTCATGCAAATGGGGCTAGCCACATTAGGAATTTAAAGAAGATTATATAAGGTCCAAAACCTTATCATAATTAAAGGTTGAGGAGGTCAAAACCCTAACTCAAGATGGATATCAGGCAATGTTAAATACCGAGTTGCTAGGAGGAGAAGGGGTTCCATTCTATGTTATTGTATTTTGTTCTGTAGCAGAATAGAACAATTGGGAGTGGGAAATTAGAGAGAATAACAGAGGGAGTTAGTGTTATGTAGTAGCGTAATAGGTCACAGGTCTCAGGTAACTCCATAGAGAGTTACTTATCCTTTGTACTTGCATTATTTCCATACCAGAGAAAAGAGAGCAGAGAAACCTCACCTTCTAACTGGGTTTTCTCCCGTAAGGGTTTCCTAGAGAAAATATTTGTGTTAATTTTTGGATGGTGTGTGATTGTATTTCACCGTTCTCTATTTTCCACATTTTATTTATTTTGTGCATAAGCAAAGAATCAGTAATTAAGATTCTAGAATCTAAAAGAATTAAACCTCTATAGTGTAGATTTCAATTTTTATTTATCAAATATGTTGTGAAGAAGTGTTCTTTACAGATCATATCGGTATCATATCAGGTTTTTTGGGGGTATTTTTGGAATTTGCAGAGATCAAGGAATCAGTTTCAAAAGAAATTTCTAGAACCCTAGTCATTGCCAATGACTTTGTTCATAACAACCCTAGAGATCTGGAAGAGGAGAGATTTGCGAGGGTGGAAGAGAAATTCATTGAAATATATCACAATATGTCCCTCCTCATGGTGGCTCTAGCAAGCAATCTTGGACCGTTCGAAGAATTTGGAGGCTCAAACTCATAGATCAAATCAGAAGGGAAATTGGGAGATAATGAAGAACCAAAAAAGGAGTCGTAGAAAGAACCCGAGAAAGAGAAGATAAGTTCCAGTGCCATAAACCCTTCACAATCCTATTGAGCCCTCAACTACCCCCCTTTTATTTTTGACAAAAGTAAAGGGTTCCCCGTTTGAATTTTGGGAACACTGCTTTAATTTTCATTTGGTTTTGTTTTACTTGATTAGAAAGGATGATTTGATGGTTTCCTTTCTTGGGTCTTTGGTTATCTGAGCTTCTTATTATTGATTCTTTTGTATTGTCTTTCGTGAGATGAGGATTTGGTGATATATTCTCTTCGGAACAAAAA
Organism: Picea engelmannii; assembly: GCA_009831015.1. NCBI lineage: Eukaryota > Viridiplantae > Streptophyta > Pinopsida > Pinales > Pinaceae > Picea > Picea engelmannii. The sequence goes on from ML777231.1 coordinate 300,940, forward strand.
AAAATCATAAGAAAATTTCCACCCATGCATCTAGCTTAATGATTATGGTTTCAATGATGGGATTGTTGCATCACATAAACTTGTTTTGTCACATTTTTCTCGCATAAGTAATCATTGCACCATTTGAGTATTTTTCTCCTTGGTTATTCAACATCGTTTGCATGTTCATTAGAACTTATTCAAGTTGATTCCATGCCTCAATTTGAGAAAATTAGATTAACATGTTGTTTCGACAGTCTCGCCAAGTTTTGGTCTTCGATGCATAAATGAATTAGTTGAGCACTTTGGTGAATTGAAATAACTCAATTAAAAGTCAAATTTTAAGAAATCCAATCTGTGTCTTAAAGAATACATGTTAAGAAGTGGAAGCGAGCTAACGATTTTGAATTTGCATAAAGCACTATTTTTTACTAGTCTTGAACTTTTTCTTAAAATTATGCATTTTTTATAATCTTCTACTCTCTGAAAAAATAAAATAAAATCAATTAATAGTTTCAAAAATACATATATTATGTTCCTTAAAAGAATGTATATCAAAGTTTGGTGGCAAGCATATATTTTTTCGAATCAAGCTATGCATCAATTTTTATAAAGCTTTTACTTTTGTTAAACAATGATTTTCCACCATTCACAAGCAGGTTGCAATTGCGAAAAATATTTTATGGGAATACTTTTACACATGATAACTAGATTGGTTTCGTATTCTCAAACAATACTAGTATTGGCTTCTGTGATCTTTGGTGATGGAACAATATGTATTTTGTTTCGGTCGACTTGATTCAATAACCTTGGTTACTTTTACACGTATATTTGATTATGCTTGAAGATTGGCTTAATTAATTGAATTTGTTTTTGAGCTTGCATCATTTGATAGTTGATCACTTGAGTATTTTTTATTTCTTTTGATATTTAAATATAAAAAAGAAAAAGATTTACATAAAACAAACATGTTTTTTATTATTTTGGACTCTTTAAGATTTGTATATACTAGAGTTATGTTTGATTCCTTTACTCTCATGATTAGTGTTAGCGTCAGAAGTCACTCCTGGATTGCAGCAGGAGCAGAGCCCGATGCCCATCAATTTTATGTCACGTATTTGTTTAAAGGGGTGATCAGATGGGAGTAAACTCAGAACAACATTGTTTAACTCATAAAAACTAGGCCAGAAATGCACAGGCAAGTGAGGGCCACAACTAACTTCAGTAAGGAATTTGAGTTTAAAGCGAGAGTAGAGGGAAGACTTGGAAGAAAGGTGGAGGAGACTGCTATGGGAATCAAGCCTTGCAACAACTCAAGGAAGAAAAACAAGACATTGAAATGTGCCTAAACGACAGTCATAACTGCACATTGATCAAGCCTACATCATACTATCCAGCCACAACCATTCGACTGGATCCTCCAATTCCGAATTATTCAGTACAAGAGGAAAAAGATAACATGGGAGACTGCCTAAGACTGGTGCAAAGATTGTAGTGATCAACCATACATCATCCTACAATATCGTGACCCTCAACTGGATCTTCCACGCCCGAGTGTTTTAAACAGCTTGACAAACAAAATGAAAGAAAGAGAAACTGACTTCCATTAACTTGACAGTCTTAAATCAAAATACATAACCAGAGCTTCCTAAAAAAACTTTACAGTCAGGAGCATAGCTCAACCATCGATCCTTTCCAAAATACAAAAATTGAGTCTATATATTCAGAGAAAAACCCCAGCAGCAAGATTGAGTCATGCATTGAAGGAATTGTGTCTTCATGTTTACTGGCAGACTGCGCATGCAGTCTTCGGACAGTTGTGCACCTCAATCAGACGCCATCGTGTTCTAGAATGGGCCTGCAAATGAGTTGACAAGCTGATAGTCCCTTTCTGGACTTTCCATTTATGGTGGAAACAATGTCCACCCACCCTCAACTACTCCAATAACTGCTTCCTTGGGATCGAGAAAGGCCCAGTCAACCTTGTACCTTTGAGACGTGGAGGCCTTCTCATTTCGTCGTCCAGAGCTGAGCTGGACTTTGGCAGGGATGGCTAGGAAGATGAGGATGAGGCAACAGGTGCGAGCAAAATCGAACAAAGGTGGCCAGGTGGAGGGGACACCGAGGTTGAGACATTGGGCCATGAGGTGAGGTGTCATGGAAAAGTAACGAGGAGGCCGCAAGTGTGATGAGTTGGTGAGTGGGGACACAATAGGTGGAGGTGACAAAGGAGACAGGTGGCGGGAAGCGAGAGGGTGTGGCGTGAGAAGGTGTCGACAGTCAAGAGGAGCAATGGGAAAGGGGACATGGCACCCAGGAGAATGGAGGACAAGTGTGAGGCAATGAGAGGCTAGATGGAGTGGGAGATGTGACAAGGAAAGGAGAGAGGGGGAGTGGAGGACAACTGGAAGGATAGGACTAGCGAGCGGGCTTTGGCGGAATATGTCAGGATAGTGGGTGGCCCACGGGGGAACTGATTAATTTCGGACCCCCCCCCCCGACGTTAAAGGCAGAAGAGCAAGGGGGGTCTAGAATTGGACCTCAGCCATAGATCTGGGTGCTTTAATCCCAACTGTTTATACTTGTGCGGCACCATATCGAACCCCACCCCCCCTCGTTAAAGGAATAACGGCAGGGGGGGGTTCGGAATCAGACCTCGTCCGTAGATCTAGGCGCGTGAATCAAGGCCGCCCAAATCCACTCATCATTTAAATCATATGCACTGAATCACCGAGACTTAGGAAAAGTGGGTTTTTGACCTGCTTCCTCCCACTGATCACCAAAAGGGGGCACACCTTAGGGAAAACACCACCCCTACATGTTTATGTGATAACATTAGGCTCCATGGGGGATGGCATGCCCCCCGCGGGCTGCCAAGAACTCTATTGTAACTTCAGTGCCTTGTTGTTGGGCTATGGAGTCGTTATTAAAAACGAAAGATAAATAGAAAAATAATATTTACAAAAATGACAGAGTGACTCTAGGCTCAAACAAAACATTTCTTAAAGAAATGCTCGTTCACAGGGCCATTAAGAACTCCTTTACCCTCCAAATACTGCAACATGTAGGTATTGTTCAAAAATACTTTATAGATTTTGAAGGGCCCAATCTAGAGGGATTCAAACTTGTTGTGCTTGCCCTTATCCTCCTTGGGAGCATCCCATTTTAATACCAGATCTCCCAGCTGGAACTCCTCTTTCTTGACCTTCCTGTCAAAGGCCTGCTTGATATTCTATTGATGGTTCTGAACTCTGTTCATCACCTGCTCCCTAGTCTGTTGGGCTTCCACCATTTGATGAATTCTTCTGACCATATAGTCTATCTCTCCTTCATAATCTTGAAAGAATTTAGCTACAGGTAGAGCCAACTGAGTGGGAAATACAACTCCTGTCCCATAAACAAGTTGAAAAGGGGAGGTGCCCAAGGATCTCTTGGTTGTCACTCGATAGACCCATAGAGTGAATTTGAGTTTTGAATCCTAGGCCTTCTTATTGTCTTCCAATAATCTTTTAATGAGCTTGATCAGACTTTTACTAGAAGACTCTTCCAGTCCATTGCCTTGTGGATAATAGGGAGTGGAATGAACCAGTGAAATCTCAAACTGCTCACAGAACCTCACTAGAGGCTCAAACCTGAAAGACGCAGCATTATCAGTGATAATCCTGCTAGGATAGCCAAATCTTGCTATGATATCTTCCAGGAAGCTGATGATAACCTTTTGTGAAGCACTCCTGGTAGGGATAACTTCTATCCACTTGGTAAAATAGTCAGTTGCAGTCAGGATCCATCTGTTTTGGCTGCTTGAGGGAGGATGAATTTCTCCAATGAAGTCCAACCCCCATTGTTGAAAGGGGGTTGCAGCTACTACAGGTTTTAGTGGCAGAGATTTGAGTTGTTGTTTTCCTGAGAACCTTTGGCATTTGATGTTGGCTCTGACCTCTTTGCAGACATCAGTGAATAAAGTGGGCCAGTAGTACTCAGCCCTGAGAATTTTGTGGGTTGTGGTCTTCCAGAAATGGTGTCCTCCACATAGGCTGTTATGGAAATCAAACGTCACTTTCTGGGCCTCCTGTGGGTTCAGACACCTCAGAAACACCCCTAGAGGGTCTCTCCAGTACAAGACTTGGTCAATAAGGCAATATTTGACTGCTTTGAGCTTTAAAGATCTTGCCTTACTCTTCCCAATTTCATCAGGGGGATTTAATTCTAGCAGAAAATATATAATATATCTATACCAAGTGCACTCTGCTAGTGGGGGACTGTTTTGAGGATTGTCATCAGGCAATTTAGTCTGTTGATTTTCTGAACAATCATTGATGAACTTAACTCCCAAGGATTTACAATTGGATTCAGCCAACAGCTTGGCCAAAACCCTGCCCTTTAACCAACTGGGTGGGCTTAATCTCTAGGTCAAACTCGACTATCTTGGCAATCCATTTACTTCTTTTCTCGTTTATGTCAGGCTGAATGAGAATGTCCTTCACAGAAGTTGAAGGAACATATGCAATGATTTTTGAATGTAATACATAGACTCTAAATGCTTTAAGGGCCTTAACCAAGGCATAAGCCTATTTCTCCATGATTTCATACCTGACTTCTGCATCTCTTAATGCCTTACTGAAGAAAGAAATGGGTTGCTCTCGTCCTTCCTCATTTTTCTGCAATAAAATTGTTGCTACTGTGTCAAAAGAAGCGAAAGAAAAAATCAGGAAATCTTTGGAATAATCAGGACTGATCAACACATGTGCCTCAGTCAATGCCCTTTTTATTTGGTCAAAGGATTCCCTAGGTCTGGAAGCCCATTTTACTTCATTTCCCTTTCTGAGCATGAATGTGATATGCTTTACCAACTCAGCGAAATTGGAGACAAACCTTCTCAGAAAGTTGATCTTTCCCAGGAAAGCCTGGACCTCTTTTTTGGACCTGGGAAGTGACAAGGTTTGAATTGCCTTCACTCTGCTAGGATCAATTCTTACTCCCTCTGCTGATACTATATGGCCTAACAGCTTTCCCTCTTTCATGGAAAACAAAGATTTCTTACGATTTAAAGAAACGCCAAACCTTCTGCATTTCAAGAACACTTTCCTCAGATGGCAGGAGTGCTCTTTATCATATTTGGAGAAGACTGTGATGTCATCCAGATAGATGACTACAAATTGGTCCCTTTCCCCAATGAAGGCAATGTCCATGGCTCACTAAAAGGTTGCCCCTGCATTCATCAATCCAAAGGGCATTTTGGCATACATGAATGTACCCCAAGGAGTTGTGAATGTTTTTTTCTCCATGTCTTCAGGCAGAACAGAAATCTGATTGTAGCCAGAAAATCCATCAATCATTGAAATTATGGATGCCCATGTTACCCTCTACAATATGTGTTCCATCTTGGGCAGGGGGTAATTGTCCTTCTTTGAACTCCTATTCAGGTTTATGAAATCAACACATAGTCTTATTTCTCCACTTTTCTTTCTCACTGGGACCAGATTGGCTACCCATTCAGAATATCTCAAAGGGACAATAATTTGGGCATCCAACAATTTATTTACCTCCCTTTCCATGACAGGAAGCAACATAGAATTAATCTGTCTTAGCTTCTATCTGAATGGCTTGGCCTCCTCCTTCAGTGGGATCTTATGCTCAATGACAGTTGTGTCATACGTTCTGAGGTCTTCATAGGCCCATGCGAATACATAGACAAATTCTTTTAATAGTTCAATATATTCACCCCTCTATTGATTTGACAGGCTGCTGGACAACTTGACAAACTTGGGATTCTCCTTTGTGCCAATGTTGCACTCAGCCGCCTCTGCATCCTCTTTTGAGTTGTTGCCCTTTACTGCCATGTTATTGTTGTCAAATAGCCTTTCCAAAGGGACCATCCCTTTAGGGATGTGATTGCTAGGCAATTGAACAATGGGATAATCAACAATCGTGTTCAGAAGATAATCAGCATGAAGATCTGCTTCAGAACCAGGGTCTTGATCAATATGCAGTGCTGGAAATTCATTAACAGTCTCCAGGAATCTTTTGATTTCAAGGTTATCCTCAAAAACCTTCCAATGCTTGATATTGTCAGGTATGGAGGGCATGTATTTCACTTCTATGTCATACCTGAGCCTGGGTGGCAAGGGAATTTTGAAATTGCTTGCTGAAATAGCGAGAGAATCAGCAACAGTGTTTTCTTCCCTTGGAATGAATGATATATTGAAGGCTAGGAAATAACTGTCAATGAGGTCCCATACTTCATTTATGTAACTCCTCAGCCGAGGATGCTTGGCCTAATAGATCTTTCTGACCTACTGGATGATCAACTCAGCGTCACCAAACACTGATATTTCCTTTATTCCAATATCCCTTGTTGCTCTCAAGCCCAAAACTAGAGCCTCATACTCTGCCACATTATTTGTAGCTTCAAACTCTAACTTGTATGACAGAGTTGTAGTTTCTTGAGTAGGGGAAATAAAAACTATCCCAGCACCTGCGCCATCTTTAGAAGAAGCTCCATCAAAGAACATTTTCCACACAAAAGTAGTTGAAGGAGAATCTTCATGGGGGCTAATTGGCTGCTTTCTGAATTGAAGAGGAGGCTCAGGGGAGTTGGTGAGTTGCAGCGAGCTGGATCCTAAATCAGTGTCAAGGGCAAAGATGGGATGATTGGTGGGATTTGCTTCATCACTTACAATGTAAGCCAACTGAGCCTCTCTGTACAATCTTCTGTGCTCCCCTCCAAAGACTAGAATGGTAGCATAAGTTAGGTTCATCTACAAGGTTCCCCCAAGTATTTTTATCCAAGATCTTGACAACAGCATGCCGAACTTGGGAGGAACGTCATCTACCACAATGTCCATGACCACACTCTTCATGGGCAGTTGAAACAAGGTTACCACCAGATATTTGATAACTCCAAGACATTGCACTCTCCTAGAATCAAAAGAGTACAAATCATGATAGGCCTTTGTGACTTCCAGCCCGAGCTCTTCCATGACAGTTTTGGGCATGAGGTTATGAGATGACCCAGAATCCATTAGACAATTATGCAGCACCTTGTCATGAATGTTCAAGGATGTGTAGAAGGGAGGGGATGAATCATCTCTGTCTTCTACCATGGGACCTAGGATGATTTCTATCTTTTCATCTTGAAGATTTACTGAATCTGTGGAATGGCAAGGTGGCTCGGGCTGTAATAGCTTAGAGAGGAAATTTTTTAAATCTTTGTGCTTGACAAGCTCTGAAAGGGGGACATGGATTCTGATCTTTTGAATTTCATGCTCAAAACTGAAGGAGGAAAGGGGCTTCATAATTTCTCTCACTTCGGGGGTAGGTTCTTTGGCTATTGGAGAGAGATTCTGAGCTTTCTTTTCTTTGGCAGTGTTTGCTACAGGCTTTTTTGCTAGAAGAGGTTGATGAGAGATATCAGACTTCCCTTCTTTCTTCTTTAACCTGAGGTTATACCTATTGGGACTATTGTCTTTGGCCTTCTCCCCCTTACTCAGCTCATTGATTTGACTGTTTATGAAGGATTCTTCATATGCAGATTGAGTCAAATGGGGGAAAGGGGAGGTATCTCCAAAACAATGGATTTCGGGACCAAGCTCATTTATCTCTTCTCCTTCCTCATCAACAACAAGGTTATTTTGGAGAGGGGTTTGGATGCTCTGATCATCTCTATCTCTGTTCCTTTGTTCCCTTGGCATCATCTGAGGAACATTTTTATTCAACCTCCTGAAGTTGCCTCTGTTATCAATGTTTTGGGGATTTTTGTATGTTTGCTTCCCCTCAAATTTCATCTTCTCCATTTCTGCAGTTAAGGACTTCACCATCTTGGTCAATTCATCCACTTGAGGGTGAGTTATAGAAGAACCAGAGGTTGAGGCCTCAGACTTTCCTTTTCCTCTGTCTCTGTCAGACTTGCTCCTGAGCCTGTTAACTGCCAACACATTGGATTCTACTTCCAGGGCTGCATCTTGCATGTTAGCCAAGGAAGTAGCTCTTCTTTCTCTGAGCAGGAGGTAGAAATGAGGGTCAAAAGCACTAGCATAAGTAATCTTAGCAGAGGCTTCTGAAGGCTTTATCTCAACAGGGATCTTAGTGTACATCTTATTGAATCTTTTGGAGAAGTCAGAGACAAACTCTTCTTCCTTTTTCTTCAAGGACCCAAACTCTGTCATGTACTACATGAAATATTTTTTATCTCCCCATTGTCTCAAGAAAACATTATCTAGAGCTTCAATCCCAACAATAGATCCAGGGGTCAGTCCCCTGAACCATTTCCTAACCTCACCATCAAGGCTCTGGACAAAAACTCTCATCCAGACATCTTCATTTTCGATGTTCAGGTTGGCTGCATAATTGTAGAAGGCAGCAAGGTGCTCTTCAGTAGTTATGTCTTCTTCTTCAATGAATTTAGGCATGTATTTGGGGTAATCTCCAGTAGGGAAATCATTCAAGGGCTGAGGTAGAACTAGAGGGGCATACCTCGCAGCCACAATGGCATCCATTCTATTTACAGGGGGATTAGCACCTACCATAGGGATATTAGGCGGAGGAGAACTAGGAGGAGAAGGTGTTCGGACAGGGGAAACTAGAACAGAGCTTACAAGAGGGAAAGGAAACAACAGAGGATTCAGAGAAAAGGCTACAGGTCTTGAGTCAGCAGAGGCTTCTCTTTCTACAGTAGCAGCAACAATAATAGGAGGAGGGGTGAAAAAGCTAGGAGTGGGAAAATCTTTTGTGGTCCTAGGTCTAGACCAAGGAACAACTTCAGGGGAGAAAGGAGTGACAAGGATTTCTCTCTCCGATACCATACCAGGAGGGGAAAACTCAACAGGAACACTCCCGAAATTTAAATTTCTAGAAATTCCAGCATGAGGTCTGATAGAAAACTAAGAAGTAGATATTGGAGTTTCTAACAGAGGACAGTGAGAACTATCATAAATACATGGTTCGGCAGTAGAAGCTCCTTCTTTGAGGGCCTTTCCTTTTCTAATCAACTTCTCAGGATCTACTTTAGGTATCGTCAAGGGAAACTGAGGGGTGGACCTCGTATGCCTGCCTCTGGAAGCCACAATGGAAGCAATAGGTTTACCACCATAGAGTTGTCACAATGGAGTCACCAGGTGCACAACAACAATCTTGTAGGGCTCCGATACCCAATGCACCTTCGGGATCAGAGGCTCAATGTCATTCAATCCCGGGGAAAATCTTCAACTTCGTCCTCGGCAACGACACCAGAAATGTTAGCGTCAGAAGTCACTCCTGGATTGCAGCAGGAGAAAAGCCCGACGCCCATCAGTTTTATGTCACGTATTTGTTTAAAGGGGTGATCGGATGGGAGTAAACTCAGAACAACGTTGTTTAACTCAGAAAACTAGGCCAAAAATGCACAGGGAAGTGAGGGCCACAACTAACTTCAGTCAGGAATTTGAGTTTAAAGCGAGAGTAGAGGGAAGACTTGGAAGAAAGGTGGAGGAGACTGCTCTGGGCGTCAGGCCTTGCAGCAGCTCGAGGAAGAAAAACGGGACACTGAAATGTGCCTAAACGACACAGTCATAACTGCACACCGATCAAGCCTACATCATACTATGCAGCCACAACCATTCGACTGGATTCTCCAATTCTGAATTATTCAGTACAAGAGGAAAAAGATAACGCGGGAGACTGCCTAAGACTAGTGCAAAGATTGCAGTGATCAACCATACATCATCCTACAATATCGCGACCCTCGACTGGATCTTCCGATTCCGAGTGTTTTAAACAGCTTGACAGACAAAATGAAAGAAAGACAAACTGACTTCCATTAACTTGACAGTCTCAAATCAAAATACATAACCAGATCTTCCTAAAAAAACTTTACAGTCGGGAGCATAGTTCAACCATCGATCCTTTCCAAAATACAAAAACTGAGTCTATATACTCAGAGAAAAACCCCAGTAGCAAGCTCGAGTCATGCATTGAAGGCATTACGTTTGCATGTTTACTGGCAGACTGGGCATGCAGTCTCCGAACAGTCGTGCACCTTAGTTAGAGGCCATCGTGTTCCAGAATGGGTCTGCAAATGAGTTGACAAGCTGACAGTTCCTTTCTGGACTTTCCATTTATGGTGGAAACAATGTCCACCCACCCTCAACTACTCCAATAACTGGTTCCTTGGGATCGGTAAAGGCTCGATCAACCTTGTACCTTTGAGACGTGGAGGCCTTCTCATTTCGACGTCCGAAGCTGAGCTGGACTTTGGCAAGGACGGCTAGGCAGACGAGGATGAGGCGACGGGTGCGAGCAAAATCGGACAAAGGTGGCCAGGTGAAGGGGACACCGAGGCTTAGACATTGGGCCATGAGGTGAGGTGTCATGGAAAAGTAACGAGGAGGCTGCAAGTGTGATGAGTCGGTGAGTGGGGACACAATAGGTGGAGGTGACAAAGGAGACAGGTGGCGGGAAGCGAGAGGGTGTGGCGTGAGAAGGTGGCGAGAACATACAGGTGGCGACAGTCAAGAGGAGCGAAGGGAAAGGGGACATGGCACCCGGGAGAATGGAGAATAAGTGTGAGACAACAAGAGGCCGAAGGGAGCGGGAGATGTGACAAGGAAAGGAGAGAGGGGGAGTGGAGGACACCTGGAAGGATAGGACTGGTGAGCGGGCTTTGGGGGCA
>ML777231.1:312891-326929 GCA_009831015.1 Picea engelmannii
ACCTGATGTGTAGTTTAGATTCTTTCTGAACAAGAGAACTCATATTTGAAAGTGGATTGGTATTTATATTCAAGACTTTTTTAATATTTTTAATCTCTTGTATTTTTCAAAACTCAGATTGGAATTTGTTATTTCTATCAAGTTTTAATCTAATTTCTGAAAAATCTAGTTTGTTAGCATTTTATGTTGAATGAAGCAAAGTTGTTGGCATTTGCATTTATGTTAAATGTTGATTAGTCTTTTTTCATTCAATCATCATAAAATTACTTTTTTGATTATTACATTATGCCAACTAACTAAATATTAAGCAAAAAACTTTGTTTTCATTAATGATTATTTTTATGACTTGTGGAAATTGTTGAATGTATTTTAATAATTGATGAGTCTTTAAGAACTCTTTTTGTATGGCTTGGCATTCATCTTTCTTTCTTATGCTGGTTGTGAATGAATTGAATATCACTTTAGAAAATAAGTTATTAGATTATTGTCTCGTGTTCTTTTGTTTTTCAAATATATTAATTGTTTCCTTGGCCACCAACATAGTGTAGATATAATTATTGCTATCTAGTTTTAGTAGCAATTGTTATTGTACTCAAATTATTCTTGAGGTGATTAATTCCTTCTAAGTCTTGAGAATCTATCTTTCTTTTCTACACTCTTCTAGCTTTGCTCTCAATTGAGATAGGATAGGTAGATTAAGTCTTATTTAGTCTACCCCTAGATTAAGACTAGATCAAAGTTTAAACGAACAAGCCTCTTTACCAAGAGAAAAAACATAATAAGTGGAAAACCAAGCCAACAAAGCCAACAAATCGGTTGGAAACTACCATCCCAAATGAGAACAAGTCTAATTGGGGCTTTTGATCTGGTAGTTGGCCCCTGTTGCAGGAAGGAATTTTCCCACCAGTCAACAATTGGCGCTAGGAGGGCATATGACAAGCTGACCCTATGGAGATATTCGTTTGAATGTCTTTAACTACTCATGGCTCCTACACATTTCTATTTTGGAAAATGTTCTCAATCCGCCTTGGCCTACCGAAAGCATTCCCAAGAGGAAAGTTGATTCCTTGTCCAAATGGAGATTTGATGGTGAGGGTGCAATATCTACATTTTATCATCTTTCTCGTTTTAATCTTAAATATATTTCTTTAGAATCATTAATGATAATGAGATCTGCAGGTTATTCACTCTCACATTACAAGGGAGAATCAAGTGTTGGTTTGAAATGTTACCCGCCAAATCTATTCACACGTGGAAACAGTTCATGGAGTTGTTTCTCAGTGCTAATGGGGATTTGAATTACAATGACGTGTGTTTGGAATTAGCAAATCTACGCAAGTTTGAAGGTGAGTTTGTTGATGATTTGTTTTCCATATTTATGTTAACTTGCTTTAGATTCGGTGAGGATGATCAACCTTCTCGAGAAGACACATTAGATTGGTTTCTCTATCTTCATTCACTTTCGGACACAGAGGTAAAGAAAGAAATGATGAACTTGAAATTGATCTTTCTCATGATATGCATTCAAGGTCTAATTCTATTAATCTCACCAATAACAATGAAATTGTTATGCAACAACAAATGTTAGGATTTTGTAATGAACAATTTCATAAACAAAAGAATGTGTCTAAGGATTTAACTTTTATATTAAACAATGATACGGAAACTCTTGTTGAAAGACATAAGGTGGAAGAAAACTCGATGATGATAGGACTTGAAATTGAAAGTGTAAATTATGGTTGTATTAATAATAATGTTGCATTTTCTTCTTCTCATGTTGAACCAAGTCCCCCTTATCCTTACACGGAACTTATCACTAAATAAAAGTTTACACGATAATGTTTCTCTTGAAACAATTAATGAAGCTTATCTTATCAAAAGGGAAGCATTTAACTTTTTATACTCTGAAAGTTTTTACTCTTTGTATCCAAATATGTTTGTTGACTTTGATATTAATGATTTTTAAGTTAAGACTTTGCTATGGTCAGATTCTAGTTTGATGCAAAGTGATGGAAAAGTGTCTTACAAGAATGAGGGAAATGTTGTCAATCAATCTAATTCATTTCAAGATATGAAGAAGACAATGATTTTTTTATGAACATTGCCTATGAAACACATGCATGTTTTTTTAGTTCATATGATGTCATAGGAAATGTTGATTTGGTTTGTAAGCTAGAAAGGGATAAAATCATTTCTCATGTAGTATTAGATATTGATGACACCGAAGGACTTCATCGCAATATGATGATCATGTCAAGGTCTCATATCATTAATTCCAAGTTTGAACGTGGAAGGAAAAATGAGGTAATTTACTGCAAGGTAATGTCAAACTCTCATTTTGTTTCTTTTCAATTTAATAACGATGAAATTTCTTTAATTAAAACATTATCCACAAAACCCCTTTTCTGAATCTTCAAATCATGATCATGATAAGCTTCTTTTTTATCATGATTCTAATAAGATATCTATTATCTCCATAAAATCTTCACAAATATTAAACAACTTCAAATATTAAATCATGATTGAAGCATGGTTGGAAGAATCCTTTTGGAAGAAGTTTCCATTTCATATTCTGCTCTTTGTCAATAGGAAAATAGATTTAATTATTTCCATCTTTGGATACGAAATATTACAATCCCAAGTACTAATATTTGACTTGTTTCTATTTGCAGGATTGGAGTTACTTGATGGTTACATTGGCTATATGATTTCACCTAGTTTATGTTTTGTTAGAATGATGTAGCATAGGAGTAGTTTACTTTAACTTGTTCTTTGTTTTTTGTCTCTATTTTTCATTTCATTATACTTTGATAATAAAATCTTCAATAAATCTCAAACAAATTTTGCGGTCTATGTAGGTTACCTATTTTCACTTTCATAAGACGAATTACAACTAGTTAAAATATTTTCCTGCCAAATCTATTCATAGTTGCAAATAATACAAGAATCAGTTTTAATGTTTTTCACAAATATTCCTATGGTGAGTTATGTGATGAAATGCAAAATATTCAAAACGAAGAAGACAGATCGACTAAGGATTTACTATCCAAATTCATGTGTACCTTTTAAGGGTTTTTCTTTAGTTGATAAATTTTATGTTTCTTACATCTAGAATTTCTCTTTCCATTAAGCAAGATCATTGAGTCAAAGATAAAATGATATCGTGTTGATGTAATTCATAGAAGATTTTTAGTCTCATAGAAAAAATTTATCTTCCTTCACCTACTTTTTCTACTAATAAATAGGCGATATTTTGTGCAAAAAGTCTAAATTCCAATCTTTTGGAAATCTTTTGTGGGAGGACGAAATTTGGAATTGTTTCATAATAAGACACTCCAAGATTAAACAATGTTCATATCCAAGTTTTGTTATTTTTCTTTATCAAATGATGAACAAGAATCTCCACTTGAGGACAAAAGAAAGATATCACTTTCTCATTTCTCGAAATGAGAAAGAAGTTTCCCTTTGTGATCAACATTGTATTTTGCAACAATCTCATTTTGTTTAATGAAGAAGAATTCTCAAACTTGCACTTTTTACTGATTATTTCTTTGAGAGGCCTCCTAAGCCTTTTTACTCTAAATTTGTTTATGATATACCTTCAATGTTGTTGATTGTTTGTGAACATGAAACTGATATAGATAATCATTTGAGTTCTAATGTCATAAAAGAACATGAGGCAAATACTATTCAATGAGCAAAAGAAGACTTTGTAAATACCCATGATATTAGACATTCTACATCTTGCTTAGGAAAAGAAAGAATTGATTTTAATAAAGTTGATGGTGCTAGTATACTTCCTAAAACAATTTTTCTAAATGATTTGTTAATAATTGATAATGATTTGGGAGAGGATAATCCTTTTGAAAAGACTCATTGCAGAGAAGCTTTTCATTCATTATTTTCTAATAGTCACTATCATGATTATCCTGATATGTTTTATGTTTCTCATGTGCAGATTTATCTTCAAGATCAGATTTTAATGAAGAGTTGACTATCAGTGATCCACAATTTGGGAATAAGAAAGATGGCATCAAGACTTTGAAATCATTTAAATATCATCCATTTTAACCTTTTAACTGAAGAATGTTACTTCTATGGATGCTTGCAAAATTATGTTTTTTTCAAAATTCTTGCATTCCCTTAAGCAAAAGATGAAAGGCCTTTATATTGTTTGAACAATTGTGTCACCACATTAATTTTGTTGATACTTTACCTGTATGGGTTGATCATTTTTATGACACAATTCAAGTACCATGATCCTTCTCAAACTCCTGGTCAATTCAAACATCAAGTACAAGGTAATGAGGTATTTTCGTTTTCGATCAATGTTTATGGTTAACCTTAATTATCTTATTCAATATTCTCAAATAAATGACATCTATGATGATGAGATGTGCATTCAAGAATTTCTAAAAACCTTATTTCCTAACTCACATCATCATGTATGTTTTCTTCATAAACTTTCTTCGTATGTTTTCTTCATAAACTTTCTTCAACATTTCTATGTTACTAAATTTGAACATCATCATAGAATTAAAATTTGGTTAGAGAATTCTTATGCGAAAAAACCCTTTAAAATTAAAGGGATTATCCCACATCTTGAGATGTTTTAATTATTTTTATCTTTCATAAAGGGATACTTTGTTGCATGTTCTTATTGCGAGCGATAATCACGATAATCATGTGATTGATAATCACGATAATCATGTGATTGCAGATACAATAACGTGAATGAAAATCTGTGTGATAATGATAATAATAATAATGTATTACATAACTAGGCTCGTATCAATGAACTAGCATCCCCAGTAATATAATTCCAAGCACTTGCAGGGAAGTAAACCAGTTTACAAATGAGCTTTTTAACTCGCTGCAACTACAAGTTTTCCAAAATTGTTAAACAGCTGTGACACTGCATCTTTGAAGAATATAATTGCCGCTGACCAGAGGCCCACGTTTATATTTAATAAGGAACGTGTGCAAAAATATTTCATTATTCGTCTACTTCTGCCAAAATTGCTTGAAAAAAATGCTTACACTGAAATGAGATTATATACCCAAGCCGATGGATGGCGATGCTGAACTAAGGCCCACGATTATATTTAATAAGGAACGTGGGTATAAGTATTTCATTATTAATCTACTTCCGCCAAAATAGTTTGAAAAAAATGCTTAGACTGAAATGAAATTATATACCATGACAATGGATGGCGGAAAATGACAATAAATAACCTAGACTAGTTGCAATCCTATTATATCTATTGCATCACTATCCATTCTGACTATTTATATTGGAAAAAGAAATATGAATAACATAATATATCTGAAAACCAAGCATCGGTAGCTGAAGGAAACCTCTTGTTATTATATCGCGGTTGTACCACCTAATGTTCAAATGCTACTAGATAGCAGTGACCAAAAATGGTGACAAAACAAAGATTACTTTTGTCACCAAAATCTAGTGATGGATATCATGTTGTGCTCATGCAACACGAGGAATTGTTTACACATCATATCCGCATTAGAAAAATCTACTGATGGATATCATGTTGTGCTCATGTAACACGATGAATTGTTTACACACACATATCCACATTAGATTCAGAAATTACCAAAAAGAATTGGTGGATTTTCCACAATAGCATAGAAAGAGATTTTCATGAAAAGGAACTATCGAAAATTAAAATTGGCATGATAGCAGTGACCAAAAATGTTGACAAAACGAAGACTACTTCTGTCAACAAAATCTAGTAATGGATATCATGTTAGGCTCATGCAACACGACTTGTTTACACACCATATCCGCATTAGAAAAATCTAGTGATGGATATCATGTTGCGCTCATGTAACACGATGAATTGTTTACACATATATCCACATCAGATTCAGAAATTACCAAAAAAAATTGGGGGATTCTCCACAATAGCATAGAAAGAGATTTTCATGAATAGGAACTGTCGAAAATTAAAATTGGCATGATAATGTGACGAAAAATTGAGGTTGTCTATGATATTATCATAAAAAATTGTATTTAAAAAGATGAACCAAAACCACTCCTCAATCGCACTTTGGATCATCTTTAACTTCAATTATCTTTTAGTATGTTCCAATAAGTTATTATGTTATACATGTAAACCCTTTCATAGATGGGAAGATTGACACAGCAAAACATAAAGAATTTCATCACGCCATGATAGCAGAACTACAAAATAATAATGGCCAAGGAGGTGGTAGTAACTGAAATACAACCACAAAGTTCAATTTTCAATAGAAGTAAAGAATTGGAAAAGCAGGAATGAAAATAAACCAATCACCTCCAGATAGCATGCATAGAAGTAAAATAGGAAAATACTATGTAAATAAATAAAATTCAGGGATAAATATTTTCATAGTGCTCTTCATCTCAAGTACCCTCGCTGTTTTTGTTTGTCCCTTCAGGAGCATATTAGAGGTCTGCAAGTAGAGATTTAGAAAATACAATTGAGAGCCTTTCTGAAAATAAGCAATTGGCCTATGGAAAATCTGCAAATCAGTCCCTTCTCGTATGTCTTCACCATAAGCATAATAAGTATGTCTTCACCATAAGCATAATAAATAAGCTCTTCAGACAAGTTGTTAGGTGTGATAATACCTTCATGTGATATTAATGCTTCTGAAGTACTTATGAGAGTACAACAGAAGAAATTGCCACAAACTCTGATATCAAATGATTGGAGAACCGCTCATTTTCTTTTTGCTTGATATGCTTCAAAAGTACATTTTCAATTTTTCATAGATTTCCAACATTCAGACAATATGCTGAGAGCAATACTCATGTTTTGACAAGTTCTAGAAATGAACACTAGACATTAAGTTAGCTATCTCATGGGCCGCATTGATGAGTGGGGCTGCATGGAACCAATATCGCCAGCTTCATCATGTTGAAAAGTAGAATATCCTTGGAAAACAGAGGTACCCCTGATTGCACCATTTCCTATTCCATTTGCTCCATAGTAATTGCTATTGTGAGAACTGCTAGAAGCAACAGAAGTCCATCCGTGAGATTCTGGTTCTGATACAACCCAAGGATAAACAGAAAATCCATCTCTTCTCCATGGAATACCTTGATCACCCTGCCAATTTATATCTGGCATACTTGCAATTCCTGCATCCTGCCCCCCGGTTGAAGTCATTGTACCCCAGTTCAACTGTGCATGAGAGTTGCTTGTTTGCCCTGTTCTTCCAGCTACACTAGATCCTCTATTTCTCCACCTCCTGCTGTTGGTACCCGATCCAGTGTGAAGAGTACCCGAAGAAGGTAAGAGACCTGTCCCACTCTGAACCTGTCCTTGAGCATATGGTTCAGCCCAGATTGTAGAAGCAGTTGAAACATCTACAGATCTCTGCTGCACCCTGAAAGAATTAGAAAATTAATATTATAATAGGCTTTCAAATAGGATATAAATAGGTTCTCAAACTTTTACATCATATACTTGACATCCTTCTATGAAATCAAGGAATAATATACAATGTGTAGCGTATGTTACTATGTTCAATGTTATCAAGGATGAGCCTTTGTCACAAATGAAAAGGGAGACAAAAATAGATGATAATTTTGAAGAGTAAAAGCAATGAGTTCATTTACGATTTAAGCAGTCCCAGATTCCAGTCATAGTGACTAAGTATGAGAGTTATCGGAGGTATGCAAACAAAAAAGATACGATTGCCAACAATTTTTGGTGCAGAAAAGTATGGCCGGCTATGCCACTCACAGACAAACACAAGTATTAATCTAAGAGACTTTTGATAGGATGTTGGGTCAAGTGAAGATAGCCATTCGTGAGAAAGATCCCTTCTTAGAGTTCTATACGAACCAGATTCAACCCATTATTCAACATAGGTGGGATCGAATGAACACACCTTTGCAAGTGGCAGCATATGCACTCAACCTAAAATGGTCGGTGGCAAGGCTTGGTAGAATTCTTCCCATTGAGGATCCAGAGATCAAGAAGGGATTTCGAGCTTCCATTACAAAGATATACAATGTAGAAGAGGGGAGAACACTTAGGAGACAATGGATGCAGTTTGCAAGTCTCAATGGTCCCTTCAACAAGCCTGATGCAGTAAATCATGGTTAGGGGAGAAAAGGTGTGTGTGCATACTTAAGTATGGATGACCTTTTACTATTTAAAATTGGAAAAAAAATCCTCCTTGAATACAGTTACCACAAAGATGTAACATTTATCAGTTAACAAATTGAAGAAAAACAGCTTCCCTCTCCCAGGAGGAAAAAAGAAAGAAGCATTATGAAATAAATTTTAAAACAATACCTATTTACAGGTCAAACTTAATACTGACCCCACATCTTCAGATAACCTTTTCTATGACCTGTGAAAAAATGAAATAAAAAATTTAAATTTATGATAATATATAGTTCAGTTAAAAGCCTTCAACATGATTGCAAGCTTTTCACTGCTCCTACACATTGATCCATTGGGTACACAAATATTTGCATGCCAAGGGCCCTACTATATCTAGTAAAATACAATGATCCACCAAGTTGGACAGGAGAGCCCATGCAAATTCATCATTGTGCAATGTAAATACTAAATAGTAAACAGTAAAATAGTACTAATTTCAAATTTGTTAAATGTCAAGGTCCCTACATCCCCAAAATAATAAAAATAAAAATGATAAAATCCCAACAATAACAATTCATCACATGTAAATTCATCATTTTGCAATGTAAATAGTAAATAGTAAATAATAAATAGTAAAATAGTACTAAATTCAAATTTTTAAATGATATATATTATAAACACGATTCGGATTCAGATTCAGTAATGAAATATGTTGATTCATAAATCATAAATGAAACAGAAATATTGTATACATTGATTTAGATTCATCATTCATCATTCATCATTCTAATTAGTACTAAGCAAAATAGTAGATATTGAAGTCTGAAATAGTAGATTGAAATTACTCAAAGTCAAAAATAGTAAAGAGTGATGAGTCAAAGACATTGAGGTCCTAGAGTCAAGACTCGAAAGTTAAAACTGAAAATTAACAATGGAAAATAAAATGAGCATCAAGGAATCAATCTCATTGACTAGTCCTCTACATCCATCTGTTTCATGAAGTCATCAAGACCATCAATGGGAATGTCACTGAGTCAGTGTCACTCTCATGAGTAACCAATGACACACCAACCAAACCAAGTTGCAGTTCATCTAGTCCCCTCATCTATATGTGCACCATTCTTTGATGTCCCCTCCAATACTCTAGTGTCTTCCTATGTGCAAGATGTAGGGCATTGTGCATTGAAACTAGCTTCTCTGCTCTCCTAGAGGCAAGTCTATTCCTCTTGATAGAGTGGATGAAGCTATATGTGAACAAATTCCTCTCTACTACGAAGGAACTCGCAATCTAAGACAATAAGCGAATAGCAAGATGTTGGATCTTTGGTGAATAATCACCATGCATGGTCCACCAACCAATGGAGTCATCTTGGCCTAAGTCATTGTGATCTTCCCTCGCATTAGGCTTGTTGAAGGGACCATTGAGACTTGCAAAATGCATCCATTGTCTCCTAAGTGTTCTCCCCTCTTCTACATTGTATATCTTTGTAATGGCATCTCAAAATCCCTTCTTGATCTCTAGATCCTCAATGGGAAGTCCGAAGAATTCTACCAAGCCTTATCACATACCATTTTAGGTTGAGTGCATACTCTGCCACTTGCAAAGGCGTGTTCATTCGATCCCACCTATGTTGAATAATAGGTCGAATTTGGTTCATATAGAACTCTAAGAAGGGATCTTTCTGGCAAATGGCTAACTTCACTTGACCCAACATGCTATCAAAAGTCTCATAGATTTCTCCAAGAGTAGGAGAATTTGTGTTAATGTAGCAAATCACCTCAACTATAGGGCGTAAGAGTGACCTCGACTATAGGGCGTAAGAGTGATACCAAATAACCACAATTTGTCCACCAATCATTATCCAATATCTAAAGCCTGATTTTCTTCCCCTCATCTGTCTTGGATCTTGTCCACTTGTTCCAATCCAAAGTCACAACCATGGCATGCAATGCTGATTGCACCTCCAACATCCTCTCCAATAAGAGAAAATAACTAGCATATCTAGTATCTGTGGGCTTCAAGAATTCCTTCCTCAAGCGAGATTTGTACATGGCTAAGGAGGTGTGGTGGTTGTAGATAAACATCAACACATTTCTCACAGCTATCACCCAGCCGGATAGCCACTCAATTTTGCCAATGTCTTTCAGTGATTGTTGAGTGCATGCACACAACAAGGGGTCCAAAAACTATGCTTGTATTTACTCTAAATCAGTAATCCATTTGATCTACACATTGTTGTCGCATCTGTCACAACTTGTACAACATTGATAGGCCTAACCTCCTCTATAGCATCTTGAAGACACTCAAATTGGAAAGCTGCATCTTTGTTCTTTCCAAAACAATCAATAGCTCTAAGAAAGAAAGGCCCCTCTTGGCATGTAACTATGATGTTGATAAGTGGATGTTTGGCAATGTTTGTCCACCCATCCATAACAATAGAACAAACTTCCCTCACATGTGTCTATCTCATCTGCTCTTTCTGCACATTAATATCGGACACTTGCCATTCTAAGATCACTGTCCTCAACTTATGCTCACCCAGGGGCACATATGAGGGTCCTGCACCTGCAATTGCCTTGACCATCTCCTTATAATAAGGAGAGCGGCTAACATGGAAAGGAATGCCATTGTCAAAAACAAATTTTCCAATGGCATCATCTGATTCATCCCTGCAATAGTTGGTCCCACTGCACAAGAATGAGAACCCTTATGTTTAGATGAAGATATCCCACTCCCAACATGAGATGGTGGAGGCTTAAGGCCCATGGATGATTGATTTCCTTTTGATTTCCTTTTAGAACTTGTATTGCTTCCACATTTTGATAACCTTGGCACATGACATTTTGATTTCCTCAAAAGCTCGAATTTTTGCAGCATAGCTAATTTTGTACATACATTAAACCCTTTGCCACCTATGCCCAAAAGGTGCATCCTAACTCAACTATAACTCTCAACCCAAGGATGGCCACAAACATTGCATCTCCAATAGTGTTACACACCTCTTTTGCTTCCTGATTTTTTGTTGGTTGAGAGGCCAACTACTTTGGTGACATATAGAAAAAGTAGTTTTTTTGGATCAAATGTCCCATTTGCATATTCTGCCAATGCCTTTGGTTGGGATGGACTCGCACTGCCTTGGGTTTCACTCAACGTCGATGAGGCGTTCCCACTTCCAACCTTTGTCCCACTCCCAACATGACCCTCTACTTGGGCATCATAATCACTATGACTGGCACTTTTGTTATTGTTGTAATCACTCATGTTGTTGGTTTTTAAATTTTATGTGCAGATCTTTAATTTTTGGCAACTTGCAGTAAGGGTTTTTCATTAATTTTTTTATTTTTCATGGTTGACTGCATGCCCAAATGTTGAGTTTGAAGGCTGAAATGAAAAATGGAGACATAAACTATAAAAGAAGAGCTCATAAATTAAAAAACAGCAAGCATTTCAATTTCAAATTTGAGACAAAGGGTTTTGACCCTACCTCCACACTGCTAGATGAAGAAATCTGTTGAAGAAGGAACTCAAAATGCTCAAATCGCTCGAGAGTCAACTCAAATCACCCTTATGAAATGATAAATCACTGCTCTAGCCTGCAATTGCTCTAATCACTCAGTCAAATCGCTACTCCAGCCTCCAATCACTTGCCCAATCACTCGCTCAAGAATCAATAGGCCATTAGCAAAGACAACTTGAGCTATTGTTTTGCATCTCTGAGTGATACTATTTTTCCAACGAATAAAGGAGCCTCTACTTCCAATGCAATTACTAATTCTGAGATGTGTAGAAACTAATTAGTCGACTTGCAGGGAGAGCTTGATCTTGGAAGATTCTTCTATCTCTCTCCAACCCACAATAATTCGAGTCGATTCTCCAAATGATTTGTAAGGTCTATGCCCTTAAGGCTTACACCCAACCAAGAGTCAAATCAGCCAATCGCCCAAATGGGCCACACAGCTAGGGAAATCTGAGATCTCACGACAGCTAAGGAAAATACATGTCAGAGGAAATCTCACTGCAACTAAGGAAAACACACGACGACTAAAAAAAATCACTCGATGGCTAAGAGAAATCGCTTGACGGCTAAGAGAAATTCATGGCCAAGGGAAATCACTCAAGGACTAAGGAAATCAATAATCACACAGCAGCTCAAGGAACGTGGCTCAAGGAAATGAAAAAAGCATACGCCCGCTCGAGGAATAGGTAAAGATAAATTAACGTAGAGGTAGGTTTCTTTATAAATTGTTTCTGTTTTTGTATTTTTGCTTCTTTTTTTTATTAATAGGCAAAAAATCAGGGAGGACACCCAGACGTCCCTCTTTTGGGGGAATGCATCCCCCACACTAAGGAACATTTGAATCCACGTCAAGACTAGGCCCAAAAATATCCACTTCTTTATGTATAGAAACAAAAGAAAAGAAAAGACAAACCTCTAATCAGCAAATGTTTCGACAATAATCTCAATTCTTAAGAGTTTCTAAGACAGTTCTTCCAACCAAAGAAGTTACCTAGGACCAGAAACATGATAAGGAACAAGCTGATAATACTAGGAATTTTACAACTAAGTTAAGAAGCCCACAAGCACAGCAGAGTTCCAAAATGAAATCTCATAAAATTATCAACCATAGGTTAAAATGTCTCCTATAGAAAAATGAAATATTTGGTCGAAATGCCTATAACGAAATCCAAAAGAAAGACCAAAGTAAATGCCTATAACGAAATCCAAAATCGCAATAAATGTATTCTAACAACTGCTACTGAGAATGTTGTTAAACTTGGACTATGGAATGACTCAGCAAGACCATCATTTGAGAGTGACTCAGAAACTTAAAACTCATCACCAAGACTTCGGAACACTCGAAAAACAGAAAAATACACAAAATTCAAGTACATAAAATTTTAGGCCCAAAAAAATTAACTGACATTTGCATTCCACACGTATAAAATACCTAGTAATGCATCAAATACTCATACAATATAAGCCCCAACGGTTAACTCAATCGGTTGAGCCATCCACCCAAAGCATGTTGCCAATGGGGAGACCATAGATCAAAGGTTCAAATGCGATTGAGTCCCTCAAGGTTAGCAGTGGCTATCGTGGCTAGCAGTGGAGCCACCCTCAATCCAGATATTTCAGGGAAGGAGGAATCCCATGAGGTTTTCTTGGGAAAAAAATGCCCATGCAATATACTAAATATTGAATATGTGGCTTGAAGAAATTTCTCAAAATTTAACCTCACCCTTGACGTTTCCCGGATCTATTCCCTATGAACTTTCAACCTTAGGGCTAATCTGAAACATTAAATTACATCAGTAACATTTCACCTTCCTTAAAACCAATTTCACCCAGCAGCCCACAAGAAGATATACCACAGGGGTGTACCTCAATACCACAAAGCTATAGAGCGTAGGGCACACTTTACAAGGCATATAACAGACCTAATTTCTCTTATTACAGCAGAATATAACAGGAGTAATTATTCTCCTTTATCTTCAAGATATGTGTTAAAACCAAAGTTACTAGAACCGGACCGGTTGTTGAACCGGTCGACCCAAAAAACCGGAACCGAATCGGAATCGGAAAAAAACTGGATCAAAAAACCGGTCACTAAAAATACATAAAATATTCAAATTTTGAAAACAAAATACATATTCATGTGCATCCATGTGAATCCAAACCAGTATACAAAAATTTGCAAAGTTTCTCATATATATATACAAGTAACATTGTATAAAACCAAAATAGCACTAACAATAAGTGACAAGTGCATTCCATAGTCATATGAATATCTGGATTCTGAATCAAAATACATCATCAAAAAGGCTCTAAATGGCCTATAAAGTCCAAAAATAACTCTAGAGGCTAGAGAGTAGAGACTACACAATCTAATAGTCTGAATCTGCATACTGAAAC
>ML777231.1:346043-357524 GCA_009831015.1 Picea engelmannii
CTCCCCTTCAAAGCGCGATTCGGGAGCGCGTTCGAGGGGGGCGACACTCCCCCGCAGCCTTGAGCTATACTATATAGTATTATGCACAACCCTTACACTTGCCAATTTTGAAAAAGCTCGAGCAATTTAAAAAAGGGCCTAGTGACATCCCATTGTTGTCTGCTAGACATGAGCAAAATGCAATTTAGCTTTCGGAAACTTAAGTGAGAATTGTCTCTATAGCATCTTTTCTTCCTCATATTTCTTGTTAATGATGATTACGTTAAAACATAAAAGTCATTCCCTTCTCAATGGGTTTTGCATATTTTTACAGGTATATTGAAAACCATTATAAAACACTTTGGTTCCGTAAAGAGACTAGATTCATATTTCAGATTAAAAAGGTGATTGACTAGGAATTTATTCAAACAATTAGTACCCAATCCAAGTCACAACTATCCGATTGTTTTCACAATGCTCGAAGTTGAGATGTTGGAAGCATTAGACTTGAATGACTCCTGGAAACCCATGTACAATACGTAAAAGCTAAGAGGACCAAAAAAATAAGAAGAACAGGAGAAGTAACCACAAGGATCAGCCCTTTGAAACATTGCATTTCCTATTTATTTGACATGGAAGCTTTGCTTGTTGTAATGTTGTTGCTGGAAAATCAATATATAAATCACCAGAAACCCATCATACAAAACCCATGTTTTGAGTTGCAACATGTACAACAGATTTATATTCAATGCAATACAAAAATAATGGATGGGAAAAATGATCATATTGTCCAATCATCAAGTTCCATGATTGTCAAAACTGAAGATATATTCTCGGAATATCTCTAAAATCTGCCCAAAAAATCCCCAAAATCTACCCAGAACATCCCCGAACTCTGTCCCGAACATCCCTGAAATCTACCCAGAACATCTTGGGGATGACCAGCAAGTCTCAGAGTTCCCAATGGAGCCCCCAACAGTTTGGGGACATTTCCTAAGGGTCCCCAAGTCCCTGAAATGCGAGAACAACAGGTACATAGGTTTTTTTGGGGGGGACTGGTCCCCATGCAACATATATATATATAAGGTCACGACCAAGTCAGACACCAAATTGGTGATTGAGACCCCCTTCTTTGTGGGACAAGGGACCCCCTCCACACAACGATTTGACTACTAAAGTCTACGGAGGTATACATACCCTACCTCCCTCTAGATTTGAACCTGTGACCTCCAAAGAGGAAACACATAATCCAAGTTTATAATGGATTGTTCCAATTTGGAATAATAGATATATATATATATACGCAAAGACTTCTCCATGATTCAAAGCAAAAGAGACTTATGCATTAGATAAATATTTTCATTCTTTTGATTCTCCATTTGGTTTCATCTTAAGAAAAGTGTGTTGGAAAATGTTTCATGAAGATTTAGAAACAGCATATATTCTTGTCAAGAACTTGGAATTTTTTCTCAATGGTAACACTAATCAAGATGATAGTGCTTCTAAAATTGCTCTGTATATTAACTTTTTGTAACCTAGCACACGACTATTAATTCCAAGCAAAACTAATTTACTGAATCACAATACAGCTAGGTTCTTAACAATGATCAACGGAAACATTAACAACAGAAACCATAAAACATTTGCGCACGAGATTTGGGTAAAACCCCTCTGGAAAAACCCTTGTGGGAAAACCAGTTATGTGATGATTTTATTGCTATAAAATCAGGGCTCCCGTCCTAGGATAATGGCCCTTCTGAGGAAATACAAATCAACAATTAGCCTAGCCCAAGATATGTCCTTCGATCTCGCTGACTACTATCTTCCTTGTTGGCCCTTTGCACCCTTTCCTCGGCCCTAGCCCTGCACACCCGAGTGCTCACTCACTCTTTGTGTACCATCACTGTGCTTGTTGAATCTCCTTAGATCTGATAATTGAGGCCCTAGCTCGACCTCCTCTAGCAAGCTCTACTTAGTTCGCTACCTTGATCACTCTCAGAACTCCCTCTCAAGCTCAGATGGTGAGTCTCTCTTGTGATGATGAGAAATGAGGCTCTCTTGGTCTTTTATAAACCCTAGCCTTTATCTCATTTAATCCTGGCCCTTAGAGCTTCTCCGCAAGATCTAGATCTGATGGTGGGGACTTAATCAATTGTTGAGATAACTTAAGTCAAGATCAACGGTTGTGACATAATCTCACATTGACTTAAGTTATCCCCCACCATTACTAAATCGTCTAGAAATAAGATGGCCCCTTTCACATTGCTAAACACCCCTAATATGAAGGTACCTGCCAAGCTACACTTTCTAACACTCACTCTTAGCACAGGAGTTGCCTCCTCCATGATCTACATCTTTGTCGATCTCTTCCTATGAATCTGAGAGACATGCTCCCTCTGGATTAGTATACTCGACCTCCTCTCTACTGTAGCTATTTCTACCTGTTGCACTTAAGCTATCTAAGTATCCCCTCTCATCCAGTTGGGACCACTCCCACCATGTGGGTCTGCTAAGGAGAGCCTCTTGCTCTCTCAAGAATGGTCCAACTAATCCCATGTTTCTTCTGGAGTTGTATATGGGCCGCCCCCATATCTTGTACAATTGACCCTCACTGTGGTCGATCATAACAGGTACCCTGCAGCTTCTCACCATGTAAAGAAAATATGGACTCCACGACCATAAAAACCAACTCCATAGCCCTGATCCTCCAAGGCTACAACTGAGAGCACATTGACTCTCATCCCTGGTACAAAAAGTACTACGATCACCCTTAGATTCCTGCCTGACTCTATCTAGAGGGTTATTGTTCCTTCTCCCCTGACTGTTGCCATGTTGGGGTGAATCCCAAACCTCACAAAGCCCTTAGCCTGCGCTGAGAACTCCTAGAATGCATCCTCCTATCAAGTCATGTGATAGGAAGAGAGTGTATTCTTGCTTGAGCATCTTGGAGAAATGACGTGCTATAGCAGCCAATTGTTGCTCCTCATCCTCATCATGATCCTCCTCCTCTTCCTGAGCAGCCACTTGCTTCTTCTTGCCCTTTGTCCCCTTGCCCCTCTTTGCCTGAGGACATTGACTGACGTAGAGGCCAAACTCGCCACACACGTAACATTTGATCCTTGAGAGATCCTTCTTGGGCTTGCCTCCTCCTGTGTTACCTCCACCTGAGACAATGGCCTTCTTGCCTTCCATCCCCTTTCTAGAGGCAAGGGCAAGGTTCTCCTCATCCTCATCCTTCCCCTCCTGATCTCTTCGTCACCCCGCTTGCCATTACTCACAAGCCATTCCACAATTTTTAGTTTCTCGAGCTCTGTTGCTCGCTGCCCGGATTTGTTGTCCACTGCTCTGACCCCTGTTTGAGGCTGCCTAGAGATGCCTGCAACCTCCTGTTGTTTCCCGAGTCCTTTTTTGGGCTTCCTTGAGCTATCTTGGTTGTTGCCTGGCTATCTCATCCTGCTGCCCAAGGCTTCCTACTCGTTGCCTAGGGCACTTGCCCGCTGCTCGGGGTGTCTGCCTGTTGCCCGAACAATTTTGGGCACTCCAACAACTGCCCGAAATTATGGCCGTTGCCTCTGCCCTGTCCTGCAGCTGCCCAGGGCTGTCTCTGCCCCTCTGCACCTCCCTGGCGCTATAGGGCTAACTTGGTGTCGGTTGGGTTGACCTGGCGGCCCAATTCTCCTTGGTCGGTGATTGCACACAACACTGCAGTCCTCCAAAGAAAATCGCACACCAAATCTCCTTAGTGGCTACTTCTATAGTCGTCGCCTTTGCCTCGAGTAGCGTTGTCTGGCGGCTTGGCTGCCTGCGCCTGCCCGACCCTTCTCCAATCTCCACCCTCACTCAGAAATTAATTTTTTCGCGTTGCATGCTCCTCTTCCAACTCCAGACAGCTCCTTCAAGGCTGCACTTGACTGGTGACTCTCCTCAGCTTGCTGCCACCTGCCAAACTCCTCCACGCGCGTAAACTATCTCTTCAGATCACGTCCCCAGCATCGACAATTGTTTTGATGGACTCCTTTTTCCGGCCCGCCCGACAACACCAGCACCTACAACCATCACTCCTTTGCAGCTATGTCCTCATGAACACAACCCACACAATCGCAATATGTCTCTGACAGGAACTGCTCACACTGCCACGGTCTGTAACACATCCTATCGCGCGGGTTTGTTGGTGGTTGCTTGTTGCGGCGGCTAGTTGCTGCTCCACGTGCTGTCTCAACGACCCATAGCCCACAACCTATCTCTCCAGCACCTACACTGCTCCAAATCGTTGTCACTACCAATACGGCTCGACCCAGCAACCACGGCTTTGCTCCACTGGCAGTTTCTCACCAGCTCCCAGTTGATCCTACTTTGCTCGACCTTCTCCTCTGGCATCTGTTTGCAGTGGATCGACCTTCCACTCAACTGACCTCACAATCAATGGCTCTTTACTCAGCCACTCCGTCACTGCAACAATCAATATCTCAGCCCGATTCTCAATTGATCTCTCATAGTCGTCGCAGTTGTTGACTCTTTCAGCGGTCCTCTGCAAAATCTCAACAGTTTGTACATCATACGGATCCATACGATCTGTATTTTTTTTTCACCAAAAAAACAACTCTACAACTTAAAAAAAAATTCTCGCAGAAAAAACATTTTCCCGCTGCAGCTAATATCGCCTTTGTGTAAAACCTGGCTTTTTCAGAGTCTCGGCTCTGATACCATGTTAATTTTTTGTAACCTAGCACACAACTATTAATTCCAAGCAAAATTAATTCACTGAATCACAGTACAGCTAGGTTCTTAACAATGATCAGTGGAAGCATTAACAACAGAAACCATAAAACATTTGCACACGAGATTCGGGTAAAACCCCTTTGGAAAAACCAATGTGGGAAAACCAGTGTTGTGATGATTTTATTGCTATAAAATCAGGGCTCCCGTCCTGGGATAATGGCATTTCTGAGGAAATACAAATCATCAATTAGCCTAGCCCAAGATATGTCCTTCGATCTTGCTGACTATTATCTTCCTTGCTAGCCCTTTGCACCCTTTCCTCGACCCTACCCCTACACACCTGAGTGCTCACTTACTCTTTGTGTACCATCATTGTGCTTGTTGAATCTCCTTAGATCTGATAACTGAGGCTCTAGCTTGACCTGCTCTAGCAAGCTCTAGTTAGCTCGCTACCTTGATCACTCTCAAAACTCCCTCTCAAGCTCAGATGGTGAGTCTCTCTTGTGATAATGAGAAATGAGGCTCTCTTATTCTTTTATAAAACCTAGCCTTTCTCTCATTTAATCTTGGCCGTCAGATCTTCTCCTCAAGATCTAGATCTGACGGTGGGGACTTAATCAATCCTTGAGATAACTTAAGTCAAAATCAATGGCTGTGACTTAATCTCACGTTGACTTAAGTTATCCCCCACCACTACTAAATGGTCTAGACATAAGATGGCCCCTTTCACATTGCTAGACACCCCCAATGTGAAGGTACATGCACAAGCTACACTTTCTAACATTGTAGATACATTAGATCCCCAACCAAGGTTATTAGGAGGGAAAGCGAAGTGAGAATGAGAAGAGAAAGCGCAAAGCACCAATTTTCAAAAGCTTTCAAGAGTGTAGTTGATGAGTCACAAAATTTCCATCATTTGACATCTTATTTTCCTTCCTTTTAACCCTTTTATCTTTTACATATAACCCGGTCTTATCCATTTTAATGCCCATATGCGGGATTTAGGCTCAAGGTGATTTTCTAATTGCATTTCTTAATATTTAATTGGATTTCTGATKAACATTAGGGGAAGTAGMGTGTTTTGTATTTACTTTTGAAGTGACAATTCACGTGTGAACAAGTTGTTACAGGGTTTTGCTTTAAAGGTCTATATATTCTTCAAATCAGGGTCATTGCACATCCATTACCACAAATTTAAAGTCATTTGTAGTTGATACAAGTGCAGGGTTCTCATGTGTTCAAATCTGCTACATAATCAGACCTGTAGCAGCTTGCTACATAATCAGACTTATGGCAGTCTRCTAAGGAATCAGGTCTGTAGCAGCCTGCTACGGAATCGGGCCTGTAGCAGCTTAAGAACCGCCTAAATATATGTGTGATTTTTAGTAATCTAACCATATTTATAAAGTGMAAGTATTCCAGGCATATGAAGAATTGCAAGTGCACGAGAGTATTTCAAGAAGATATATCAAAAATAAGGGAAATGAGTATACCTTTGGCAAGGTTCCAGCGGTCAGCATCAAGATAAATCATAAATAAAGAAATTAATTTAAATACCTTCCGCAAGGTTCTATTACTCAGCATAAAGATATATCAGAAAAAGGGAATTAATGCAAACACCTTCAACATATGCCTACGAGCCAAAAAGTTCCAACACTCAGCACGTGATAATTCCCAAGATAGGATACGGGCACATTTTCACACAACAGTCCAACCGATTCAACCATCGGTTATGAGAAACCCGTGGAACCTGGGAATTAGTTAACATTTCATTGGCTAATGTATAACATCATGAGGCTGAGCAAATCAGCGGGCAATAGAATATTAAGTTTGTTTAACTTATTTGCAGCATAATAGGGGTTGGTCGCTCCATATTTGGAGCAACTAGATTCCCTCACATTGTATATATACGAGTGTGCTAGTGTCCAAGAGGACGGTAGAAGATAGTGTGTGAGAGTCGTTGTGGATAGACTGTGTGTACGGATAGACTGTGTGAGAGCCGAGAGCTTTGTTACCAAACTTTGTCAATTTTTGATTTAATAAAACACTGTTGTTAATGTGTGGAATGTCAATCTGATTTCATACTGGTAATCTAGGAGTTGTGAGCACATGCCTAACAATGAGGCAGGGCCCACTCACAGGTATGGCACTGTGCTCTTTCACTTTTTTGCATATATATATATATATATATATATATATATATATATATATATATATATAGTCGTTAAATACCAGTTTAGGTAGTTGTTAGTTATTTGAATTCTTTCTAAGATACATATTTGTTGTAGTATGGCCACATACTGCATAATGGCCACCTGCAATTGCTGAAGAATGATGAATAGAATGTGCTAGAACTCATACTTTTGCAGATTATGGATTTCCCTCTTGTCCTTTACTTATATTGACATCATCTGCTAAATTTGGGTCTGCATTCTTTAGCTGTAGCAATGTTTGGATTATCTATAATAAAATTATGATTTGGGGATGATGTAATCTGCTGGTATAGTTCCAACATAATTATTAAACGACGACTTTGCTTCTGAAATTCCAGTATGTAAATTAAAATAGATTAGATAGCTTCCTTTGCTTTGATGGTGTGTGCTACAAAATCACTATACTTGTGACCCCACTAGGTGAATATGTGACGGTATAGGGTTATGAGAGCTTAGAGACCTTACCCCGAGAGGTACCACCAACTAGCTTGGGGGTTGTAAGCACTGTGACTTCATCTTTTATGCTTTTCTTTTGATTTATGCATGGTTTAGTTTAGTTAGTCTTTTCCAATAGCTTGGTGAAAGTTTTCTTTCTGTGTATACTACATCAGGTGCCTCGCAAGTGTAAACTCAACCCCGGGTTGACAAATTAAGTGACAATGTAGAGTGACACCAATTAATTGGGAATCACATTTGTACCTCGTCATTTTGGTGCCATTGTCGGGGAGGCACTCAAGGAATTAGGACTTTTTCCTTAGGATCATTATAGGAGCAATACCAGCTGAAGGGAACTATAGGGAAACGTCGACTACCCCTCTGATATCCCTTGCTCAGGATGTTGTGCATTAAAATCATCATAGAATGCATGAGTTAATTTAATAATATTTTCTTTTGTTGCCTTGTAAGAGCCACCCATGGTACTAATCTCTTTTGCAGGAAGCTTGGAAGGAGGAAGAGATATTTCACTCGAAGAAAAATCAAGGAGAGGTTATTTGAAGATGATGAGACACTCTGTGGATTCTCTTGGATTCCCACGGTGGTTATGTCAAGATCTCATCATCTCATACCACACTTGAACTCGATGCTATAACAAATAACCTCTGACCATTTCATTAAACTTTAAGGAGGTACGCT
The DNA here is from genome assembly GCA_009831015.1 of Picea engelmannii. Lineage (NCBI taxonomy): Eukaryota > Viridiplantae > Streptophyta > Pinopsida > Pinales > Pinaceae > Picea > Picea engelmannii. Next base: position 354,089 of record ML777231.1, read on the forward strand.
TTTGATTGTGAATTCATGAAGCTTGGAAGACCTCTCATAGCTTTGAAACTACAATTCTTGATGTCCTAGGCATGCACATTCAAAATTTGGCTTACAACAAATTAATCATGTCTTGCAAATTATGATCTAGGTCAAATTTTTTTGTGGAGAAGAGAATCACATTGAGAAAAACACGCCTACAAAAATTCAACGATTACCTCTGCCCTACACCTAGACCCTTTGATCCTAGGCATATTGACAACTGCACACTACTCAATGTTTTGATGATGGTTATGTTCCACAATCAACTATTTAAGCCATCATTATACACAAATCATAATGCCATGAACAAAATGTGGAAGTTGTTTCACGAATAATGAGACACTCTGTGGCTCCCACGGTGGTTATGTCAGGCTCTCATTATATCAATCTCAGAGATAATGTGACACTTCATGTTCCAATGATGATTATGTCAAGATCCCATTATCATTATACCACGTTTGAATTAGATATTTGATTTTATTCTTGCTTCGGGTATTTTTGCATTAACCATAGAATCTTGTGAGGGTCGTATCACACAACTTAAGAGCTGGGAATTTGCAATTTTTGGCATATGGGTGCATTACATTGAAAATTTTACACCTATAAAAATTCATACAAACCCAGATTATCACTTGGAATAAATAACTTGTGATTAGACATCTTTAGCTTCATAATACGGAGGGTCTAGCTCGTCCAAGGATTCCCTTTCTTCTTCACCTTCTGAATCATAGAATAGGGTATCATCATAAACCTGAAAAGGAAAGTGACTAACCTCATCCTCTTCTTTTTGTGCAGGAGGAATAGGATTTTGGATGGCTTCATTAAAGGGAGGAGCACACATTAATACGTCATCATCATGTTTAATATCTTCAGGCTCTCATTCTTCAACCAAGTCCTCATTATCCTCGGTAGAAGCATGAGTAAATTATCTTCCTCATGGGATTGGTAACCTTCATTTGGATCCCTCTCCCTAACCTCTTCTTGGTCGATGACTTGTTCCCATATTTCCTGGAATTTACTAACGAAGATCTCAAGGGAAGCTAATCTCTCCAGACTAAGAGTATATGGGGTATCTTTGGGGTCATCAACTTTGATTTCTGGAGTAAAGAGGTGTTCTCCCTTGAACAAGGAGATATTTGCCTCGATTTGTATAGCCATGTGATAAGATTCTTGGATTGTTCTTGGCCCTTTTTCACTGAGGAGAAATCCTAATTGCACTAAGAGTGCATTGGTATAGAGGTAAACAAGGTACTTGTCTTCAGGATGATGGCTTTTAGGAATTTGTTGTAGCAAATTCTCAAACCTGGAATGGAATTCCTTGACAGTCTCATTCTTAGTTTGTTTCCTGTATTCGAGTTTTTTTATTAGCATGTGGATATCTTCTAATTTAATACCCCATTTCTCGAGAAAGGTTTCTTCTAACTGGTCCATAGATGTGATGCTAGCATCAGAGAGATCATCATACCATTTCCTAGCATTGCCATGAAGAGTGGTAGAGAAACGTTTCACTGCCAAATCTTCAACATCATCATTGATAGGGTGGAGTTGAAAGAAAGCCCAAAAATTATCCATGTGATCTCCAGCCCTAACCCCATCATTACCAATGAATCTAGGGAGCCGATTTTCATACCTCAAAGGCATTTGTCGAGGGTAACCTGGAATTTCACTCATATCCAAGGGTTTAAAATTACCCAGGTCCCATTGACAAGCCATGATTGCCTTTGTTATTAGTGGAGTCGCCAGGTAAGCTTCATGAAGTAAAGGCTTTGGGCAAAAGGCTTACCGAAAAAGTGTCATCTGAGGAAAATTGACTCAATGTTCCCCGACAACGACGCCAAAAATGTCATCAAGCAATCTATACTTGCCCAAAGCCTAAAGGCAAGTAGGCTTAGATTGATGTAACACGGAGGTAGCCCTATCACTATCACCCAAATAGGGTACCTCTTTCTCTTTAGGAGTAGGAAAACCTCGCTCCAAGGGAGATGCCCGAGGACCTAGTTGGTTGATGAAAGGCAGAAAGACACGGTGAAAGCCCACCCCTCTCTCTAGGTCATTCAACGGAAGAAGTCAATTAGATAAATTTTAAAGGGACAAGGGAAAGGGAAAGTGAAAGTTGCCCTTTACCAATGAAATATCAAACATCCGTAGTAACAATGATATCAATGATTATAATCAATGACTTCTTAGACAAATTATGTGCTGCTACAACAAGTTATATATAAAGATGAGATTATAACAGCAACAATGTATCTTGAAAATTGCAAGTTATGATGACAAGACAAGATATAAAAGGGCTTGCAAACTTGATAATACTTTGTCACTCACGATTTTCAAGATTAACACAAGTCAATAAATGACTTAAATGGTTGTCCAAACATTTATAACAGCGTTAATTAATGATGATGACAGTAATGGAAACCACTTCAGAAAAGTACTATAATAAAGCAATAAGACACTACTTCAATATCCAATGATTATAGTTTGCTTAGTACAAATGCTCAATGGTTTTTATTGATGATTTTAGGGATGTTGGGGGCTGCAACAGTGGTTGTAACAGCAGCTATGACAACGATAACAGCTTCAGAATTTGCACTTTAGAAAGACAATTAAACACACACTTTAACACTTATTGATAGTACCTTGCCTTATACAAATTCTGGGATGACTTAGATGGTTAGTAGGTTGATATATGCTGCAAAATAATAGTTGTACCAGTGATTATGACAGCAGCAACTTGCCTGTTAATATTTCTAGGTTAGGTAAACAAGTTAGTTGATGTTAGTAGAGTATCAAGTAGGGAATTGAGCTTGAAAGTTGATGATCCTTGTCAGAGGTCAAAGGAGGATGACTAGTGTCTTTCTAGGGTAATGGAGTCAAAGATGGCGGCATCTTCTAAGGCTGCTAATTAATGATAATACACAAAAGTCTAAGAGGGAAAAAGCCTAGGAGGAGTAGCAACTTAAGTCCTCCTAGATTTTGACCTCAAGAAACAAAGTGCTAGGGTGTAGGCACTTCTAGGCCCTAGCACCTTGCTCTACTTAGGTTTTTTATGGAGTAAAACTTATGCAACAATAACCAAATGCAAACCTCTAGAGTGCTAGCATTTTAGGGCTCTAGGGTTTCACTAGTTACTAGATGAATTTAGTGAAAGCTTGGCAAATAAAAAAGTAAAAAAGTAGCAACTTAAGTTTCTTACTTCAAGCATTAAATACACCATGCAATTTCATAATCTTGTATGACCAAAATAAAACCATACAATAAACCATTCAATAGATGACAAAATCAGTGTTACAAAAATCGTTTCGGCGAAAAAATCGCCGAGGTCCAGAAAACATCGTTTCGTAAAAATCGCCAAAGCATCGACAATATATCGGCAAACTTAAAAATCGATTTTTCCCTAAAAATCCCGATTTTT
>ML777231.1:446541-457347 GCA_009831015.1 Picea engelmannii
AGCTTGGCGTTTACCAAGAGTGATGAAGATCCCAACCTTTACTACAAGGTTGAAGATGGTTTTGGTACTATATGTGGATGACCTGTTTCTTACAGGAGATGAGAAGCTCACTGATGGGTGCAAGAGGGAACTCACTTCATAGTTCGAAATGAAGGATATAAGTTTGATGCACTATTTCTTGGGATTAGAGGTGTGGCAGAGGCCAAATTAGGTTTTCCTTAGCCAAGGAAAATATACAGTGGAGATCCTGCAGAGATTCGAGATGATGGACTGTAAGTCCATGGCCACACCTATGGTTACGAATCTGAAGCTCTTGAGTGATTCATCTCCAGATTTGGTTGATCCCAGGATGTACAGACAGTTGATCAGATCCTTGATGTACCTGGTTAATACCAGGCCAGATATATGCTTTGTAGTGAACACATTGAGTCAATACATGGTTGAGCCTAGACATGTACATTGGATAGTAGCAAAGCATGTGTTGAGGTACCTGTATGGTACAGTTGGATATGGACTCAGATATGTCTTGGATGTTGCAATAAAGTTGCAAGGTTATACAACTCTGACTGGGCGGGGAGTGCAGTGGAAGAGAAAAGCACATCAGGATGTTGCTTCAGTTTGGGGTCGGGTAGGATCTCATGGTTGAGAAGTAAACAAACGTCAGTGGCACTCAGTACAGCAGAGGCAGAGTATATTGCAGTGAATGTTGCAAGTCGTGAAGCAGTGTGGCTTCGGAAGTTGTTTGCAGGGTTATTTGATCTAGAGTTGGAGCCATCTTTGATACATTTTGATAATAAAAGTTGTGTAAAGCTTTCAGAGAATCTTGTCTTTCATGACAAGTCAAAGCATATAGAGATCAAATACCATTACATCCGAGACATGGTGTAGAGAGGAGCTATGGGGCTCCAGTACATATCCACAGATGAGCAGATAGCGAACATTCTCACCAAACCTTTCTCTAGAGTGAAGTATGAGTATTTCAGAGACAATCTTGGCATGATACAGAATGTCCACCCTTGTTGAGAGGGAGGTGTGATGTTTCTCCTCCAGCAGGCTTCCCCTTTAGCCAAGGGTTTCCCAAATCAGTCATGTGAGGTGACTAAGGGAGCAATGTATAGCTTGGTACAAGTCTTGCCTACGCCATGTGCGGTGGCTAAGTGTGAATAAAACTTGTAGGATGGTCCTGGACCATGACGTAGTCTTGGGGCTATGATCGTAGTCTTGCCTACGCCATGTGAGGTGGCTAGGTGTGAATAAGACTACTGGGAGAGGAGAAACATCACAGCATGGTGCATGTCTTGTCTACGCTATGTGAGGTGGCTAGGTGTGAATAAGACTTGTAGCATGGTCTTGAACCATGGCATAGCCTTGCCTAAGCCATTTGAAGTGGCTAGGTGTCAATGGGGCTATGGTGGTAGTCTTTCCTAAGCCATGAGAAGAAGCTAGGTGTGAATAAGACTATTGGTAGAGGAGAAACATCGCGACATAGTCGTGAGGACTATGGTAGTAGTCATGTACTATTGGACAGCATGGTAGTAGTTGTGTGCTACTAGTTGATTGTTGCGTAGTCATGGAGACTGTTGGATTGCATGGTAATAGTTGTGTGCTACTAGTTGATTGCAACTTAGTCGTAGAGACTATGGCAGAAGATTTGAGCTATTGATGGCATGGTGGTAGCCTGTGGCTACCAGCTGATTGCAGGGTAGTCATTGGACTACTAGAAGAAAACATCTTGAAAGAATATCTCCCTAGCTAAGAGGGAGTGTTGATGTTTTGGTAGTTGCGAGAGGTATTTGTTGATGATTGCAACTATGTGATACATTCTCCAGCTTACAAACCTGTGAGATGTGGATCATTGCAGCTATGTGAGTCTTTCTCTCAGCTTACAAACCTGAGAGAAAGCCCCTAAGAAGGGTACATGGTTCCTACCTGAGACAGAGCTAGGAACGTAGAGTTGACCTCCTCCATTCAGAGAGTTGAGAAGAACTCCAGATGATTATCTAGTGGGAAAGGAAATCTGTTGAGTTAGACGTGCATGTGGTTGAGCACAAGGTGAACGTGTGAAATCCCAAAGTGTTGGTTGCATCGTCATGTGAACAGAAATGAAGATGATGTATTAGCCTCCTCTGAGCAGCAGAGTTGACGAGAAGACTCCAGATGGTTCTCCTGTATGAGGCAATGGGAAAGAAGATCTGTAGAGTGGACGTTCCTGTGAACGAGCACAGGTGAACATGTGAAGATTTGGTTCTTTTGTGTAATGCAGTGAACCAGAGATATGGCATCCCTATGGATGTGCCCCTAGTGAATGAGCACTAGTGGGTGTATCAGATCCTTTGCTATATATTGTTCAAGAGTCAGAACTGCATGTAACCCTAATTGTTATGTAAAGGGTACATGTTGTCCCCACCATAATGTGATTAATAATTATATATGTAAAAGATAATTAATCTGGTTAATATTAATTATAATAATAATTATTATTATATTGTGACTTAGTGAGGTCGGCCCTGTTGAGCCAATAGACACTTTTGTTGATAGGACAAGTCTAATATAAGTAAAGGAAGATTCCCCATTGTGGAATCATATCCTTGATGTCAGTTTGGAAATTTCAACAAGTACATTCACTTGGGAAAAGTTCGCACCTCTCTTGGGCGCTAGTGTTCTAGGGTTTGAGCACCCTCTTGTGTGCTAGGTCTTTCTTGGTGGTGAAGGTCTTTCTCTTGAAGAATATAGCAAAGGATTTGGCTGGGTTTTCTTCCCTTCTTGAGAAGGGTTTCCCAAGATATTTCTTGTGTTCTTGTGCATGGTGTTTCTTCTTGTGATCTTGGTTGCTGCAACATTCTTGTTTATGGTTAAGACAAATGCAAATTGAAATGAACTACATGCTTAACCTACCTTATTGAAAAATCAACAGTATTCCCTCCTGGACAAGTTTTCCTAGAGAAGAAGATGATTCCAAAAGTCAAAGGAAGACCATTGAACAGTTGAAGAACACCTCGAGAAAGACTAAAGTGAAATAGAAGACCACAGAAGAGAAGTCGGCCCACAGGAAATAATTAAAGTGGAAATATAATTTTTAGGAAGAGAAGTCGGCCCACAGAAATAATAAAGTAAATATGAAGACCCAGAATAAGAAGTCGACCCTAGAGAGGCACCCAGATTAGTATAAATACAGGGCTGGATCATTTCATTTGTACAGACACACAGTTCTCCTTCTGCAGTGCGCACTAGGCAGTTGCAGCTGCAGTTGTGACAGTTTGCTATTTCTGGGTTCTGGTTCTCTTGGAAAGTGCGCCCTACTTGGGAAGGATATTCTTGGTGGTTTCTCTTGCGCGCTACCTCTGGAAGAGTTGTGCTAAGATTGTGTGGTGTTGCCCAGTTGCTTAGTGCCAGTTGTAGTTGCAGTGTCAGTTGCAGTTGCAGTTTCCAGTTGCAGTTGCAGTGCCAGTTGCAGTTGCAGTTTCCAGTTGCAGTTGCAGTGCCAGTTGCAGTTGCTAATTGTGTCAGTTTTGTGGTGTGTTATCTTGCTCTAGTGATGCGCCTATCTTGTGTCAGTTTTGTGGTGCTACTCAATTGTCTACCCTCGCTAGGGTTTAACAAGAAGAAGAGATAAGTATTTTTTATCAGGGTTTCTTCATTGTTGGTTTGCTCTTGTAAATAGAGCTTGTTCATGGTTGTATTGGAATATTCTCTCTAAGAAAAGTTGCCTGGGTTTTTCCCCGAGTTTGGGGTTTTCGCAGGATAAATCTGTGTCTTCTTGTCCTTGTTTATCTGCTGCTTATATATTTCAGTATATGGTTATTGAATGTTAAAAGAAGATCAAAATGCTATGGTAAATCTAATGTTAACAAAACTAATGAAAATCTAACAAGACTCAACCCAGAAATCAACCTACCAAAGCATGTTGGTAGAGCTTCTCTTCAGCCCTGGCATAGTCATTTTAATATAAATTATCAATACTAGACTCAAAAGAATTATGTTCATCGTCAGAGTTAGATGCATTACCTTCCGTTAGATTTTGGGGAAGAACATTTGGACTTTCCTTGATACCATGGTTATCCTCACTACCTGCAATTACTAGTTACAACTTACAGGTCAGGAGATCCTGTCAATTGGCAATTTAATGCTGCTCTTTCCCCACAAAAAGGCCTTCCACAAGAGGGAAACATCAGAGATGCCCTGAATTAAAAAATCTGTAGCCATGAATTAAAGGACCTATAATGGAAAATAAATTAGAGAGCTTTGGCAGTGCATCCTATAGGAAAACATACGTGACCTCTCGAAAAAGGACTTCCCTCCCATCACTTCACTTATTCACCATTCGTGACCATCTCATGTTCATTAACATTAGGGATATTTATTTCATTTGTTTTCATCTGAATTTCTATCCAATCTGATGTTTCAACATCAACAATCTCTATATCATTAGGTTTTTTATTTTGATCTCTCTTTGTTTCTTGTGTTTGGATATGCTCTAGGGCTCCTTCATTGATATCAATACTTGTTGTAATTTAGAGTCCCAATGACCTACTTTGGTCCCTCATGGACATTAATATAATTTCAATTTCAGTTCAGTTCTCTATAACTTCAACTAGCTCAGTGTATTGAACAGGAAAGATCGTACCCTCTCATGTTCCAACTTCTGTTGACTCCTTCGTCCAAACCTATCAAGTCCCTTCAATTACCTTTGGATCCAACTGTATTGTAAATTTCGTTTAGCCCGTCAAACTAGGGCCAATTACTACTGCAACAGTGGAATTCAACCAGGGGGAATTCCAATTTGAATAACAACATCACTAGGAGAAATGACTAGCCTGAGGGAAAATTTTACAGGGGGGGGCAGTAAATTTGGTGGAAGGAGGGAAAGAAGGGGAAGTTTCTAGAGACAATTGTGCTACTATTGCAGATTGCAACTTCACATTTTCAAGGGTGGATCGTGATTCATTTCAAGTTGACTATAGTGTTTTGCTTGAATACACTAAAATGCCAATTTAACATTTTATTGCATGGTGCTATTTCACAGGAGTTCTGCTTAGCAACATGTCTTCCAAAGAATGGCATAGAGAAAGATCTTCCAAACTGTTTCAATCAACCATGAATTTGACAATATTATACTGACTATATTTGAGGATGACAATCATCTAAAAGAATTTAATTCAGTATCAAAGCAAAAGGTCCTGAAGTTAGGCAGAATATATTCATGAACCATGGACCTAACTTTAGCCATTACACTTTCAATCTCAGCTTGTGTACAATCGACTTTCTGGATGAATGATTAATGTACATTTTTTTAATGTCATTTTTGTTTCTTTTTGAAGAGACTACTGATGTAACTGAACAGGAACAACTTTCGATTTTGTTTGTGAGGATGGATCAGGCATAAGAATGTCATGTAAAGGGCATAACAGCACTTATGAATACCATGGGCATCTGACAATGTATTTTTGTTATATTAATAAAAATACAAATATTTTTCCTTGAAAAAAAAGGTCCTGAAGTTAGGCAAGACCAATGTATTTTATATATTCAGAACACATAAATAGAGAGAAAAGTATGTGAGAATGTCAAGGAAAATCCAATAAGAACAATGACTTAGCCATGTAAATAATAAAGCTAACCACTTTATTCACCATCCTTGTGAAATGTTTTCTTTCAACTTTGCTTTATAGTTTTCCACTGGTAAGAAAACAAGGGAGAAAAACACTATACCGAATGTCTGTTAGTACTCGATATGGAAATGCCCTCTCATGAACTGGCATTAATCTGGTAGAACCAGCATCATCTATGGGGTTGGGACTCAACATTGGCAATACAGGATGAGACCAGTTTCGAGCATCTGGAGATGTGAAACTTAGAGGACCAGCAGCTTCTGCTCGTACAGACTCATTCTCTATGTACCGCAAAGCTCCAACCACAGAATCATAACCAAGCTGGTGCCTTGATGGCCTAGACTCACTAGCAGGACCAAAGGGGCAGGTGGCCGAAACATCTTCATAGACAACATTCACGACAACATCTGGATCTGCAAACAATGAGAACATATGATGAGCTCAAATGAGCACATGTGATAACATAAAATAAGCTCTGAAATAGTTTAATAAACTGCAATATAGAACTGACAAAATGAGAAACTCTTTAGAAAAATATTTATATAGAAGGAAATTTGTGTATGGTTCAAAACTATATAAATCACCACTCATCAGATAGATCTCATAGCATTGATCAACAAATGCATAGTTAAATATGAACACATTTTCTTCACTCGAGGCATATTTCAATCGGTTAAAACTTGTGTTGCTAGCAAAATTCTTCCCAGGATTACATCTCCAATTTAAAAAATTCCACGAAACTTAGAAAATAGCATCCCACACTGCCAAGAAATTTTTGCTAGATATTTCTTGACAAAAACGATAGATTATACACCTCTGTAGACTAAGTAGTGAAATCACTGCACAGAGGGGGTCCCTTCTCCCAGAAACAAGGTGGTCTCATATGTCAATTTGGCATCTGGCTAGGCTGTGACCTTAAATTAGATATCAATATCTTATTATTGCCAAAAACATTCTACATTTCCTGCCACAGTCATGATTCAAGTCATCTTCTATTAGAACCATAGCCAGGTAGAGTCAAAGGTTTTAAAACATGCATGCTCTAATACATGTTTGCATTTCAATCTTGACCTTCTAACACAACTTTTCATGAGAATGTGGAAAGAACCACATAAGATAAAGAATGGGCCATTTCAACATTTGCAGATATAAAATACAGGAGATACTAAGAATTTAGTTTTTAGATATGATGACTTGAGGACTTAGATGAGATTCTTCATATAAAATGATGGAATGAGAATAGAAAGGAGAAAAGAATGTGGAGAATTTCAATCACAAGAGCAAAAGTATTTTGACTGTGAAACAATATTTGTTACTGCCTATAGTAATCACTTTTTGGACAAAGGCCTCATATATTCTAATACTCAAAAAGCATATCACTGAATCCAGGTTCGATTTCTGATTTTGACCCTACTCATCCATCCCTAGCAGAAACACAAAGTGCTGGTCGTAAGAATGGACAGATATAAAATGGTAAATGTGCAATTGAACTCACAAACCTTCTCAACCTGCACCTCTTCCATTATGGCATTCTGGCCAAAAACTCCACTCCACATACATTTAATGCAGTTTCTTGTTAAGCATCTGATGCAATTTCTTGAAAAGTATTTGTACAAATAGGCTATAGCTCAAAGGTTAATCCTGTCACAGACCAGGTATTTGTCCACACAAAGCTAGTAAGAAATCACAATTTAATCTGTATGGAATTTGACCTCGTTTACTATGGTTATAACTTCGATGTTAAGCACAGTGGGAAAATTAGCCTCAGAAAGGAACCCTCTAACTGTTGGAAATACAAGCGCAAACTGAAACAGAAATATCTTTTAACTTTTGTTTACAACTGTAGTTAGGATCAGCCATCAATTTACAAGTTCTGATACGAATTCAAAAACAGAAATCATTATTACTAAAAACATGATAAGATCTGATCACTAACAAAACAAAAATAATTCTGAGCTTTAACTTGAACAACAACATTTGAACATCAACAAAAATAAAATCTGAACATTACCTTAGACAAGGCAAGGAACATACATACCTGATGTGCAGTTGTCCTTTTTTCTGTATGCTCAGAAAGAGCTAATAATGGTCATGGATCAAAACCCTCAAGGGTTTGATCTCATCACGATTTAGGTGGACAGTTTGCCAAGACGAACAAGCTAGAATTCAAAGACCAATCAGCATAAGTCTGGGGCTGATATAAAAACCCCAAACAGTCCAATTAAGATTGTCCAAAAAATATAAGAATGCAACAGCAATAAGGACAGCTTAGGGTAACAGTCTTAGGGCTGTCATAAAATCCCCCAATGACAAAACTAAAGGCTGAAATAAAAACCCTAACAGCCCAAACAAAAACTGTCCAAAAGATATAGGACAGCTACAGAAAATAGGCAGCATAGGGTAATGGTCTTAGGGCTGTCATAACAGACCCTAGGGACTGGAAAATAACTAGGTGACAGCAACATACAAGAAAGACATCAGAGACAGCCATAGCGAAACCAGCGGCAGCCTAGGAGAAGTTAGCGGCAGCCTAGGAGAATGCTAGCGGCAGCCCTAAAACTCCGAACATCAACCCAAAACAGCAACCTCACTCAGCAGCAGACTAGTACGGCACCAATAGAAAAAAGGAAGCTGGAAAGAAGAAAGAAAGAGGGGCCGCGGCACCCTTAAACCAGCAAGAAGAGAAACCAAGGAGGGCCGAACCATCTACCAGTAAAACCAAGGTAGCCCCACCCTTCAAACAGCAAGAGAAAACTCCAAAGAGGATAGCTGTACCCTCCACCAGCAACAAGAAGAGATACCATGCCACTAAACAGCCGTACCCTAACCAAGAACTAAGACAAGGAGAGGCCGCAGCAAAAATCAGACCAAGAGTTTGCTTCGAGGAAGAATCATGATGAGAGAGTGAGGGGTGAGGTTCTTTTTATAGTTTAGGAAGGGGTTAGGGTTAATTAAAACCCAAATAAAAACAAATAAAAATAATTAATACTTTAATTAATAAAAATATTAATTAGAAAGTCAACAAGTCAAAGTGACTAGAAAAGACCAATACCACAAAAGACATGAAGACGGGCGTGGCCAAAGCAAGGGGAGGTAACAGGACAAAGTCAAAGGGGTCTTCTTCAAAGGCAAGATGTCTACATAAATCTCATGATAACTTATAAGTTTTTATCATCCCAGCATAAGAGAAATGTCACTGATGTGATCATGTCCATCTTAACTGCTCCTAGGTCTCATGGACCATCCCGGGAGAGAAGAAGATCACACATCATCTCGTCTTGGAATTTAACCAAGAACCACCTGGTCCCAGACCAGGATACCCCAGAACACATCTAGGGGCCCTAGATCACCACTAGGGTCTTTTCCACCAAGGTACACAACCAAGGATCAATCCAAGCACGAGCAAGGATTCCCTGGAACACATCTAGGGACTTACATCATCAAACTGCTTGGTCCTTGACCAAGAATTGCCTGGTCCCAAACCAAGATACCCCAAAACACATCTGGGGGCCCTAGATCTCAGTTAGGGTCTTATACCATCCTTTCGGAGAATGGCTCTTGCAGCTGCTTAATTTTAACACTCCCTCTCAGCAAGATAGGCATTCTCAGCAACACCAAGCTTGTCTCAAAAGTACACAAACTTTGTCAACGACAGAGGCTTGGTCAAAATATCTGCAGTTTGTTCCGCCGTCGAAATATACTATATACTAAGAATGTTCTTCTGCATTATGTCCCGAGCATAGTGATATCGCATCTCAATGTGTTTCGTTCTATCATGAAAAACAAAGGAATCACGGAAAGCTTTATACAGCTCTGGTTATCACAATGAATTATTGTGGGTTCCAGCTCAGCACTAAATAAGTCTGAGAGTAGCATTCTGAGCTATACTGCTTCTTGTTAGAGTTTAAGCTATTATTAGGTTTCTTTTCAATTCACTAGATAACCATAGCATAGATAGGATCACTGAGAAATACACAATCACAAAAGACACATGAAACCCTCATGGGGGAGAAAACCCAGCAAAAACTTCCTTAATATAGATAGCCAATACAATGCCAAGAGAATAAACCAAACACTACAGAAAGTCCTCTCCTAAGTAATGCGCCTCTCTCTCTCTTCCTTCTTTTCCAACTGCAGCTCCAAACTTGCACTCTGGATGATCAAGTGAGTGAGTGAACAAATGAGGCACTAGCCTCCTTTATTTATACAATCTGGCAGGTGCTGAAATGAGGTGTCTTTTCACTGGTAGGGCCGACTTCTCTTTCTGGGTGGTTAGAACCACCTTAATTAATTCTGGGGACCAACTTCTCATTTTGCTTATTACAATTAGGGTTTGACCAATCCGCAAAAGGGGATTTGGTCATTTACAATGCCCGACATGATCAATCCACACAAGGGGATTGATCTAATGAATAATATATCAATAATAAATAGAATACTCTTTGCAGTTACAATATTTCAACACTCCCCCTTAACAAGAAGGGTATTCTACAACAGCATCAGGCGAGAGAGAGGGCAACATCATCAACAGCATCTTGGAACACTAACTGGCGTATCTATAAATCATCAGAAGTTTTTCTCATCATCAATAGCAGCAACAACACAGCACAAAGGCTGGAGCATCATCAACATCAGCACTAGGCTGAGAGTCTTCAGCACGAAGTTGGCATCACAGCATGAAGCTGGCTACATAATATCATCAGCATGTAGCTGGCATCACAGTGGGAGACTGGCAACACAATATCATCAGCACAAAGTTGGCATCACAGTACGAGGTTGGCACACATCATCACAGCATAAGGATGGCACATCATCACAGCACGAGGCTGGCACATCATCAGCACGAGACTAGCATCAGAGCACGAGACTAGCATCAGAGCACGAGGCTGGCACATCATCAGCACAAGGCTGGCACATCATCAGCACGAGACTGGCATCACAGCACGAGGCTGGCACATCATCAGTACGAGGCTGGCATCACAGCACTAGGCTGACACATCATCAGCACGAGGCTAGCATCACAGCACTAGGTTGGCACATCATCAGCACGAGGTTGGCATCACAGCAATAGGTTGGCACATCATCATCATGGGGTTGGCATCACAACACTACTCCCCCTTTCGAGGGAGGTCCTTACGGACTACACCAAGCTTATCTCGAAAGTGCTCAAACTTTACACGAGATAGAGGCTTGGTCA
>ML777231.1:508675-520013 GCA_009831015.1 Picea engelmannii
TGGATCAATAAAGAAGCTTGTGTTTATTGTTCGAACCTCTCTTCTTGACGGTATTGTGGTGAATTTGCAAATCTAATATGTCATTTCTGAACTATTTACCGTAATGGTATCAATCCTTTGAGTAGTTTTCTTTGCTTTTTCCATTCCATTATCATTGTGCTAACTCTGCAGGTTCCCTCCAAGTGTGTTAGATCAACTTTTTCCACCATCTTGGACTGCGTTACACGCTGTCCAAGGCAAAACAGCTCGCTGTTTTTGAGTTTTCAGACCTTAAATCAGCCACAAGGTCATTTCATTGTGCCCAGAGACTCCCCCCAGAGGCTAGTAAGGCCTAGCCCGAATGGGGAGGGGTTTAGCCCGTGACATTTGGGGCTATTTCTCCTATAATTAGCCAAGTTTTTACCGCTGTCATAAGAGGTTTATCAGATCAGATTGGAGGGTAGAAATTTGTGCTAACAAATTGGCGCCGCTGTCGGGGAACGCCAGCCTTGGTAACAACGACATTGGTGAGTTTTTATTTTTGCTATATTTTATTTGACTCACCTGGCGACTCCACAGGGAACTTACAAGCAGATTTCCTGGTTTCGATTCCCTCACAAGGTCTAGTTCCAAGCTTGAAGTAACTCTAACATATTTCTAGAACAAGACTATCATTTCACCAAGAACTCCTCTCAAAGTTGGTAAGCGTAAGAGTTCTTATGTAGGTTATTTTCAACAAACACTATGGTGAGTGCATTTTTGACATCTTCATCTTTGGTTTTATTTTCATCTCAAGCTAATAGGTTAGCTATGCCTTTTTCTATCTAAGACTAACAATATGGATGCAAATGTGAGGCCAATAGTAAGGTGGAGATTCTTTGCTTTTGACCCACTAAGTTTTGTTGCATTCCCAGATTTTCCTCGTGACTTGCCTTCATGTAAGTGGCTTAAACGCATACCTTTGTTTTCAAGAAGGTTGGGATAATCCGTTAACAATCACTTGGATAAATTCTTACAAGTGGTGTGGGATTTTAATGTGGAACATAAGGATGTGGTGATGAGGATGTTTGTGTCGACCCTCGAGGGGGAGGCACGAGCATGGTACAAGTCCCTTCCTAATGCTTCCATTGATGGATGGGATTCCTTCGAGGAGAAATTCACCGACAGATGGGCAAATAAACAAGACATTTTCATGTTTTGCACATTTTTTTCAATTATTAAAAAGCATGAAAGTGAAACTATTTTCCAATTTAACGTTCGTTTTTCCAACTTTTACAATCGAATTCCTTATAGAGTAAGGGCTAATGAAGATGTTGCTTTGATTTATTATCTTGAGGCATTTGATGGTATTTTTGGTGTTTTTCTCAGGAATGAAGACCCTCAAAATTTGGAGGAAGCGCAAGCTGCCGCTATCAAGTTAGAAAGAAATCATCTTGCAGCTTGTGAACTCCCTCTGATCCATGCCTCAGACCAACCAGTGCAGAAGGGTGATAGCTCGATTTTAGATGATCCAGAGCCAATAGCTACACCAATTGAGTCACAAGCCGAGTTCCAAGAAGATGAAGGTAAAGATTTGAATACTCAAGAGTGTTCATTGGTTCCTCCCATTAGTGAAGATGAAAAGTTTCAAGAGGAGGAACAACAGGTTAACCAAGTTGAGATCAATCAACAAGAGGCTTCATCCTTGCCTATCATAGCAGTGGTTGAGGAGCAGCTTGATCCGATAGCATTACAGCAAGAGGATCCACTTGTGGTTCAACCAAACGATGATGTCCCTTACACTTTGCCTACAATTCTACATCCAGAGATTATTCTGCAGGACCCAGAGATTGATCAAAGCTTGGATATTAGAGTTCAACATGACCCAGTTGAGCTCAAAATGATGGAGGTACTTCAGCAGGTAATTGCCAAGAGTTTCGGCTCTCATGCATTCATGCTTGTTACTGTTGAAATACCATGCTATAAGTCCCAACCATCCTTTAGTCAACTGGCACCCTTTAGTTATGGCTTCACCAACAAGTACTTCAAGGCGACTTTGGGTCATATGAGATTTCATGGTTGGTCCCTGTTATCACTCTGTAATTTTCTTGGTTGCAACAGAAAATATCAGAGGTAACCTCAAACCTACTTTAAGATTGGAAGCTAGCCTTCTGCCAATCCTGAGAGGACTCTCTCCTATCAGTTTTCTTTTTCAATCAGTACAGCGGCTAGGTCATATGAGAATCAAGAGTATGAAATGGTTAGTAGTGCTGAGAAGAATATCTATTGGGCATGGAGTCATAAAGGAGATCAAATTAAGATTTTCAGAACTTGACAGGAAACTTTTTAACCCAGAGGCCAGACAGCCAACTATTGCTAGACATTAAATCATAAAGATGGATAGATGAAAATTAAAAATCTCAAAGTAACATAGAGCATCTAGCTTAGATGAATTATGTATAAAATTATCAGTCTGAAGATGAATATCTGAAACAAGATAGACACAAAACATATGACAATGATTTTTGCATCAATATTTTCTTATTCAAACACAGAAGAAAACATTTAATGGTAACAAAGAAAGGAGAGCACATACACCAAGAGAACAGACTACAACAGCTGAACATAGAAATCTCTGAGCAAAATGTTCAAGCACTTGTCTTCCAACCTTTCATTAATATTCAGAAACTATTACAAGAAACCAACAGTCTTCTTACTCAACTCTCGAACCCTTCTATTGTCTTTTTCATTCTAATAAATAACATTGCACTTCATCTTGATTCCAAGAAGTTGAAATAGTTAGGGATTCTCACCCAAAAAGAAGTTACAACTGATAAGCTAATTTCTTAAGAAATTTCCAACAAAATTGCCACGGGTTACTACAAACTAGGGTTTTAGTTTCTGACCAACTTATACATGCTAATACATTTATGTTACATACATTCGATGGAAAAAAGGTTGCATTATACAAATCTGATGCTAACATGTCGAACTCACTCCATCTGGCAGCTAAAAATACGTGTTTTCATGTTGACTGGCGATTTCGCAACAAACATAACATGTCGCTGCGAAATCTTTGTTTTTGACAGTTTCGCAACGAGAGTGCTACGAAATCTCTGTTTTTCATTTACTGATGTTGAAAACCACTTCAGACTGGATCCAAAACCATAGATAACTTCAAAAAACACATGACTAACCTGAGTGTTATCAACTTATTCTATTGCAGCTTGGGCCAGCAAGTCCAGGTTTCTTTTTGCCATTTGCTCCTTTATCATTCTTTCTTTTGTCTTCAACACCCTATTCTACTTGTATAGGTTCTTCACTTGTTTGTGTAGGGGTAGTGACCTCTTGACCATTCTTTTACTATTCTCCAAAGCTTCTTCACACAGGTCCAAGTGTTCTGCTATCCTCCTTTTCATATGCTTGTTTTCTTCCCTTAATTTTACAATTTCAGCCTGAGCCTCTTTCAACTGTTTCTTCAATCTTTTGGTTGCCAAGTCTTCTTTTTCTGGGGCAGAATGAACCTCAACTACCTCCTCAACAGCATAATGGACAGGTGTTTCAGATTTGGTTTCCTTAGCTTGGATCTGTTTTCTTGCTAATGATCTAGTTACAGACTTAGCAAGCTTTTCTTTGTTAACTATTTCTGGACTAAACCCCACTTTCTTGCCTGATGGAGGTTTATCTTTTACAACATCTTTAATTTCAAGACATGGAAGTGTTTCAGCAGTAGGAATTTCATCTACAGGATCTTCCTCAACTAGATCTTCGTCTACAGGATTTTCTTCTACAAGATTTTGTTTCTGTGTTGCAGACCTGGTGAATGGTTTCCTAGGTTTTGTCACTTTCACTTCTTCAAGACAGGCTTTGGTACTACAGGTCAGCTTACAGGTTGTTCTTCATCAAATTGCAGGGCCTTCTGTCATCCTTCCACACAATTATAGGGGTATTCTTGGTACACGCTCCTTAGTTCACAGAGCATCATTGGTACATCTTACAGAGTTCTCACAAGGCATTAGTTTCATTATATGGACACAGAGATTCTTATGGTTCTCGACATCCCACAGGGGGTCTCGTCCCCTTGAGTCGCCATTGTTAACCCCTGGATTTTCACCCTTGAAAATCTTGAGGGTTAAGAGCCAGCATGCAGCACTTTGGTTGGCATACTAAGATTTTCCCAGGGTTTTAGCACTTATCTTGAGCATACTAAGATTTTCCCAGGGTTGGTTCACACAAGGCAGGTACATAATCAGTACATGGTTGCTTACTTCAGAGACACAGTCGACTTGGTTTCCATACATTTTGAGATAGAGAGGTATACATACAGGTGTTGTTATTTTTTGAAGAGACATGGATTGAACGGGTCTCCTGACAGTTTGGGGCAATTCTGAGCATACAGTATGAGTCCTTGTAGGATTATAGGCCCGATGACACTTTTTCAGGCGACATGCAGGAACTTGCTATTTTTGGCAGGTTTTGATCCAGGCCCTAGATTCAAATTATGAGAGTGCATTATTGATCCTCGAGGCATCTAGAGTCCTTTGGACCTTTTTCCGGATGATGTCACCCAGATTACTATTTTTAGCAGGTTGAGCATCAGGGCTCGCATGATAGTTCTGATTTCATATTTGGATCCCTTGCGGAAAGACGAGATTAATGAGTATGAAGTCAAGGGTATTCAGGCAACTTTCTATTTTTTGCAGTATTTATGTGGCGGTGTCATCCCAGTCATCCAGGGTGATGTGGACAATTGTTCTAAAAATAGGACCAGGAATCTATTTTTAGAGGACCCTATTTTTAGAGGTTTTATTTTGAGAGAACCCTATTTTTAGAGGTTCTATTTTTTAGCGGGTCTTATTTTTAGCGGGTCCTATTTTTAGCGGCCTCTATATTTAGCAAGTCCAGTCATCGTCCATGTAGTGCGAAGTGGCATCCTCGGAGGTCAACATGTGGCAATGATGTGGCATCCACTTAAGCTAGGGCGCATATTCCTAAAAATTTGAGCATTTGATAATTAATTAATGATGGAGAAGGGGTCGCATGAGTTTAGCCGTAATAACCAACACCATGATCCAATTAACTAAACCTCACTCATGTGTTGGCAGTTAAATTTAGACTTGGGCGCCTTTCTCACTCTCACACATATGGACGTATGCTTTAGTTAATTGTCAGCATGTCTCACTCTCTCAGACTAGCCTCTATTCTTAGCCCTCTCATGCACCTATGCGCCCATTCTAAACTCATACTCTGCTTTTTCCTTTTTCACATGCTTTCCACATGCACCTAATACCTATTCTTAGCCTCTCAAGCGTCCTTTTTCTCCTCTTGGGATGTGCGCCCTCACTAGCTATATATTGGAGGCTTGCCATTGGTTATTTCGTTGGTTCTTAGCAAGAGCAGCATACTCTCTCTCTCTCTCTCTCTCTCTCTCTCTCTCTCTCGTGGCGTGTCATTGAGCAAAGTAGTCATTATATCGGTTGTGAGCTTGCCAATTGTGGCGCAACCAACCCTCTTGTAAAGTTGGATCAATAAAGAAGCTTGTCTTTATTGTTTGAACCTCTCTTCTTGACAGTATTGTGGTGAACTTGTAAATCTGATATGTCATTTCTGAACTATTTACTATGATGGTATCAATCCTTTGAGTAGTTTTCTTTGCTTTTTCCATTCGATTATCATTGTGCTAACTTTGAAGGTTCCCTCCAAGTGTGTTAGATCAACTTTTTCCATCGTTTTGGACTACGTTACACGATGTCCAAGGCAAAACAGCTCACTGATTTTTGAGTTTTCAGACCTTAAAGCCACAAGGGCATTTCATTGTGCCCAGGGACTCCCCCCAGAGGCTAGCAAGGCCTAGCCTGAACGAAGAGGGGTTTAGCCCGTGACATCTGGGGCTATTTCTCCTATAATTAGCCAAGTTTTTTACCGTTGTCATAACAGGTTTATCAAATCAGATTGCAGGGTAGAAATTTGTGCTAACAAGTAGGAAATATAACAATAACACGAACACACAAAGAAAACCGAGATTACATACATAATGAGAAAGAAAAATCTTTCTTATAAAGGGTTATAATATGTTTTACTTTAACACCCTCCCTTAATGGTCTACAACAAGTTTATCCCAGAATTTTACATATTTTTCAGGACCCACAAACTTGCTAAAAATGTTTGCAGTTTGATCCTCTATGGGACAGTACAGTAGCTCAATAGATCCATCCTCTACAAGTTGTCTGATGAAGTGGCAATGTATCTCAACATGCTTGGTATGCTCGTGGAAGACTGGATTCTTGGCTAGTTTATTATTTGAGCACCCCTTTATTTCCACAAAGTAGGGGTATTGGCTCTGTCTGTGGCATCTTCATGTCTAAAAGCATTCTCCTGAGCCAAACTGCCTCACACGCTTCACTGGTCCTCGATATTCTGTCTATCAATGAAAGGGCTACTGCATGTTGCTTATTGTCGGTCCATGTAATTACACCCATGCCAAGGCTCAATACATATCCAAAAGTTGATTTTCCATCATCCACACAACCTACCCAATCTAAATCTGTATACCCACACAGTCTAGGTCTTTGCTTCTATTTTACAAAATGCCAAAGTCAAGTGTCCGTTTCACACATCTCAACACCCTCTTTGTTGCAGTTCAATGCTCTACCTTCAACACTATCATAAATCTAGAAATGAAGCTCACAGTATAACTCAATTCAAGTCTAGTGGTTGATCAAGCTCCCCACTAGTTGCCTGTAAATTAACTCATTAACTTCCTTGGAGTCGGTCTTGACTGAAAGCTTTAGCCCTTTCTCCAAAGGTGCAGACGAAATTTTGCAATCTGTCATTCTGAACCTGTCAAGCAAACTCCTAGCATATTTTGTTTGTGAGACAAAAATGTTGCTACCTGTTTGCCAAACTTTTACACCTTGACAATAAGGTAGGAGGCCTAGATCAATGATGTCAAAAGATTTACTCATATTAGATTTTATTTGTTCAATAGCACTTGCCTCACTACCTGTAATAATGATGTCATCTACATAAATGACCAATAGAATGATATCATTACCAAGGCTTTCGGTGTACATATTGAATTTGAAGGACTCCGTTGGAACCCCTGTTCATTCAAGTCCCTATCAATTTTAATCTACTAAGCCCGGTGTGCCTACTTCAGGCCATATAGAGCCTTCTTTAGTCTACAAACAAGATGTTCCTTCATTGGAACCTTGAAACCCTATGGTTGATACATGTAGACCTCTTCCTCCAAATCTCTATTGTGGAAGGCACTCTTCATGTCCCTCTGATGGACCTTCCAACCACATTGTGTTGCCAGGGCTAGAACTAATTGAACGGTGCTCATCTTTGTTGTAGGAGCAAAGGTCTCCTCATAGTCAATGCCCTTTTGCTAAGAGAATCATTTTGCAACCAACCATGCCTTGTACTTGTCAAGTGTGCCATCCACCTTGTACTTGACCTTGTATATCAATTTGCAGCCATGGGTTTCTTCCCTTGTGGAAGAGCTATGAGATCTCAAGACTGATATTTCATCAGACTTTCATGTTCAACTACCGTGGCCTTCTCCCATTCAAGTCTCCCTTTTGCCTCCTTGAACACATGTGGCTCATGTACTTCCTGAACATTGGCCATCAAAGCAAAGTTAACCATGTTTGATTGTTGTTTCTCTTACCCCTCGAAGATTATACCTTGATCATTTCACCTGCATGAACATCTCCAATGGTGTTGTGCTACCACTTTGGTCTCTTCTTGGGATCTTCCCCATCAAAGCTATCACCATGATCAGAGCTACATGTACTTGTATCGATATTATCAAAATCAAATTATGAAAACTCTTCATGCTCAGAATCTTCCCCCTTTACAGGTGGAGTTGCTTGAAGCTTGATACCTAGATCCTTCGCCGAAACATGTTGTTATGTGATTTTGAACTCTGAAGAAGTCTCGAAAGGTCCAGCTTCCTCATCAACTATGACCCCTTTGTTGAAGCTCAACTAATTAGTGTCAACATCAACTAATCTACTAATCTGTAGAGTTTATGATTGTCCATGTACCATGTGATCATCAATTTCTTGTTCTTAGGGTCTAACTTGGTTCTCTTCTCATCTGGAATCTAGGCATAAGAAGTAGAACCAAAGACCTTAAGATGATTGACTCTAGGCTTCCTCCCAGACCATGCTTCCTCTAGGGTCTTAAGCTTCATTATCGTTGTCGGAGATCTAATCAATAGGTAGACTGTTGTGAATACTACCTCGGCCAAAAACCTGTTGGGAACACACCTATTCTCCATCATAGACCAAACCATCTCTATGATAGTATGGTTTTGCCTCTCAACCACTCCATTCTGTTGTGGAGTGTAGGATGTAGTGAATTGTCTTTTTGATGCCATGTTTAGCACAAAAGTTATTGATTTCTTTTGAACAGAATTCACCACCATTGTCAAACTTAAGAGTGGTAATGTGACAGCCCAACTCTTTTTCTACTAATGCTTTAAAGTTTAAACTTTTGAAATTCACTAAACACTTCATATTTCAATTTCAGAGAGTACACCCATATTTTCCTACTATATTCCTCAACAAACAGAAGGAAATACCTAGCATCAATGACTAGTGTCATGTTCATTGGTCCACAAATGTCTACATGAACCAATTGAAAGACTCTCTAGGCTCTCCAAGCTTGTCTTTCATCAAATGGTGCTTGGTGTTGCTTCTCTGCTTGGCAAGCTCTGCATACACCCTGAATCTGATGCTAGATGCATACACGATCTACCAAATGCTTGCAAGCTAACTGAGAGAGGTAGGTCAAGTTAAGATGCCCACACAGTTGATGCCAAAGTGTATCGAGGTATGATGCACTCTTGGCTACCAATGCATGCTCCCTGACCTATCCAATGTCAACCAATCTAAACAATCCATGATCCTCCCACACCAAGAGCAATATTTTTCTTGGTCTCTTTGTCAACTATGTAGCATTTGTGATTGCTAAAGTTGACATCTATCCAGGGTTGTTTCTCATAATCTGACTAATTGATAGTAGATTAAGCTCCATGCCTAGCACATAGTACACATTAAGGAAAATCGACATTTCCCCTCCAAAGGAAATTCGCACGTTCCCTTTGGCAACCACTGTGTACTCTTCCCAACCTGAGTTGATATGTTGTCCACTTAGCCATGAATGCATAGAAGGCTAATACCTTCTCTATATGCTTTGCAACACGAACCTTCCACTGAGGCCCTCCCTAGTTGGTTTTTTCATCAACCAACCTCTTTCTACAATGTTTCTTCATATGGCCCACCTTCCCATAGTAGTGACATTCGATGCTCTTCTGACCTTTGGACTCATCTTCACCACTGCCTTGACCTTTCTTTGTTTCCCATTTTCTTTTTCCATTGACATTGGCTACAAAAGCCTATTCTGAACCCTTTGTCTCATTGCTTCTACCGAACGGTTTCTTCCATCTGTCCTGCTATAAAAGCATATTGCACAACTCATTAAACTTCAAGTGAATGTTCGTAGTGGTGATGTTCAATGTCTCAACAAAGTGTTTGTAATCAACTAGTAAGCTTTTCAGCGTGAATACCACCATGTCCTATTCCTCCATCTTCCAACTAATGTCGGACAATTGTTCTTCAATATCCTCGATCTTGAATTAGCGCTCCTGTAATGATGCACTCTCATCCATTCTGATAGAAAATACCATATTTTTTAGAAAGAAGGCTTTGCCCTTGTCGAAAATCTCATGCAACCCTTACAAATGCTTCCAAATCTTTGCTAAAGTCTTCCTTGTCTGGACCTCAAGAAGCATTTTATTTGTCATAGACAACTTTTCCAACATCATTGTTTCTCTATCTCACTCATCAAACTTGTCCCAATCTCTACCCATAATTTGTGGTCAAGTATCATTACCTAGGACGATAACAGGCAAGCATCTGTACTCAAATATGGCCAACATAAGTTACTTCCATATATTGTAGTTCTTGTCAAAGAACCTTTGGCTACCTTCTAGCATGATGTTAGGTAAAGAAGCCACTAGTACAAGTCGCAAATGTAGAAATGATCATTGAAACAAGGTAAAATGTTGAAAATACATGTTCTTCCCTCCCTCAATCTACAATCCAAAAGTAAGAACACCTAGATACTTTCTCTAAACAGCAATAGTAGCCACGTATCACCGAAAAACACGCAAATTTCTAATAAACCTGGCTTTTAAAGCAAAAAATCAATCAACCTCGGTTTCTAATGATCTAAAACCATTTTGGTTCTTTGATGTGTGACGTTGGCGATGTTGATATTATGGTAGTTGCGAGAGGTATTAACCTCCACGTGTAACCCTGACAAGAATAGAATATTCCGGGAAGCAAGAAGAAACCCTAAAGCATTGGCATAACCCTAGAAGACAAGTCGGCTAAAAGAAATATTTAATATTGAGTTTTTAGGCTCCAGAATGAGAAGTCGACCCAGACAGCTAAAGAGGAGCAGTATAAATACAAGACGCCAGAGCTCATTTGACACAGCTCAGCTCGCAACTGCAGAAATTCAAGAAGTGCGCAAGTCTGGAGAGTAGTTGCAGCTGCAGCTACTGCAACTAGTGTTTTCAATTTTAGGCTTGGACTCTCTCTTGGTTATGGTTTGGACTTTCTGCTTGGTATACTAACTCTGTAGAGTGATAGGGTACCTTGATTGGCTATTAGGCCTGGGGTTTGCTTCCAGAATTATTCTCTGTCAAGGTTAAGGTGCTCAGGGGTGGCTTCAACCTATGGTTGGGTGACAATATTACTATATTGTCTATGGTTAAACGAGCACACCTATTGTTTCTAACAGGTTATGAACCCGCACTATCTTCGGACAGTCTAACCGTTGGAAGATAGATTGGGAGGATTTTGCTCAGTTATAGTTGCAGTTGCAGTCAGTTTTTGTTGCAGCAACGAAACCCTAACCCTCTTGTTGAGGCATTTTAAGTGAAGAGATTGACCTAATTTCTGGATAGCCTAGTGCACCCTAGCCTAGCGCACCTCCTAGTACTCCCAGTAAGCTAAGACGTCTAGTTTGAGTTTTTGGTCAAAGTGACTGCTTTGACCAAGTCAAAGCAGTCATGACTTACTCTATGAAGTCAAAAAACAAGTTAGAAGGGGCTTCTAACTTCAGAGCATGGAAGACAAGGATTGACCTCATCCTTTCCAAGAATAAAGTGTTGGATATCGTGAAAGGAAAGATCGTGGAACCACAGTTTGAAGAAGGAAAAGAGAAGGAACCCCAGACCTCAGAACGTTGCAATTATGGAGAAGTTCAAGGACAATGACATCAATGCCATGAGTATCATAGTGGCTCTGTAAAAGACCGCTTGATACCCTACATTTCTCATCTTGACTCTTCTAAGAAGATG
>ML777231.1:536474-572948 GCA_009831015.1 Picea engelmannii
AGGGAGGTATTTAACCATGATGTTCCCTTCTGGTCTTCATAGCCTTGCTTGCTATGCCATGATCCTCTCGTCATGGTTATGCAAACCATGCTACTGGTAGCATCATTACGTCACACATGGCTACACCCATGTGGACCTGTCAATCTCGTCTAGGGGCCACAACCCGCTAGAGAACACTAGAGCTACACCTCGTAGTGTGTGTCACCATCATCGTCATGGGATACACCCACATGACGTGCTCACCCATGTCATGAGTATCATCATTACTATCATCATTATCCATCTATCTCACATGGCATGGACAAGACCTACGTGGTCTTGTATACCGGTAGCATCAACAAAGATACACAGGCTATCTCATGATCACCCAGATCATATTACGGGCAACACCATCACAGCCATACAAGTTCTCGACTACACCACTAGCGTACCAAACTGTCTCACTGGTGTGGCAACAACTCGGCATACCAGACCATCTCACTCGAGTAGCCTACAGCTCGACATAAAACCTACAACTCGACATGAAGCCTACAACTCAGCACAAGGCCTACAACTCGGGATGAAGCCTACAACTCTACACGAAGCCTACAACTCGGCACAAAGCCTACAACTCGGCACAAAGGCCTACAACTCAGCACAAAGGCCTACAACTCGGCACGAAGCCTACAACTCGGCATGAAGCCTACAAGATCCTTCTTTTCGAATTCTACCATCAACTCCCTCTAACTGAGAAAATCCTCGAACCACGCTTCCATCTGTTGTATGCCCCTATGCATCCTACAAAGTGTCATGAAACCTTGCTTCTTCCGGATCATTGACTCCCTCTGAAGTTTGACTCCCTCTAAGTCCTTTCAAGTCTTGCTTTCTGTGGTAACCTTCCTGGAATACGTAGGATAACCTGCCCGAAACAGGAACAACAAAAGAAAAAGTATTTCCAAAATAATAGCATTTTATATAAGAACATATCAATTTCATGGTAATTCATTATAGCATTACCAAGGTGTCATGCCTGAGAACAAGAACAAGAAATATCTCCTAGAAGAGTTGTTAGTTCATATTGCAATTAAGTACAATAAGCATTTATATTAATAGTACATGCTACTAAGTATTCATTAATTCCTGGCATTAATAAAATCTAAAGGATTGCAATACTTAAGCAGCAATAAAAATATCAAACCTGATATGCAAACTTGGAGTCTGGCTATTATTCCGCTTGAGTTGCTTTTCTTCTCAGACAAGTATTCTTTCCAACCTGGAGAGTGTGTTGTTCCTCTGAATGTATTAGATCTTAGATCTTTCTAGCTCTACGATTGCTTCTTGGACAAAGATCGCTTCTCTTTCCAGACATTTAGATCTGCAGTAGTTGATTTTTATTGTTTCTCCTATTCCACGTTCATGTGCTTGGACGCTCCAAAAATCAAACTCTTTATCCTTTGACGCCTGCTCTTCAGTCTGTGGTTCCATAATTTTGCCCTTTGTTCTTTGCAAGGATGATGACAATCCTTGTCTTCCATGCTCTACCAAGAGACCATGCTTCTGCTACGCCACTCTGATTTTATGGGGGAAGTCATGACTGTCTTTGACTTTGACCTTGACCAGTCTTTTGACTTTGACTAGTCAAACCTTGACTTTAACCAATCAAACTTTGACTTTGATGAGTCAAATGTTGACTTTGACTCAAAAAAAACAATTTTGACGTTTTTGATGGTTGAGGGCACCAGGAGATGCGCTGAGTTAGGGCACACTAGGATATCCAAGAATTATGCCAAACGCTTCACTTAAAGTGCCCAAACAATCAGGTTAGGGTTTGTTGCTGCTGCAAGATCTGAAACCCTAGCTGCAACTGCAATTGTGCTACAACGAGCTTGACAGAGAGTTGCGGATCTACCTTCCAGTGGTTAGACTGTTCCAAAGGTGTTGTGGGCCCATAACCTGTTAGAATATTGTGCTTGTTTCACCATAGACAATGCTACACCATTGTCACCCAACCATGGGCACAAAGCGACCCCCAAGCACCTTAACCTTTGACAGAAAGAATGAATCCGAGAAGCCTCACTAGAACCAACAGATAAACTAGGGTAGTGCACCTTCTCCAGAGGTAGCGCACAAGATAGAGTACCAAAAGACTGAACAGGAAATCATTGCACACCTACAGTTGCTACAACTCCTCCTCAACACTTGCGCCTTACTTCTGGATGACTGAGTGTGTGTACAAATGAGTTGGAGCGCCTCCTATTTATACTAATCTGGCCAGGTGAACAAGTGTCTCTTCAAGCAGGGTCAACCTGTCCTTTTCTGCATATAATACTTCAATTTTACTTATTCTGCTGAGCGGACTTGTCTTCCACGGTTTTCACACATCTGTTTAGGTTTTCTCTTACTTCCGGAATATTATATTATATTCAAAGATTTATCCATGGAGGTTAATACCTCCCGCAGCTACCAAAACATTAACAGAAAGAACCTTAGATTGCTTGTAAAACAAAAAATTAAAAGAAAAGGAAATTTTAAATCGAGATTTAGAAAAGAAGAGAAAAAGCAATTGCTACCATTGGGCATGGAGTCTTAGACACTCCTTGAGTAGTTGCCCTCTTTACCTTCTATATTGAAGTCCCCACACATCTCTTGGAGAATGCTTGGTGAGCTCATGAAGATTACGAAAACCTGAACTATACAAGATTCATAGGGAGGCTAAACTAACAATAGATTCAGCCTAGGTATTCAAACTTAAATAATTAAAGCATAAATCTAGGGTAAGAAGTTAAAACCCTAAGATATTCAACTTCAATACTAAGATCTAGCTTAAAAATTCACAAAGGAAAAAAAACAGACATTCATCATACC
Organism: Picea engelmannii; assembly: GCA_009831015.1. Classification (NCBI taxonomy): domain Eukaryota; kingdom Viridiplantae; phylum Streptophyta; class Pinopsida; order Pinales; family Pinaceae; genus Picea; species Picea engelmannii. Next base: position 539,319 of record ML777231.1, read on the forward strand.
TTATTTGCGTTGTTTGTATTGCAATAGCCCTTTCTTCAATGTTTCTTGCATGCCAAAATCCCTTCAATAATTAACCTAGAACATCTTTACTCAAGAAAATAAAAAAGAAACTAGACCAAAACTAAGCAATATGTGTCTTCCAATCTATTCCAACCATACCAAATGAGATAGGAGCCCTCCTTATATAGATAAGGCACCTCACAAAACCATGAGCAACAAACCATGTGTTAACACAATACCATGTGCCAATATAACGTGCTTAAGCAAAACCATGAGCTAAAACAAGAGGCACTCTCAATACCATGGTCTAAAACCATTTTGAGCCAATAAAATAATATATCATGAAATAACCACCTCAACCAACTCAAACATGTGAGTGGACTAGTCAAATGGAAGAGGTGCGCCCCACAAGAGAGAGAAAGTGTGCCCTCCACATGTTCACACGTGTGACTACAAAACGTGGCAATAATTTTCACGCAACAAATTCCAACAGCAGTGTAACTAGGTCAATTTTTGCCTAATTTTCTATTATAACCCCATCTTGGAAATCCCGTGGCAATTTTATAGTCGATGGCACTCATTTGGCATAATTCTAGGAACTCTATCAAAAGATAACTGCCCCTGAAGTGGCTGCCCTAAAAAATGTGCTAAAATCAACTCATAACAACCTCTAACCACCCACATGTGTGAGAATATTCCACCAAGTGGCTCATGCATGCTCCATATGTTGACGAGCGTATAAATGCCAGTGCAGACACCTCTATGATGATGTGGCATCCTCATCATTGTCCACTATGTTGTCACAGATCCCAATGCAGTGACAAATCCCAAGAAAATTTACAAGGATCCCAATGTAGGTAGATATGGTTGAATATAGGTACATTGATCCCAATGTAGGTAGATATGGTTGAATATAGGTACACTGATCCCAATGTAGGTAGATATGGTTGAATATAGGTACATTGATCCCAATGTAGGTAGATATAGCTGAATATAGGTACATGGATCCCAATGCAAGCACATGGATTTTAAGGCATATTGCACGGATTCCAATGTGGGGCACCCACCTATAATGATGCATCAAGCTTCAAAACAAATCATTAGGCAACAATCATTAAGTAATATCCTCTAACAACAACTTCACATAGGTTAATTTTATAAATTGCCTAAGTTTACCATGGTGGGACAACTTCACCACTATTACATGTGTCAATTTCCTAGGAAAAAAGGTATTTCTTAAGTAATTTGGTTAGAGATAGGTAAATTTGATGAATGATTGATGGAAAAAGGAAGGGAAACTTTATGTTTTGACCTTCAAAGTCATTTTTGATGATGTAAAAGGTCTTTTATTGGTCCAACTGGCCTTTTTGAGCTAGAAATCTTCATTTTTTGTACTTGTAAGCCTTTGAGAGGGAGCTTTGCTTAGGGTTACCACCTCGGCACCTTTTTATTACCCCTTTTTATACTTTCTTTGATTTTTCTTAGTCTTTTTTCTTTAGATATGCGTTTTTAGCATAGGACCTTGGGGTTGGGCCTTTTAATGAGGTGGCATAGTTCTAGTCTTAATATTTTCTTATTTTCCAACATTATTACTCTTCACCTCTAGCCTTTTTAGCTTTATTTTTTACTTTGACTTACATTTTCTTCATTTAGACCTTGCTGGATGACATTTGATGAGCCAAACATAAGCAGGGATGGTATTTTTTTTTTATGAACGGGATGGTAGTGAAAGGGAAAGGGAGGAAAGTGTTAGATGTGGTTAGGATATGGATATGCTACTCAACCAAATCACTAGTAGTACAATTACTCCTAAGTCGAGTAAGTCATGACATACTTATCTAAGGACAATTATGTCCCCCCATGGTAAAACGAGACAAAATAATACAATTATTAACGTTAAGAAGTGTTATAAGATCTAACCAATGTTTATTACTTTCATGACAAGATCAGAAACCATCACACCACTTCTAAGCAGGAAACCCACACACAAAATCATAGCACATCAATGGAAAATATGAAGCATGAAGTACCATCTGCGCAAGCACATATCATCTAAGGTGTAAAGCATAGGAGCTGATATACCACAGTAGACTCATCTGAAAGAACTCATGGATGATGTGAGGTTAGAAGGACTGGAAGATCAGGTTGGAACTGGTAGATATGAGCAGTAGAGCTCATCCAAGCAGCATCAATGCACCCCTAAGACGGTGATATGGAAGTAGTTTCCCTTGAGGGGCCAACATGTTCATCAACTAAGTCTATGAAGCGTTAATGTGATGTGTTTATCCATGCTCAATTGGTATCAGAGATGTGGTTGCAAGAAGAGTAAAACTAATGTCATGTGTAACTTGATTTGAATTTGTTTGTGTATGGGAGTGTGTGATTTTGATGTAGCTACAACAAGTTTGTGATATGTTGAGTATAGTTGTTGTGTGCCCTAGTTTGTAGCAACACCTATTGTGATCATGCGATGTCTTTTTGAGCCTCAATCCCATGGTATTGGTGTTGTTTAGATTTCCCTAGCCAGAATTGTGAAGTGCATTATTGGGCATCTTCCTTGATGAGATCTAGGTTGGCTTGAGGATGAAGCTACTAGATAGACAGCAGGGATGGTTCATCAACTACAAGTGAAGTCAATTGATTGGTTGATTTGAGAAGACGAATTAAGTGTCGGATAATACTATCCATTGGCTTGTTGATTGGAATGAAGATGGATTGGTGGTATAAAATATCTAGAATGTTCTTACTATAGTAAAACCGCGTAGGAGTTTGGGTGTGATTCTGTGTTTTTGGCACTCACTAACAAAAGTCGATTACTAGCATCTTGTGGTCCATTGAGTATAATGTTTTTTTATGGTTGAGACTACCTTACTATGGTGACGTGTTATCAATGAGAGCGAATCATATCCACTATTGTCATAGATGGGGTTGTTAGACATTTAACAAAAATTGAATTACCAATAACCTATGCCTAGTGCAATTCTTAGACTAAATTGACTAAACCATGCCCACACTATAATTCCAACCTGAAGTCACGAATAAACTAGAGCCTTGAAGTGGTTAATTGATTGGTGATTTCTAGCCAATACATATGCATTGTTGAGAGTTATTGTGCATTGTTGTGTGGTCTAGCCTATATGCCATTTGGTAAAGTCTGAAAACAATTGTGAAGGAAGTTTGAGTACCTAGGCATGGTCCCAACCACAGTGGAAGAGTCGACTAAATCATAAGCAATGATATCGACAAGTAGAGTAATCAATTTTTTCCATACTAACAATTTGAGTCTTTTATTTAAGTGTGGCCATTTAGTTATATTTGCCCAATCTATCATAATATGTTGTATTAGAATAGCCTAGGGATCAAATCTTGTTGGCTCCATATTTTTGTGTGGGTTGATTATTTTATGGCACCTTGTTACTTTGGAAAAACATTTTCTTTATTTTTTACTATGGAAGAAGATTTGGCTCTTCAAATGCTCTAGGCAAAAAAAGAAATAGTTTGTGCCACGAAAGTAAGCAAAAACCAAATTGTTTTGTTGCTAGAAACCATTTCTATGCTCAATGAGCAAGTCATTGAACTTCGCAATGAAGCTATCTCTTTACATGATATCAATGCCTATCAACAGGCTACCATTATTCATTTGCAGAAAGAAAATGCAGAACTCAAGAAGCAGAATAGTTCAATGCAAATTTTGCTCCTCCTATTTTTGCATCTTGTTCTGCACTAGTGGGCACACCCAATCTTTCCTCAACATTGGTGAAATACGGGAGAGAGTTGACATGATGCAAGAGGATACTCAACTTATATCACATGACATTCCTTCCTCTTCCTTTGATGCTTTAGTGACTACTCAAACATCAATATATCATAGGACATCACTTCCTCTTCCTTTAATGCTTTGGTGATTACACATGGACCATGACCATCACCTCCTAACTTTGAGCCACATACTTGAGGCACTGGGCCCAAATTGCTTTGTCAAATGGGGTATACTTGTGGTGGGCTTGGTATGCATGGACAAGGCATTGTTGCTCCTATTGAGTTTGTCATGATACTGATGAGAGTAATCCTTGGATATGAGACTTCATCACCATATGCGAGTCATCCACTAATTTGCATAGGTCCTAGGACTTTGAACCATCCATTGATGTTATTCCAAATCTTGAGTCAATCACCTCTAATGATTCTACTACTATTAAGCAAGAATCACATCCTACACCTTCTCTTTAGCAAGAATAGAATTTTTCGCTATCAACATCTCAATCGTATTAGCGCCCTAACCAACTTGACCAAAGGGATTGATTTGTGCCACCAACATCTCAACCATATCAACACCCTAACAAGCTTGACCAAAGGGATTCATCTATGTATTGAAATTTCTCTTGGCAGGGTGGCAACTCTTCTTTCAGATCAGTAGAGAAGAGGCATATAAGGAAAAATCTTGGATCAATGCCAACTACTAGGGTTTCTTGGGGCTAGATTGATGATTGGTCATGGAAACAATTGGGCAAGATGTTTGAAGACTTCATATCAATGTATTTTCTCCATTGTGAAATCATACAATCCTCATTGCACTTCTTGATTGATTGACCAAAAAGCAGTATTTTGCTCATGTTCAACGCTCGAGAGGGATGTATCTTGTAATGTATGCCTCCTCTCCAAAGCCCTCTGTTCAGATTAAGGGGGGATATTGAACCTGGGAGTGTAATCTTCATTTTTAGCTACAATCGTATTTATACCGAGTTGGGTATCCATAAACCCACTCCTAGATATTTGAGCAAGCTATATTTGAGGTGGGTATCTATAAACCCACTCTCAACTATATTCAAGTTGGGTATCTACAATAAACCCACTCAACATTTGGGATCCTCGATTGTATTAGAATTGGGTATCTATAAACCCACTCTTCTTCAGATTTTGGCTACAACCAATATTATATAGCACTAGGTATGTATAAACCCACTCTTTAGTGTATTTGAGTTGGGTATCCATAGGCCCACTTTCATAACGGTTGACCCTATTTTGAGTTGGGTATCCATAAGCCCACTAACCATTATATCTCGTTCATGATCAACACTTGTATTCGAGTTGGGTATCCATAAACCCACTCTCAAATTGCATTTGAGCTCTCTCATATGTATTTAGGCTCTCTCATGTATATTTGTGTTGGGTATCAATAAATGCATTCTGAAGGTGTGTACGAACTTCCTCAACAATAATCAATGTCTCTCGGTTGTATTGGAGTTGGGTATTCATTAACCCACTTTTCTCCATATTTTTGGCCACAACCAATCTTATATTGAGCTAGGTATCCATAAACACAGTAGTCATATTTTGGCCACTGTCAACCTTTGTATTGAATTGGGTATCCATAAACCTGCTCTCTTTTTGTCAATGTTCAACGGGGATGCTTCTCACAAGGTCAAGGGCAGGCCCCCTGCACTTCCCACGCCCCTGAGACAGGGGCAAACCTAGCGAAATGTTTCGCCATGCCCCCCAATTTTGTGCGACTCGGCAAAACACACAGTGAAATGTTTCGCCAATGTGCAGGACGCGTTTTGCAAAATGGAGGTTATGTTTCGCCATGACCCCATATTGCGCAACTCGACGAAATGCACAATGAAACATTTCGCCAATGTGCAAGACACATTTCGCAAAATGAGGGGCTTCTGAGTGCCATCCCCCCAAAAATGTGGGACGCTTGGGCACACCCCCCCCCCAAACCAAAAAACGCAGGACACTCTGGTGTCTCCCCACAATTTTTGTCCAGGAAAACCCAAAAATTAAAATTTAAAAAAAATGTTAAAAAACAATGGAAGCAAAGAATCACTGCATAATGATGAATTTACATGGGATGAATTGTTATGTTGGGATTTTTGTTTTTTTTAACTTTAGAGACATGGTCCCCTATGTTAGGGACCCCAACATCCCCCTGTTCCCTTTGAATTTCCCTAAAATTTGGGGGGTGTCTTCGCACATCCCCCATGTGCATTTCCCTGCTCTCGCATCCTGGAAACTTGGTGGAACAATGCCTTTTGTATTTCATCATTGTTGATATTATGGTAGCTGTGGGAGGCATTAAACCTCCACGTGTAACCCTGACAAGAATAGAATATTCTGGGAAGCAAGAAGAAGCCCTAAAGCATTGAACATAACCCTAGAAGACAAGTCAGCCAAAAGAAAATAATTAATATTGATTTTTTAGCCTCCAGAAAGAGAAGTCGGCCCAGACAACTAAGGAAGAGCAGTATAAATACAAGATGCCAGAGCTCATTTGGACACACACAGCTCGCAACTGCAGAAATCTAGTGCGCACTGCAAAAATTTAGTAAGTGCGCAAGTCTGGACAGTAGCTGCAATTGTAGCTACTGCAACTTGTATTTTCAGTTTTAGGCTTGGACTTTCTCTTGGTTATGGTTTGGACTTTCTGCCTTGTGCGCTAGCTCTGGAGAGAGGTATGCTACATTGATCGGCTATTAGGCCTAGGGTTTGCTTCCAGAATTATTCTCTGTCAAGGTTAAGGTGCTCGGGGGTGGCTTCGGCCTATGGTTGGGTGACAATATTGCTATATTGTCTATGGTTAAACGAGCACACCTACTTTTCTAACAGGTTATGGACCCACACTATCTTCGGACAATCTAACCATTGGAAGATAGATTGGGAGGATTTGTTCAGTTGCAGTTGCAGTTGCAGTCAAAGTTTATGTTACAACAACGAAACCCTAACCATCTTGTTAAGGCACCTTAAGTGAAGAGATTGACCTAATTTCTGGATAGCCTAGTGCGCCCTAATCTAGCGCACCTCCTGGTACTCTCAGCAAGCTATGACGTCAAGTTTGAGTTTTTGGTCAAAGTCAAAGGTTGACCAAGTCAAAGCAGTCATGACTTACTCTATGAAGTCAAAAAACAAGTTAGAAGAGGCTTCTAACTTCAAAGCATGTAAGACAAGGATTGACCTCATCCTTGCCAAGAATAAAGTGTTGGATATCGTGAAAGGAAAGATAGTGGAACCACAGTTTGAAGAAGGAAAAGAGAAGGAACCTCAGAACGTTGCAGTTATGGAGAAGTTCAAGGACAATGACATCAATGCCATGAGTATCATAATGGACCACTTGATACCCTACATCTCTCATCTTGACTCATCTGAGAAGATGTACGATGCCCTAACTAATCTCTTCTCAGTCAGAAAAATTGGACAAGTAATGAGTCTGAAGAATGAGCTTCGTGACACAAAAATGAATGATGATGAAAGCATAACATCATACTTTGTGAGAATCTCTCAGTTAAGCTATTGAAGAAATCATTTCAAGGAACTAGTAAATATAGTACTCAACAACCTTCCCAAGACATGGGATGCATTTTCCGCAAGCATGAACACAAGAAAGGAGTATCTCACATTTGAAGAACTTTGGACTTGTTGTGCACAAGAAGAATCAAGGATTAGTACAAAAGAGAAATCCCAAAAGAAATACGATGATCAAGCCTTCACAGCAAAATTCAAGAATTTCAGGAATAAGAAGAAGTTTGGCTTAAGGAAGGAAACAGAGGAAGCATCAGTTGCCGAAGAAAGGGAACCCTCAAAGAAGGCCAAGCAGGGTAAAACGGACTTCTTCTTCTAAGTCAAGGTAACAATATTCTTCAAAGTTCTTGTACATATCATGTTTACATAGTTTATGTACATATCTTGCATATCTATTTCTTAGAAGATAAGATGTTCAAGTGAAACAATACCTATGGAAGAATAACAAGATAAGGATTGTTATCACGATGACTACAAGTCAAGCAATACACACGAAAAGATGAAGTACGATGACAACCCTTGGTAACAATTCCTGTGGAAGCTATCATATAATTAACAACTGCCAGATAAGCCGAAATCAGAATCAAACTTGAAAGAGACCCAGAAGAAGTCAGCAATCAAGAAGAAATTAGAAAAAGACTTGTGACACTTTGCAGAAGGCAATAAGGATGCAGACGGAAGCGTGGACTCTCTTAGATGGAGGGAGTTGATTACAGAATTCCAAAAGAAGAGCATGCATTCATGCATGAAGCAAAGATTAGGAAGGAGCTAATCCTAAATGATATGATCCATTGAGGATTATGAAGTATCTGTCCATGTTCCAATTGAAAGTAGAAGCCATGATAAACAGCACGTGTTCAATTTGACTCTAGAAGAAGTCTTCTTCGAAAAGAAGCCTTAAAGTATCCTTGGTCGTCCATCTACATCCATGATTCTATGATGAAAGGAAGAAGATGGAATCTTCAGGGCATATAGAAGAACCCATGGACCCAAGAGCTAAAGAGAGACATGAGGAAGAACATGAAGATTCCAAGAAAGAAAGAAAAGCAAGAACAACCAGTTATTATACCAAGAATCACAAGACTACCAGTTTTGGTTTCCACCCACTAAGAAGCAATCAAGCAGAAGAAATGGAAGTTATGATAAAGAACAGTGTATGTAAGAAAATGTGAAAAAGACTTCTGAATGGAACCATTGCAAGATTCAAAGTTTCTTCCAGAAGGAGGGAGAAGACTATGACAACAACTTGCTCCAATAAACGAGATATACCTCTTGTAGTATTCATGGATTGGAATTTACATGTAAAAGACTGTTCTTCCTAATAAAGCAAGTGAGAAAGAAGCTTATACCAGAAAGAGACCCATGTATGCAATTAAAAGAAGACCTTGTATGGATTCAAACAACTAGATGCAGAGTATCTCATATACAGAAGAAGTGGGATGATGGATTGATAATCCATGGCAAACTCTCATGATGACAGAAGAAGTGCTACTTGGATATGTTTTAGTTTGAGCCTTGCCACGATGTCATGAGCTAACAGAAAATAGAAGTGTTGAATTCGACTATGATATATTGTAATGATCAAAGCTATATGAAGCCTTCAAAGAAAACCAATGTTCCATGACAGACCGAAGTACATTGAGATCAAGCATTATATTCTCCGTGATGAAGTCCAAAAAAGAGAAGTGGTTCTCCAATATATCTCCACAGATGAGCAGATAGCAGATAATTTGGTAAAGCCTCTGTCCAAGATGAAAAGTTTGCGTACTCAAGAAACAAGTTGGGGCTCGTGGAGACGAAATCCTTATTGAAAAAGGAAGAGATTACTCCCAGGTTGGGAGGGAGCACTGATATGTTATTGATTTATGGACAATCATTTTTCAGTTTGAAAAATGGTCCAGGATGAGCAGTTCCTTTCCAGTTCGGAAAGTGGTTTGAGATTTCTGATGGACATGCATTTTCCAGTTCGAAAAATGGTCCAGATCGAACAGTCATTTTCGTAATGAAAATGGTCCGATAGATTGTTGATGTCCCATAGACAACAATTCCTCTTGTGGCCAGTGTGGGGGAATGGTCTAGGATAGTCATTCTTCTTGGTAGTCACTCTGAGTAGTGGTCAAGTAGAATGGTCTGCCTCATCGGGCAGTCATTCTTTCGAAGTTCACAGTTGTGAGCAGTTTCGAAGAATGGTCAATTTTGGAGGTTGGTGCAAGACAGACATTTCCATTAGGAAATGGTCCAGACAATCATTCCCTAGAGCAGACTCATTCTATCCAAGTTGCACTATGATTAGTGCCGGAGGAATGGCCCAGTTAGGTGAATGGTCCAGATTCAGCAATCAGGGACATGCATTCCCTAGGGCAGACTCATTCTCTCCAGGTTGCACTATGATTAGTGCCGGAGGAATGGCCCAGTTAGGTGAATGGTCCAGACTCAGAAATCATGGACAGTTATTCTTCTATGCTTGAGAAGAATAGTCCAGATAACCCATGGTTGATGTTTTACCTTCTGAGGGCAGATGCTCGTCCATATCTCACAAATGTGAGTGGAAGAATGGCCCAGATGACTCAGTTTATATCACGATATTGTTTTATGCAAGATGATATCAAATGATATGATTGTTGTGGAGACTCTATGTCTCTGGACAGTAGATGTATGCTACTGCAGTGGATGTGTTCCACTGGTTGTGACTATGCGTCATTGATTAAGTAGTCGTGTGCTACTTGGTGTGGTTGTGTACCACTAGATAGTAGTTGTGTACTACTATGGATAGACACGGTTGTGTTCTATTGAATGGCATTGTTCTGATTGCCATTAAGACTATCAGTAGTGTTGGAAATGATTATCAGCTAGATGGATAGTCAGTGTGCTAGTGGACTGACATTCTCCAGACGGAAAATGGTCCTGGACATTTATTCTTCTAGGACGTATGTCTAGATTAGAAGACTAGTCCTTGTAGCCCCTGGCGTGGCTTCCATCATCTGTTGGAATAGTTTTTCTTCTAGGACATATGTTCGGATTAGAAGAATGGTTCTTGTATCACTATGTGGAGTGAGTGACTTATCCAGCATCATGCGTGATTACTCAGATGGAGTATGGCTTTGAGAGATGATACAATTGATGCTATCAAATGATACTAATAGTGATGATGGTGCTCGTGATTTGATCATGAGATAGCCTGCGTGGCTATGATGATGCTACCAGTTGAATGGTATGTTTGTGCTCAAGACCATTACCTTTAAATACCTCCCTAGCTAGGAGGGAGTGTTGATATGGTAGTTGCGGGAGGTATTAAACCTCCACGTGTAACCCTAACAAGAATAGAATATTCTAGTAAGCAAGAAGAAACCCTAAGGCATTGAACATAACCCTAGAAGACAAGTCGACTAAAGAAAATAATTAATATTGAGTTTTTAGCCTCCAGAAAGAGAAGTCGGCCTAGACAGCGAAGGAAGAGAAGTATAAATACAGGATGCCAGAGCTCATTTGGACACACAACTCGCAACTGCAAAAAACTAGTGTGCACTGCAAAAATTTAGTAAGTGCGCAAGTTTGGAGATTAGTTGCAGTTGTAGCTACTGCAACTTGTATTTTCAGTTTTAGGCTTGGACTTTCTCTTGGTTTGGACTTTCTGCCTTGTGCGCTAGCTCTGGAGAGAGGTACGCTACATTGGTTGGCTATTAGGCCTAGGGTTTGCTTCCAGAATTATTCTTTGTCAAGGTTAAGGTACTCGGGGATGGCTTCGGTCTATGGTTGGGTGACAATATTGCTATATTGTCTATGGTTAAACGAGCACACCTACTTTTCTAACAATCATTTCTCTTTGTAGCCCTCTATTCGTCTTAAGAGGAGGTGTTGAGAATGGTGGAAACCTCACATTCAACTATAGCCAACTATTATTGGGTCATTACTGCAATTGGTTGGGCATTAATGTGATCATTTATTGTATTACTAAGTTATGGTTAAGGCCGACCTAATCAACTTTGTTATGTGGGCTCAATAACCCTCTTGGGAAGTGTGCCCTACTATTGGCGCGTTGTCCCTAATAGTTTCCTTGTAAATATAGAATGTGACATTACTATCCATCTGGTGCACTTTATGTGTAGTATACCAAAGGTTTTGATAGTGCGCGGCTAAACAAGGCTTCTCCTTGACTCCCAAAAACTGACTGTCATCTAGTTCTCTCCAAGCTAGTAGCGCGATTAGAATTAGTAACCAGGAATAGTGGAACTCAATCCCCTTGTCCTGCGCTTCCTCACAATCGATCAAAAACTGGTTTAACAAAAACGTTGCCCAGTTCATCTGGACACCCTCGACACATCGTTCTGTTGTCGCTATGATCGTTGTTGGCACTTGATCTTTTATGCACTTCCTTAATAGCTTACAGGCTAAGGTTAAGGCTTGCGTCCAAACCTTATCATCGGGTCGCAAATGCTTGCGACATCCAATCCACATTGTCCACGGAATGTATGGAATTTCTCTTTCATGCTCTCAAAGAATCTTTTCGTTCTTCTTGTCAAAAAACAATGATGTGGGGTCCTCCCCTTGCAACGGAAGACTTGTAATGCGCACTATTGAATCAGTATCAATGGACATTGGCTTGTCAATCCACATGTATCCCCCGTGCACACAACTTAGCAGCATTTTTACACATGCATTGATCGTCTGGGTCCGTCCAAAATGTTGTATATCGAACAGGTTTAAAAGTCTTGTTTTCTGGCATCTGCAACACCCTATCCCATGCTTGCAGCTCGATGACTATCATATGAGTCTTTGAACTAATGGACTTTATCAAAAAAAAATTGGGTACTAGCTTTGGAAACTTCTTTTCATCGGTGATGTCATGATCTGCATACTTCAGAGCTGGTATCAAACCTAAAATATCCCCTTCCACAATGATTCCCTTTGGAATCGGTGGCTCCACTAGCGGGTACTTTGCATCCTTTTGTAAGTTGACGTGCTTCACGGATGGCTTTCTTGGTGGGATATAATCCCTGAGGAATCTTTTCGTTGAGGACGATGCCTCTTGTGTCTCTTCTACTACCGACGACGTTGCGAGTTGACCACGCGGTTTCTTTGGTACTAACATTAACGCCCCTGCTGCTTTTGGTGGTGCCATCTTCTTCTATGACTGGTACTTTGTAACTATGTTCTAAACTTCGGCTCTGTAACGTCGGCTTTGTATCTTCGACTCTGAAACTTGGCTCTATATGCAAACACTAACTGACAATAATCTTTCCTCGTTGGCCCTTCGCGTGCTTTTATACTGCATTGCCAATTGTAGCTTCCCTTCGTGCTTAAACTTTCTGTCTAATCCACTACTGGTTAGCATTCATTACCTGCTTTAATGCTCCATTACTCCATGTCTTTGGCAAATTCTCCATTCGATTCTGCAATCTGTCAAGATTTGTTGTCCATTCTACATTTATTATTACGCAGTGTCGCTACTTTGTCATCATGGTAGCTCTTTACTGTACATCCCGTCATGGACTATCTTAATTGCTCTTAATTGTCGTCTGCACAATCTCGTCTCTCTGCACGATCTCTTCCTTCTGCACGATCTCTTCTCTCTACGCCATCTTGCTTCCTTCACCTATGCGTTCTTTTGCCTTCTCCTTTCTCGTCTGCGACATTTTCCTGCTTTTCCTCTTTACCTACTTACCTTAACTTCTTGGAGTTCTCAACCTTCGACTCCTTTCCTGAACCATTTTCGTACTTTTTCCTGCTTAACTTGCTTTTTCTTTCTTTTTCTGCCTTTTCTTGCTATAGTACACTATGATACAAGGTAGTCTGCGTAGCTCCCCTAGTGCGCGGAAGGACAATCGTCCCTGTTCAGTTTCAGTCGACTCCCATTCACTAGTCCTTCCACGACTCGTCCATCCAACTGTTCTAACTGAACAACACTTGCGTCAGTCATATGTCGGATTATGTATGGCCCTAGCCAGTGCGTCCTGAACTTTCCTAGGTGTTGTTGAACATACTGTCATAGAGCAGTACTAGATATCTTGTTTGGAACTTCTTCTGCTTGATGTGTCTATCATGCCATGACTTTTCACGTGCCTTTTGTACTCGTTGATGGAACCCTGCAATAAATCGATCTTCCTCTAACACTAGTAACTGGAATAGTCTTTCTTCTACTATGCTGGAATCCATAAGGTCTGTCATCAAAATGATGCGCAAACTTGGTACAAGAAACTCCATGGGCATGACTGCTTCCTGACCATTTGCTAATCTAAAAGGTGTTTATCCTGTCAACTTCTTGCATGTAGTTTTATAAACCCAAAGCACTACAAGGATCCTTAAATCCCGGTCATCTCGTCCTACATTGCACACCTTGGTCAATGCATTCTCCAATATCTTATTGAAGACCTCCACAGTTTCATTGGCTTGTGGGTGATATGGAGAGTGCTCTTCTGATGTTGAATCTGGAACTCTTCTGTCAATGCTGCAATTGTCTTGTTCAAAAAGTGAGTCCCCTGGTTGCTCATCAGTACTTTAGGACACCCAAACCTTGTAACTATGTTCTCAAATAAGAATCGTGCAGTTGTCTTTGCGCTGCAATCTGTAACTAGTTCTGCCTCTGCCCATCTTGTCAAGTAGTATGTCGTGGTAATTATGTACCTGGCTCGTGTTCTCCTCACTAGTGGATTAATCGATCCGAAAAAATCCATTGCCCATTTGTCAAACACCTGCAAGGTAACTTACGGATTCAAAGGCATCTCATCCCTTCGCAACAGTCTTCCTACTCTCTAGCAAACATCGCAGCTCTGACAATATTCCTTAGCGTCCTTATGGAGGGTGGGCCACCATAGCCCTGGATGTAAGATCTTTTGTGTTGTAGCCTTTCCAGCATAACGACCTCCTGCAATTCCATCGTGCACCTTTGTGAGGATCATTAGTCTCTCATGCTCTAGCACACATCGTCGCAATATCCCATCCACGCCCAACTTGTATAAATTTCCTACGACAACTAATAATATACTGCTTTAACCACTAGCTGCTTCTTTTGTGCTATTGTCATATCAGATGGGGCCTTTCTTGTGCTTAAATATTAGACAATTTCTGTAAAATGGTCGCCTATCATTTGAATTGAGAATAAATGCACATCTGGTAAACTATCGTCTAGGTTCCCTACATCTTCTCTTGTTAGTATCCGCGACAAATGGTTTGGTCTTGCATTTAGTTTCCCTGGCTTCACAATAACTTCGAAATCATACTCCTGGAACAACAATAGCCATCTGCAGATTCTCCCCCCCAACACTGGCTTGTTCACTAGATATCTAAGTGCAGAGTGGTCTGTATACATCTTGAAATGGGACCCCAACAAATAGTGTCTGAACTTCTGCAAGGCATACACCATTGGTAAGCCTTCCCTTCCTGTCGTCGTGTAATTCTTCTCAGCAGTCGACAACTTCCTGCTAGAGAAAGCAATTGGATGACCTAACTCTCCCTCTCTTGGTTGGGCTAACACTGGGTCGAACGCTATCAAAGATGCGTCCACACGAACTTGAAATTCTTTCTACCAATCCCGGAACACCAGAATGGGCGCAGTTATTAATTTCTGTTTTAATACGTCCAGACCCTTCTGACAGTCTTCATTCCACTGAAATTTAGCTTCTTTCTTCAATAACTTCTCCATTGGAACTGTAATCTATGAATAACCTTTAAAAAATTTCATGTAATATCCAGTATGCCCCAAAGTTGTTCTCAATTGTATCACTGATTCAGGTGGTGACAAACTAACAATTACTGCTATCTTGGTAGGATCAACTAACAAACCCTGCTTGCATACTACATGACCAAACAATATCCCAAACAATGCATAAAAAATACATTTCTTCAAATTTAATGAAATCTGATATTGTCTACATCTATCAAGCATCAACCTTAGAGTTTCTATGTGATCTTGCAATAGGCTAAAGATAGTCCAATCATCTAAGTACACTTCAAGAAACTTATGAATAAACTCCTTAAAGGCTGCGACAACTACTCTAGAAAACACAGCAGGTACATTCTTTAGCCCAAACGACATCATTGTGTACTGGTAGTTTCCCCATTCTGTCACAAATGTCGTCCTATGTCTGTCTTATGGCGCAATCATTATCTGATGGTATCTTGAAAAGCCATCGGTGAACGAGTAGGCCTCCTTCCCTCCTACGTTTTCTAATACTTCATTTGTAAAGGGGGTTGGAAAAGGGTCGTGCAAACATGCATCATTCAGCTTCCTTAGGTCTACACAAATTCTAATACCCCCTATTTTCTTATCTTGAACTACCATTGGACTTATCCATTTGGACTATGCGACGGGTTCAATTATACCAACTTCTATCATTCTGTCAAGCTCTGCTTTCACTTTTTCCTTGTACTTCGAATTCAATCTATAAGGTCTTTGTCTTACTGGCTTAGCATCTAGTTTTAAAGGGATCTTCATCTCACCAAATTCTCCAACTATTCCCTTCATCTCTAAAAAAGTTGTTGGAAAGAGATCTTGATACTCACGCAATAGGTCTGCAATCTTTTCTAGAGTCTCATCGTTCCAATAATCACCAATGTTTGCAAACTTCGAATTCTCCTTCGTGCCAATGTTAACTTTGCGCACTCTTAAAGGCTTCGCATATGCGTCAAATTCAAGTGTTGGACCTACTACGTCTCGCTACCCTTCAATCTCTGGTACTTGTACATTTCTTGGGTCTTCTTCTTCTTGGTCTTCCTCGGTAACATTATAACATTCTAATAGTTCATGGACTGTCGCAGACTCTCTGTGTGCACTACATGTAGGTACTATTTCTATTTGACCTTCTTCCACACAAATTTAAGCTTTACTGACTTGTAAAGTTGCATCTACTAAAGGTGACTCGGCTTCAAAATTAAATGTTACCTTAAAGTTTCAGGTGAGCTCTTCCCAGTCCGTTGTCCCTCTGCACATTTCTAGTTCTAAATACAAGTTCTTAGGAATTGTCTCGAGCGTATGTATGAACCTGTGAGTCCATTCTTGTTTCGACACTTGCCTCCAAGTTATAATACACCGCGCAACCTTTGGATCGCTCATCCCCGTATACTTGGGCATAATGCTTTATGTTCCAAACCTAATCTACATCAGCCTTTTACAATGTTGCCAATCCTCCATCTCGTCCTTGTGGGTTTCCCACCATCTCGCTGGAGTTGCTCTCAGTGCAAGATCTAATGCTAACAGCCTTTGTTGTTCACATAACTGCAGCTCAAATTCCTTGACAAAAGAAATTGCCTCAGTTAGTCCCTCAAACTTTGGCGTATCACGTATCGTTGTTCCGATCCAACGCAAAGAGCGAGTAATGTGAGCACACCTTTTGGTCGACACTTCATGCAATCGATGCTGCTAGTGTTCAAGTCCTTCCTCCGACTCTGATGTGCAAGAGCTTATGCTTCTCCAACTAAGCGCACCATCTGCAGTGGGATTGACGTAGTCATCCATGCGCGTTGTCATATTATATAAGTTATCAATTTCCTTTCTCGCGAGCTCCAGATATCTTCTTGCCTCCATAGGGTCTAATGGCATAGTGACCTTTAAGCCTCCTTCAAAAATCATCTCTCTTTTCTTCAAGTCAATGATCATTTGATTGTCAAAGGCCTAATCCAGTCCAAGCAAAGCTAGATATGGTTGACTGTTATCCACGATCTCAATAACCTCAAAGTCAGCTACATTGTGCACTCCATCTATATTAACAGGTACTCCTACCAACCTCCCGATCGGTATTATCTTATGTTGGTTAGCCAACCTCAACTGAACAGTTGACCAAACTAGCTTCGATTTCCCCGTCATTGCTCACGTCTGTCTTGGAAGAACATTGACATCTGATCCTAAATCTAAGATGACATTGTTCATGTCATATTTTCCTATCTGTGCAGTTAATATGAACTCTCTATTTGTCCTCTTCCTACGCAAGACTTGGTTCACTGCTTTCTGCGTCGTAGATTCTTCTCTATCTTGTGTACACTGATCAACCATTATGCGCAGTGCATTCAGTGTTGTTTCATCTTGCATCAACTCTAAACAGCGCTTTAGAAAGTCTTTCAAAGTATTTACCTTTTCAATTGGCCTTTCTGAAATAGTGTGATCATAAACTGAGGGCATATCGTATACAGGCGATGTCTTTGACGTTGATGTTATCCAGTCCAGTCCTAGTATCTCCTTCCTTGTTTGTTGATAGGTTTCTTTTTCTTTCTACGGGTTGAATGCTCACATGGGCTCGGCTGCTTTCCTTATCCATTGTTCAACTCCCTTTCTCTTCTCTGTCGCATCTGGTCCGGTTCTCATTCTGTCGCGCATAACAACTGCTACTCTAGGCTAATCGTCACATTCCTCAACAGCAATCATCTGCAGGTTCGGGTTTTGATTCAAATGTTGATTCTAGTTCCCTCTCGCTTGCCACTTCACTATCAGTTGAGGACAGTCTTTTGTCGCATGGTCCAATGCTCTACAATATGTGCACGTCATGCAAGGATTCGAGCAATCTCTCGCTAAATGTCCCAATTGATTGCAATTATAACAAATTATCGGTCCTCTGCCTCCGCGACCGAATCCTCCACGTCCTCGACCTCTTCCGAATCCTCCACGTCCACCCTGGTTAAAGCCTCTCGAAGTGTTGTACTGTGGAACTCCTCCTTCTGCTGCGCCATTTTCTTCTTGAATTTTGTACACATCTGAAGTGCTCTCTCTCATTAAGTCGAATGCGCGACAGTCTTTCTCATCATGTCCTACCGACTTGCAAAAATTACAGAATAACTCCCTGGGTGTATTTTGGTACTTCTGCAGTAAGGGACAAGCAGTCGGATGATGTCCCCATGTCTTACATATCTCGCAATACCCTACCCCTCATGCCAATGGGTTTGGTGCTCCTGCGACCATATATTACGCGAATGTTGGACATTCTTCCTTTCGATGGCCTTCTGTCTTACATGTTATACACCAAACATGTTCGCGCTTTTCCTTTTCCTTCGTTATCTCTGATAATTGAATTCTCAGCGCAGCCAAATGTGATTGTACCTGTGTCATACCTATGCCATCTCCTACAGGAGATGCTTCCAATTTCATTGCGATTTCCAACGCTTCTGGCTGCGACTTGACCCTTTGTTGTGTTAGCGAACAACGAATGTGCGGCAATAGACCTGCAATAAACCATTATCGATGTTGCTCGTCGGGAATCTAAAAGGTTAATCGACCCATCACATCTTTAAATCTCTGGTCGTAATCCCACAATGTCTCATTCTGTACTTGCCTAATCTCTTTCAGCTCTGTAATATATTGTGATTCAGATTTTGGCTTTCGAAATCTCTTCAACAACACTTGTCCAATCTCTGCCAAAGTTCTGGATTATCCAGCCAGTGTAGTTGTCTTATACTTCATATACCATAGCAGTGCACGACCTCTGAACGTCATGGCCAACTACGCGATCTTCGTCGCCTCGTCCTGGACATTCTTAGCAGTCCATATCATATCGTATACAAACAAGTGTTGATCAGAGTCCACCGACCCCGCTCCCTGAAACTCGGGCATTCTTAGAGTATCATCTATCCTTGCCATTGTACTCGGTGTTGTACTTACCCTTGATGATGCCGACTGACTCTAGTTCGTTGCACTACTTCCACTATTCTGACTATTGCTCTGACTTCCTCCACTCACTACTATTGCTTTTAAACAAGTCTCGGCGCCTGCTTGAATTCTTAGTGACGCACACAAGGTCATGAGTTCGACACAGATTCTGATTTGAGATGGACTTCCTTCTTCTGCTGGACAGTACTGAGGATCCCTTTCTTTCCTTTTCCTTTCTTTGTATGGTGTGATTTGAAGTACTGCGCAGGGGTCACTTTCCTCAAATTCTTTGTGTTGCTCTTCCTTCCCGGCCATAGTCTCCTTACTATATCTAAACCTTTTCCCACAAAGCAATACTCCAATCTATTTGTCTGAGTCAGTATCCTCTTCTCTTGACATCCTTGGTCCATCCGATCTGTGCTCATCCTTCCCCCTCTCAAGTCGTCCTCTGGTCATCCCCCAGTCCCCTTATGTGCGCGAAGGCACCTAGCTGTCAGACTCCATCTTCATGACATTCTTGTCGCACAACAACATTTTTATCCAAGTAGACAGCGCACACAAATATCTTCCACGTGGACCCTTGAAAAAGTCCCTCTCTGCGACACTATAAGACTGGGTACAATCTACTGCAAATTCTATAATATAACCCCCTAGTATACTATTCAACCAGAAATCAATCGCGCAAGAAACCTTATTACTTAATGTATTGAGTTGTCTGATCAATTTCGAAGTCCAATTTCTCGGAGCTTCAGCTCTATATCTCCTAATGTTCTCCACTAGCCTTTCTAACCATTCAGTCAAAATTATCAGGAATTCAACAAAGAATATTTCATGAAGATCTGTGAATACATACCTTTGCAACCATTGTTCGTCGTTGAGTCGTGGATTCCTATTATGTTCTCTGGCAAAGTCTCGTTGCTTCCTTTCTGGCCATTCTTCGATTTCTTCCCTATTCGACCTCCAAAACATTCCCCTCAATTACAATTCCCAGTCCCAGCAACGGAACCATTTGTTGGCACGCAGTGGGCAGATCCGGGGTTAATCATCTATATACCAAAAAACTCCTTAGACATCGGCCCTTTCAGCATCACCTACAGAACAAGTGAAGTCTCACCCGAGGCATCTAGAGGGGCTGCAGGAACTAGGGTTCTGCAGTGATGAAGGGAAGTGAGGCATTCTTCATGTTCTTACTACCATTACTCGTGTGTGCAGTTCTCATTACTTAACAGTTACTTAACATTCAACATATTCTATGCGCGACATTCTCCCTCTTAACATTCATTCAATTATTAGATACTTCAATGTGCGATATTCTAAGTTCTAACATCATATATGAACAATACATTCATCATATATCATCATTGCACCATAACATTAAACAGCATAAAATGCAAAGACAACACACAAGTTTAATGTGGTTCACACAACTTGGGTTATGTCCACAATTGTTAGCTTCTTTTATTATTCATAGATAATTCTCTTACAACTGTGCACTGTGCTACAAAATCTGCAACAGTAACATTACCCAAACTTGCCTAGTCGTTCTGCTACAATGCAAGCTTCACTCCTCAGTCATACCTCAGACTTCTTCCTTCGCTCGACTCCACTTACCCAAAATCCACTAAGAACTTCTTATATCTCCCCCTTCTTTACCCAAAAACCCTTTACATATTTATACATCAAAATAGGGCTAAGCCCGTTACAAAGTGGACAAAAATGTCCCCAAAAACCCAACAATCTATAACCCAATTAACCAAAGTTCAAGATTACTTGAAATTGAACATCTCGTGGAAAGAAAAGTAGGTATTGGGCCTAAAAAACTAACTTGGTGTGTGTCTATACACAACATATTTTGTAAATGAGCTATTTTGTTTGTAAGCTCATTAATGCCCACTCACAAAGTTAGTTAAGATCACTCATATTAATGAGGTATCACTAAGTTAGTGGATAGGTGTTGGTTATAAGCATCAATGCTCACCACTATGTTAGTGGAAAGGAATTATTATGAGAGTTGTATTAAAGGGGGTCTCCCCACTCACTTGTAATAAATTCATTCTATTACCAATACAATCAAATCAAGTTTACTCATTGAGTGCCAAGAACATGGAGATGTCTTCCTCCATTATTTAGGAATTGCACGTGCATTCCAACACTAGGTGCGCAAGAGCCCCCAACTCTTTTTCTCATTCATTGTTGTTTTTTTCCTTTTATTAGTGTTGATTGTTGGACTAGTTCTATTTTGAGTACTGGAACACTTAAAGGTTGTATCAAAGCACGACAATTCTCACGTCCATTGTGTTGTTGAAAAAAAACTGCGCCATAGCACTAAGAGAGATTTCTAAAGCTTTGTATGCATCATCTTGAGAAAAATTGCAGATCTGCATTCTACTCAGAAAAATATGCAATTTGAAATAAAAATCGCTCAAAGGTTGTACGTGCAAGATATTGCAAATTGAAAATTTACTATTTTAGGTGTTTTTTCGTTACAACCACGACTCTATTTGCAGGGATTTCAAAGCATATAACTTTTAATAGGCGCCCAGATTGAAGCCAAACCAATGAAATTTGAAAAAGCACTTTTGTGGCTACAATTTGACATATTATATGCTATAATAATAAGCAATACTCAACGAGTTAAAAGCTCTGCAATTTGTCATACATTTTCACCTTCAAAACCTTGGCGAAAATGGGAAAGTTGTAATCGAGGTAATCTTTTATTTTTGTATGAAACCCCAGCTGGCCTATTCAAAAGAAGTAGTGCAAAAAAATTTGGATGTTTGTAATAGAAGTTGTATGGCACTTGCTATAAATATTGAATATTGTAACAAGATAGATTCATGGTTAGATCTGGAATATGCTTGTGAAGAATGGTATGGAGATATCTTCCAACTGTGTGAAGATAGCTACTTTCATATTCTCTTTGTTGGATACACTTGTGTTTATAATGAATCTCCATGTCAAGAGGATTTAGAAGAGGCAAGCATGATCTCCCAACTTCCCTTCCAAGGATCTCTTCCTCTCCCTAATGAATCTCCTAGTATGTGTAGTGATGAATCTCCTTATGAAGGGGACTTACCACAAAATACAATCATTGAAGTTGATGAGGAACAAATTGTCCAAGAGGAGCCCTCTTCTCAAGAAACCTTTCAAGGAACGGTAGCTGCTATATTACATTCCTCTTTATTACAAGAGCACCATGAAGATCAACACAATAATAATGACATCCACAAGTCCCATGATCCCATTGGTCAATGCTCAATCATTACTAGTGTCAATCTTTACCATGGCTTAGAGGTTACGGGACCCAAGAAGGTCATGAATGCAACTATACCAAATCAGTTGGGTGTTGTGTATGACTCTATATTACTAGTGTTGCTACAAGAGGAGGACTTCAGCTACTAGTTGCAATTTTATCTACTTCTTCCTTATGCTTAGCTCAAAGCATTTGGAAAGGAAAGGAATGTTGTGTCCCTAACACAATCAATGACAAAATGTCACATGGACGTGATGTAGATACTTATTGTATTTGTCAGTTGTTAGGTGCCATAGGCTAGTAATGACCCAATATCTTAATAAAAGCCATTTTTGTATAATCAGGCTTATTTTTACTATGCAAGCATTGAATAAGTTATTAGTAATAGGATTAGAGATAGCTTTGGGGATAAAGCTTTTAAGGGGGGGAGCATGTTTTTTTCCAGGGAAAACATCACAAGGAAACCCAAGGGATGTTTTCCAACATTTGTGGATGACATTCCTAGTAAACTCGTCAATGTAGACTAGTGGACCTCACTCACGGGGATTTGAACTAGGCACTTGCCGACATGAAACTAGCCAAATACCTAGCAACATTGGCAACAACCAGTTCAGCTAACCCCTTGGGAAGAGGGGGCAAAGCATGTTGTGTACCTGTACACAACATATTTTGTAAATATGAACTATTTTTTTGTAATCTCATTAAGCACTAAGTTAGTTGAGATTGCTCATATTACCAAGGTATCACTAAGTTAGGGGATAGATATTAGTTATATGCATTAATGACTCACCACTATGTTAGTAGACATATATTAATGATGTATCATTAAGTTAGGGGATAGATGTTGGTTGTATGCATTAATGACTCATCACTATGTTAGTGGAGAGGTGTTATTATGAGAATTGTATTAAAAAGAGTATCCACATTCACTTGTAATCAATTTCACTTTATTATCAATACAATCAAATATTGTTCACTCATAGAGATGTCTTCCTCCATTGTTTAGGAATTGCAGGTGCCCCCATGTCCCCAACCCTTGTTCTCATTCACTGTTGGCGTTGATTATTGGAACAGTTCCATTTTGAATATTGGAACACTTCGTAACTCACAAAGATTAAGATGTGAGACTTGAAGATGGACGGAACCCACAAATAAATGGGAGAGTAACGAGAAAGTAAGACATGTAGGGTATGCAGAAGAGGAGAGACACATACCAAGCAGCATTTCCTCCTCCATTGTGAGGCATATACCCATGTCAAGAAAGGGACAAAGTTAGATAACAGCAGTTACGAAGTAGCATTTCAGGGGAACAATGTAGAGGACAAGGCAAAGAGAGTGGTGAGAATGATGTGCATCAGAGACAAGCCACTCGGAGCCAACCAAACCAAAGTAGGTGAACCAACTTTAGGGGTCAAGTCCAAATGAGTAATGCAACAATGATATTCAAGTATTGGATATCGTCTCCTTCACACATTTTTTTTTCATTCCTTTGCAGAAGATATGTTGCCTGACACGTACATTGTTCGGTCCCATAGGCCAGTTGGCCTCGTGGATGTGTTTTAATAAAATTCTCTTCTACCCTCTCTCTCTCTGCCCTGCACGTCTTCCTGTCATGCTGCTTAAGTTGAGTTAGTAGTCTCTTTGAGTTTCTTACTCAGTATATCTATGTTGCCCAGCAGAACCTCTTTATATAAGCAGACTCGAACACTGATAAACCATAGATTTGAAAACAGCATACCCGCACCCTAAACCCCCGAACCTTGGAAACCTTGTTGAAAAACATAAGATGGTGCATAAAGCTATTTGCTGAAAATATCTCAAAAAGGGTCTTCTGATAACCATTCCAACTGTGTGCAGTGAAGGCAAAAGATGTTCTCATAAAATGGTCGAATTTCTCAAAATAGGTACAAAAAGAATGCCATTGTAAACAGTGGCAATAAGAGACTGTTGTCCTGTGCTGAGATATTCTGCTCACTAAATCACTAAATGACTGATAACAGATTTATATTTATAAAGTTAACAAATTTAACTTGGCCGATCTTTACAAACTGTTAATCTTCAAAACAAAAACAACGTTTCCCATAGACAAAGCTACATACCAAGGTGAAAAAGGTGACCGCACTTGAGCTTTGCAATGGAGCGCTGACCACCGTCGATAACAAATTCAAGACACACCGAACACGGAACAGAAGACCCCTGCACCAACAATTTATCGACCGCCCTTTCTGCTTCGGCCATACTCGCGCTTTCCATGGCCAAAACACAAACCCTGTTGCTTCTTTCTCCTCCTTGATATTATTATTTGCTCCCCCGTCTAATTGACCTCTGTGAAGATAATAAAACCCTCCTTTGCAAGAATTAAAACCCTTTTTGCTCGGCCCCCGACGCGTTTTATCGAAGAAAACAGAACCAACGAAAAAAAAAAAACCTTTCCTCTGGTATTTCGAACTCGAGAAAATTTGGGGAAAGGAAAAAAGGCTTTTGCTGGAATCCTTAAAAAATTGAAATGCAACCCTTTTGGTTGGCAATTGAGAATACTGAAAACACAAAAATAAGGAAAAATGCCCTTTTGCTTCGCGCCAGAGAAACCTGAAACGAGACTATTTCCCCGCTGTAGGAAGCATCGAACAACCCGATGAAAGTTCTAAGCTACAATGTCAGCCTATGCAATTAGTAGTTACACAGTGGGTTTTTAATTGGAAATTTGTTGAAAAACAGTGCCGGGCGCCTTTGTCATAAAACTCGAAAATTCCCGTAAATGCTGGAAGTTTTAACTAAAAATCCAGATCCAGGTGCGTATAACAACTGTAGTATCCGAAATTCCAAACTTTGGATAAATGCCTGTAACTCCGCGCAAATTTAAGCATAGATTCCCAAATTCTGCTTCCGGTTTAAAGCGAAAAACACAACCATTTGCTAAAGAGATTTGAGAGTGCACGAGTTTTCAAAACCATTGGCTAAAGAGATTGGAGAGTGCACGAGTTTTTCCTGGTTTCCATTGCTGAGAAATCATTCGATGGAAAGAAAAGAGAGAGGAGGAGGAAAAGTTACAGCGCTGATGAGGAGGATCGTTTTTATATTTACTTCACGGGAGGAGTGAATTGGCATTAGGAATCAACACTGCTTTTCTTTTCTTGCCGTCCGATACGACAGAAAAGCAGCTGCAGCAGCAGAAGGTGACGATCAGACGGTGGGGGATCCTCCACGACAGTGCGATCCCACCAATCTCTAAAAGACACGTGCTACATTTTTTATTTAAACTGCTATGTTCGATACATATTTCCACGGCCAACTTATTCTTATTATTATATTATATTTATATTTGTTGGTATTGAATACATTATTATATTTATATTTATTGTTTCACAATCCCATTGGTGTTTTTTGAAGCATTTGAAAACGGTGCATGTACTATTTTCATTCTAACATTCTTTAGATGTGAACCACCATTCTTATACTTGATCGCTTACGGCAATTGAGAAGAATTGTCACACTCTCCTCCTCCGTTTTATAAGGCTTCTACTTATTTCACAATTTTGTCCCTTCAAACATTTGCAATTGAGAAGAATTCCTCCCTTTTATAAGGCTTGTGTTTCCTTTATAATTTGGTTGGTACTTTAATTTTGTCCCTTCAAATATTTGCAATTGAGAAGAATTCCTCCCTTTTATAAGGCTTGTGTTTTCTTTATAATTTGGTTGGTACTTTAAAATGTTATAGCAAGTACATTATTAAGATTTTATATTGTGTGTAATT
Organism: Picea engelmannii; assembly: GCA_009831015.1. Taxonomy (NCBI): domain Eukaryota; kingdom Viridiplantae; phylum Streptophyta; class Pinopsida; order Pinales; family Pinaceae; genus Picea; species Picea engelmannii. The sequence continues at coordinate 565,194 of ML777231.1, forward strand.
TAAAATTTTCAAAAAGAGACAATAAAGGTAAAAGAAATTGCAAGTTATGATATTATTCAATTTCACTTTTTTTTACTAGGATAATTAGGTTATGAGGCCACAAGGGCAAGTACCACATACAAGTTTTATTTCTCACTCAACACACCTCCTTGTGCACAAGACTCAACCAAACTAGACACCCACCATGAATTCTCTTGGTGCAGAGACCTCTGAAAATCCTAACCAATGGTGTAAATCACCATCGAATTCTTCTTCTCAATGATTCTCAACACCAAGGCATGCATCCCCCTTCTCTACAACTCAATTCCTCATGAAAACCAATTTAGCAAGTGCAATGATGCAGGAAAGAAGGAGACCAAACAATGAATTTCCATATGGGAGTCTCAACCTAGGAAACTTTGACTCAAATACAAACCAATCTCAACACATATATGAGGTTTGGGTTCCTATCTTACCCAACCCCTCTAATCACTACAACCATGGATTTTCTATCACGATCATACAATGTTGTCTCGTACTAGCCATGAAATCCTCTAGTTCACGACTAGCTCGTGGATTCATAAAGTAGATTACACCTTGTTGAAAACATGGGAGACCATTTTCATTCTTCGAAAGTGTGCATGAAGGGTGGGAGAACAATCCCTCACCCACTAAAATCATGCTTTGTATACCATAATCTTCCCTGAGGCATATGTATCCTCTTCAAAATTCATCAAGGAATTGGTTTGGACCACATATGACAAGGTGGGGAGTTCCTGAGTTAACACATGGCAAGAAAAATTTTCCCTGTCAAACCCCCACCCCCCAATTTCCTCTTCCCTCTCATGGACTCAAAGCCCCCTTGTGCTCTTAGTAGCCATCTTAGACAATTTCATGTATATTCATATTCAATTACAATACATTTTACCATAGTGGTGACATCGTTAATGGTGTCTTTGGGAACATACAATGGCGTAGATCCATCTTAACCCTAGGTCCATCAAGCACCGAGAGGGATCAAATTTCTCGAAGTGCAAACCTTTCCTCAATTTTTGCACTCTAAAAGAGGTTTGCACCTCGAGAGATTCGATCCCTCTCGATGCTTGATAGATCCAGGGTTAAAATGGATCTCTGTGTGTGTGTGTGTGTGTGTCAAGGAATACGGATCATTGTCAGCATTATATTGATTATTGTGATGTGTATTAATATCATTAATTAAATTAATAAATCATATTTTCTCAGTTACTCTAATTATCATTTAATTTAACATATATTCATATAAATACGATCATAAGTGGTTTTATTTCTGAAATACGATGGAGGCTTTCAGATTGGACTGGTGGCCATACATTTAATAATTATGTCTTCATTTAATGTCCACAGTCCAATCATTTAACCGTTTGATTGTTAATGGGAGTGCTTTAATTGAAGGATGACAAACATTTATTAAGGGATGGTATCCCTATCAACATACACCATCAACTACTAATGCAGATTTGCTAGTATTATCATATCTAAGTGTACATTGATAAAGCATATTTAACAATGCAATATTGTTTTAACAAAAAAAATCCCATATATATTCCTTAATCAGCTCAAATTTTTTGGCTCAAACGAGAGAGAAATAAAAATAATTGCCACGGATTTCAACCGGTGATAACTACCCTAAAACTATTGTTCGTGCAGAATATTTTTTTGCTTGACTAAAGAGAGAGAAAAACAATTCAATGGACTCCAATCGGCCTGGGCAACATGAATCTTGTAGCGATGGGAAAAGTGAATCTCATATACACTATTGTTCCATGTTTTCACCAAAAATTTATCATCATATTATGTAACTTTTGATCTTGTTGAGGAGCACCTTCCCTTAATTAGCTCAAATAAGCATGGGTAATGTGAACGGATAACGATGGGTAAAGTGAATCTGATATACATTATTGTTCCATGTTTTCACTGAAAATTTATCATCATATTCTATAACTTTTGATCTCGTTGAGGAGCACCTTCCCTTAATTAGCTCAAATGAAAGAGAAATAAAAAGAGTCACCATGGATTTCAACCAACGGCAACTACCCTAAAATGATCGTTCGTGCATAATATGTTTTTTAGTTGACTAAAGGGGAAACTAAAGAGAGAGAAAAACAAATTTTGAGTGGACTCGAACCAGCCTAGGCCGACTTAGCAAGGCTTATTTTCTATTGTAGTTTTTTTCTTCTTTTCTATAGTGGAGATTCCATGGTTTATCTGAACCAATCCACAACACCTAGTGTCTCTAGTCAATTGCTCTAGCGAAGGAATCATGACCAACATCCTTAGTATATATTTTTCCTGGCTTTGACATTTACCATAGTAGCGCAGAGGAGAAAGCAAAGGATGAATCAATTGATATACCTGGTGTTGCTACTACAATTCTTCATTGTCGTTAATGGAAGCGCGACCTCATGTCCCATGGATTATAACTGCATCCATCAAATTCCATGGGACTCGTCTTTCTTCTAATCGAGCGATAATGATGGGCAATGTTGCCAAACTTTGTTGAGCTTATTCGATGTAGGCTTAGCACAGTACCTTAAGGACTCCTCCACATTCGAGTTTGTCGATAATGCCTCCGCCACCGCTTGCATCAATGAATTCCAACAAAATATTTCTTACAATATTTTATCCTATATACGCTATATTTTATCCTATATCAAGATTATAACCTATATAATTGAGTCGACTTGTATTTTTTTTCTTTTTATTGTAACGTTATGTATGTACATACATGACAACATCTCCTCCATATTGGGTTTTAGAGTGCCTCTCGACACAAACAAAACATACAAACAAGCATGTTATATGTTGTTTATCAAGTCCTAGATTTGTCTGAGTTGTCCATGTCCCAACATTTGTCTCAATTGTCCATGTCCCACCATTTGTTTATGTTGTCCATGTCAAAACATTTGTTTCAACAATCCATGTCCCAACGTCTATGACAAATGTCCATGTCAAAACATGTGTTTCAACAATCCATGTCCCAACGTCTATGACAAATGTCCATGTCAAAACATTTGTTTCAACAATCCATGTCCCAACGTCTATGACAAATGTCCATGTCCCAACATATAACTTAGTTCTCCATGTTGTTATCACTAAAAAATCGTTGTACAGGTGATCATCGAAAGAGTCATCAGTTCAATGCACTGAGGTGCATGCTCATGCAATTAATACATCGTCTTCAGTAGGACAAAAACAATACAAAGTGGGGTTTTTATTGTCCATGCGACTCAACAATCTGGATTTTGCACAATCTGCGCATGTCTGCACAATTGTTCCTTTGAAAGTCACATGAATCGGCGAGAAGTGAAGTTTCAACTTTTGGTGCATTAATGACCAAGAATACCATCAGATATAATTTCTAGTTGAAGGACCAAGATGCCTCAAGCTCATTAGCATTGAAGGTTGGTACTACAAGTGGGTTCATGTCCACTCATGCATGGGAGGCCACACCCAAATGTCCTCCCCTTTCCCTTTGAAACCAATGTTTATCAAGCTTGTTGGAGGCCTATAAAAAGGATCCATTGGCATGCAAGAAAACAAGAGAAGCCAAAGCAATGTTATGTTGAGTGCATGAGCTTAGAGAATCCTTGTTTCTCACAATCTCATCCATACTTGCATAAGCATAATAGCTTGGTGTATTAAACCTCTCACCTATTGAGAGTTGTGTACATGTCTTCTTGCCATTTCATTCAAGGAGAGAGGTCCTAAAAGGAAAAAAGAACCCATCCCAAGGAGGAAGAAGGGAGCTCGTGTGCTCACCAACTCCCCTTCAGTGTTGTATTTAAGGCTTTTCCAATGGTGTAACAAATCTCACCTTGTTTTATTCTTGTTCTTACATTTTGTACTCCCATTTCCTTATTATGTTTGGATTATTTGTACTATGTTATATCACTAACACTCTAACAATTGACTATGATGCTATTTAAGCATAGGTTAACACTAAATTGTCTTTTTTTCTCATCTAAGTGGCAAAAGAGGTCAAACATATTGTTGACTCCACTTGAGAAGTTATCTTCCCTTATAGACTTCAAGAGCCCCTTCTCTGACCTTTGTTATCTTACAGGTCACCAAACCACCCTACCCAAGCATTTGGACCCTCATAGCTTTGGGATTTGTGTGGATTTTCTTTACGTCCATAGTGACATACTTTGCGCGGATTTCTAAAGAAAGTGGTGCAGAAATGCACAAATATCATCTATCACTACATCCTTTCATCGTGTGGTCTACACACATCAATGCACCTATCACCATTATGACTCACACAAACCCTCTTTTCTCCCTATGTCGAGGGTGTTTTCACCCTAACCTGCCAATAGGGGCTAAGAGTTCAATTAATTGCACTTTGTAAGCCTAGAAAATATTTCTTTAAGTTCATTCTTGCTTGATAAGTTAGCTAATCTAGATTAATAGGGAGGATAAACAGAACAAAAATTGATTTTCCCTTGCCACATGGATGGATGCTTATGTACATGAACTTTTACTTAGAGTTTTTCATTGATTTGTTTACTTTTTGGGACTGAGAGCTTTCTTTTCTACCTCAAGTATCCTCTTCACCGCGCACTCTCTCGAGTGATCTTAGTGAATCAGAAAGAGGTTTAGAAGACTTCTCCATATCCCTCCCAAACAACACTTAGTAGTTAAATTAAAGTCAAAAGTAAGCACCCTAAAAGTGCACATCTTGACTTGTTTTTTTTTCTTTTCAAAGTTTTTTCAAGTTCAAACAAATAACTAGGTGAGGACAAAGCACCCACATATGTGCACCTCATTGTTCATTTTTGCAAACACAACACTAGGGACTTAAAGTATTGGAAGGACCACAGTTGTCCACTTCATTGTACAACCTAGGAGAAATTTCATTTTGTAAAGGAACATTTAGGGAGTTAAAAGATTGGATAAAACCACAAAATGTCCATGTCACTATCTAGGACTAGTTTCATTTTCCCAACTATGCAAGGTTGCAAAAACATTTTTAGAGTTTATATAGGGAAGAGTAACGGACCCCGTGACATCCACTTGTTGCAAATCTGCTCATAAACATATTTTCTGCACACATTGGCACTCACACACATTAAGGCATCCACGACTCACTTTTGTCAAAATATACTCTCCTCCTTGCACCCACAAGCAATCTAGGAGGGTCAGAAAGACTTAAGAGTTCTCAAAGATCCTTCAACGCGCACTTATGCAACGGGATTGGTCTGTGACCCCAATCCCAACACAGAATTAAAAGACAACTCTAAGGACCTACTAAAATCCTCCTCAAGAGGTCATAAAACAAATTTTTGTATAGGTTAGGATTTCAGGGATATGCATCCAAAAATCCCCGCGTTATTACTTTTTATCAAAAACATAGTAGTTGACTATTTAGGGAAATTCAAATCCTTCACCTCAAGTGTACCTACACCATAAGGTAAGGAGATGCCCATGAAGGGGCAAAACCTTAGGTATGGTTGTTCCATGTGAGCCTTCTTGAGCCACCCAACTCTTGTGAGGTATCTCGGATCGTGACCACCTTTTGAAGTTGAGAGTCCCTTGTTGCACTTGAAGGAGGTAACCTAGTGGAAAAAAACTAGGATTTTCAACAAAGGTGGCGGTTGTGGGATACAACTACACCTAGGTCAAATTTTGAATGACTATTAGGAAATATCACCAATCCTTATGGGATATGCATCCTCTACCCCTCATTATAACCGATCTTTCATACCTTCACCAACCTCTATTCCAGTGGGTTCATGCCCCATTGTCGAGAGTTATTGGAAGGTCTAGTGACATTGAGAGGAAGGATGGTAGGTCTTTAAGACATGTGTTTTTACTTCGTGTTCCCCCATGCAAAAAATATCACATCCTACCCAAACATTTTTCTTTAAAGTTGATAAACCTATGTTGTATCCATTTGACACTGACCATATTCAATTTCGTTCTTTGTTAAAGTAGGCCACCTTTATTGTTAAAAGCATAATTTAGTTATATTTTCACTCATCAAAATCACACACATGTTTGCTAGTCCAGAACCACAAGGGACCCACTACCTTCCCAGCGTTCCAAATGCTTGCTTGGGAGGTATTTTTAGTTTTACTACCTCGACGGATCAACTTCCTCACTCACCTTCGAGTGCAGCGGTGGTTAGTTCAGCCTTGCCTGGTTCTACTTTGCTAAGCGCAATTGCCTCCAACAACTTGTCCAACAGCCCTTCCTCCTCCAAAATCGACTCTTGACCACCAACCAGAATGGAAAGACCACATAACCTACCATATATGGCCACATTAAATCTTCTTGATTTGACGAAGCTCACCAATGACCCCATTTCACATGTCGACCAAGCTCCCTTCATACATTCCTAAATTTGATGGGAAACTGGGCAAAGACTCAACCAACCATGTCATGGCATTTCAATTATGGTGTTCATCCAACAACATCACTGATAATTCCATCTGCCTACAGCTATTTCAATGAACTTTAACGGATCCCTCGATGTGTATGTGGATGAAAAAGAAAGATCCCATATGGCCTTCACATCTTTAGCCAAGACCTTCTTAGCCTTTTTTCAGCTACCATTACACCATGACACTGGTTTGGAAATCCTCTCAGATTTTCAATAAACAACTTCCACACATATCGTGGATCACATCTATGAATGGCATCGAAGAAGGAACATATGTAAAATTGAAATCACCACGGAACTATGCCTAGATTGGTTCATCAAATCTCTTTTGCCCCTTATCACAAAAGATGTAGCCACCACCATGACACAAACTGAAGAAGAAGCCACAACAAAATACCAACACTTTGATTTAATATATTCATGGCGTGGATACCTTTATACGGTTCTCCCTAATGCTCCTTGGCTCCTACCATTTGGTCAGAAAAAACATAGAACATCCCATTCGGATGGATTAATTGGGTCCATGACCCACCTCAACCCATACAGTATCCCTACGCCTTCGTACGACACTAATAAATACACAAACCCCTATGGAGGAGCACCATTCTAACCTCTTACTATGGGCATATCTTATGCACATAATCTCTCATTCCTTGCCCCTCCTCCAATAGTTGGGGGCACAATCCCACGCATCCCATGAATTGTTTACCTTAGCCAAGCATGCATATTCATGTACATACGCATGGACCTTCACGCAACCCAGGTTGTAGCGAAGGACCCTCAACATCATACAACCCATATGGGCCTCCACAATAGAGTAACTTATATTATCCATTCCTTGGTCGTCCACCACCCAATGCTATGCCACCACAGGATCAACAATAGGTTGGTGTAAACTTTGTCCAACCTTCACCAATACAACATGTTCAAACATTTGAACAGTTGAATATGGTTAACCCTGCCACCCAACAAAACAACTCAAAAAAAAAGGGCAGAAATAAAGACAATAATAGCTAGGGATACGGGGGAAACCCCTAACAACAAAACCCTCCAATAGGGGGTAATCCTAATGTTGATAATGAAAACCAAAACATTGGCAACAACAATGGCTAACACCGATAGGGGAAGAATAATAACATCAAAACCAACTTCCCTTGTGCATTATGCGGTGAGTATGGTCATTATACTCACCATTGCCCCCAATTCGCATACTTCAAAAGGATGAAAAAATCTATGAACACCCAAGGACCCCTTGCCCCTCAAGGTGCCCCATAGGTTCAATAGAACTTCCCTCAACCACCACCACTAGTAGTCATACACAAACCATTCCCTCAACAAGGAGTGGTTGCTACACA
>ML777231.1:587506-597746 GCA_009831015.1 Picea engelmannii
AATACAAAAGCACTCTCTATGACATTTCAACTTGGAATGAAAATGGTAGTTGGATGGAGTGGAACTTGGGTGATGTCTCCGATCACATGAACAATCAAGATCAAATTTTGTTCTCGTTCCTCAAAGGAGAAACTCCTATCCTCAGAGACACTCCAGACAGTCGTGGTTGGGGAACAAATGGATACTCGGTAAAAGATGGCTATAACACACTCCTCTCCACTCCAAGGGTGTTCCAGAACTAAGCAAAATGGAAAAACGTTTGGAGCCAAGACTCCCTGCCCAAAATAAACTTCTTTATTTTGTCCCTTACACATGGGAAAATTCTTGTAATGTCCCCAAGGCCGAGCCCTGTTGTAAATCATGTCTATTAATTGTAAATCTTGTGTATGAACTGTAATCCAAGTTTATTAGGCCGATGAGCCGAGTTTTGATAAGCTGAGAGGGTTATGTATGTATTAGGCCGGAGAGCCTAAGTATCAAAAAGCCAGGAGCCTGATTTTTTTTGTATATGTAATCATGCATAATGTTAATAAATTATAAACGTCGTTGCGTGCAACTGACCATGAAGAAAGAGTGATGGGAGACTAAGCTTCCACAACATGGGTGAGGGAGAAAGGGGGGGCGAAGGGGTTGGAAGATGGGCTAAGCTGAGGGGGCTTAAACCATTGAGAATAATATTAAATTATTATTATAAAGATGTGTGAAACATGTCTTTCTTTATCCTAAATCCCTGGAAGGGGAAACGTGTGCCCAAAGCGCACGCCAGCTGATGGAGCACATGCAACTTCATGGGCGACATGTGTCGGCCCAGGCACATGCAGTTAAGAACTGCAGAAGTCAGTCGTGGAGGGGGTTCGCTCCTCATTTTGTCTTTCCTCTATCGAGAAGAGCGGTGTGACCTCTGCGTGGGATAGCAAGGTGACCATTTGTCTAAAAACCGTGGTAAACCCTGTGGGCTGAGCCGTGACTACTATGTGTCTTGTGATCCGTTTATCCACCCTACCAAACTGAATTGGAGCTAAATGGTTGGGTTACTATCTTATGGGAAACCCTGAGCTTTCTGTGTATTCTCTATGCCGTGCGTGTGTGACCTGTGTGCAACACCCTCTCCAGTTGAGAGAGGTAGTTGTAGTGGAATAAATAGGGGGACAGGCCTGTGAGCGACTCTCTCCGGGTGAGAGAGTGCATGGAGGAAGGAGAGAGTTCTTGGAAGGGGCCCTGTAGCTGCCTCAGAGCTCGAAGATTTTCGGTCCGATCTATTGCTGAAGCCCAAGGCAAGGGAGGTTAGCAGCCGAAAGACTGTCTAGGCGACAGTGAAGGTGTATACTCCTAGGGTGGGACAAGCATGTGGGGAAGGAGAGTCTGTGAGTAGTAGGAATAAGTTGCTCCTGGGAGAGAATCCTCCCTCTTTTACTGTGTGTCTTCCTATAAACCCTGCCCAACCTAGGATTCCTTTCCCGATGGAGCTTAGTCCCAGCTCGAGGGTGACCTACTACTGAGAGTGATGAGCAACGCGGTCTAAAGCTGGGTGGTTCGTGGAAGGTCTACACACAGTTGGTGGTGTGTGACAGTTTCAAAGATAAGTGTCACTATGTTTTGTAATTCTGTAATTAATCAAATTGCATACCTGTGATTCTTGAAATGCTTATCACGTATTCCGTGGTGTATATGAATTATTGTTATTTCCCTTAATTATGAAATGCTAGCAGTAATTCTGTGTTTAACTGTAATTAAGCGTTTTAAATTCATTAGAATGCATAATATGTTACATGAGTGTTTTCCGCATAGTAGCGTTAGCCTTGCCCGAACGTTACAATCCAGTATCAGAGCCCAAGGTTTCAACGCTGAGCCTAGATGGGCCGGACAAGTGGTCTTTGAACCCAAGTTATCGAGTGGAAATTGTGTTGGAGGAACCAGTTTCGAACCTTAGATAGTTCCTGAGCGCTAAGGAGTTACCTGGCCGTGTCACAAAGCTTAGGAGAAGTAGCAGTAGAATAAAACCGTAGCCGTAGATCAGCTGTGCAAAAAAGATCTGGACCGTCTAATCCAATTCTAGACACCAAGGAAGAGCTCAACGCATGAAGTGTTGGAGCCATTGGATCTTGTCGGGAGGAAGTGAAATCCCACATGACTGTCAGATCAGGAGAAGGCACAAGAGAGTTATCCTGGGAACCTTTCAGGATTTCGGCTATCGGGAAAAGCGAGATGTGTTGATTCACGAACTCCCGATGCCCGAAACTCCTAAGTCAAGGAAAGGATCTATGGCGTAGATCTAAAAAGGGAATCCGACTGTTGGATTTCCCGTTAAATCGTGATTTCGGATTTTGGCTATCGGGAGAAGTGGGATGTGCAAACGCACAAACTATCGAAGCCGAAATCGCGGAATCTCGTGGAGTCAAAGTAGTGAGTTGGGCTGACGTCACTGAGATGGACATGGACACATGGGTGTGTACCACATGCCAGTGGGTCGAAAAGAAAAGTGAATATGGTGGGACCCGATGTCGTCGTTGAAGGTGATGTGGACCCTCCTGAGCGGGCCATGTGCCACCGTGGTTGTGGGAGACAAATGTGCTATGTGGGCCCAGAGGGTAAAGTAAATCGGGATTTCAGAAGTCGGGGGTTGGAGAGGGAAGCGAGTATGAGAGCCTTGAGGACCGAAACCTGAAGTCCCGAGGTCCCAAAAACTTCGAGACAGAGAGGCCACAGTGGATTTCAGCCATTGGTTGTGTGTAGACGTGGACCGTTGATCCACCCATTTTCGCGAGTTCGGTAATCAGAACTCAAGGGATAGTAGTGTTGAGTTTTGAAACCTCCCAAAACACGAAGTCGCAAAGCACCCTAGTGGACTAGCGTTTGGTCATAGCCCATGATCGCATGGGCTGGGGACTGAGGAAGAGAGAGCTATCGCTCGAAATTTACAGAGCCGAGCAGAGCTCCGAAAACTCATGTAAATTGAATGTTTCTGATTCGGCTTATGAATTATGTGTGTGGAATTTGTTAAGGAATGATAGCTTGACAAATTTTGGTTGTCTGCACATTGTAATTGCAGAAGAGTGGCGAGTGCCATAACCGTTTAGAATTTCCTTGGAGTGTAAAGAAATGGAAGAAGCGTGGATTGCTTCCAGTTCAGAGAACAAAAGAGAAGGAAAGGATGTTAATTTTGGAGTCGAAGGATCGAACTCTGATGGGCACGAAAAAGAAATGGATAAGGAAGGGAATATGATGAAGATCATTGAAGGATTGCAAAAAGAAGCCCAAAATCGACGGGCAGATAACAGAAAGCTCAAGAAAACTCAGGATAAACAAGGTGAATTCAACTTAAAGATGTTGAAGAGTATGGAAAGAATAGAAAATAAGTTGGACAAGGAGAGTGACTCAAGCAAGACAGAGAGTCGCAGGACCCCTGAGAGGAAAAGAAGATCAAGGAGTGTTAGCAGGCATCGTTGTCACTCCCCAAAGCATGCCAGTAGGGAGACACACAGTAGTTCAAGCCCATCTCCTACAAGAAAGTACAAGAGATTTGGAGTGGATGAACTAAAAGGAGAAATGAATAAGATTAAGCCTCCCACATTTGATGGAGAACACCAGAAGGAAGAAGATTTCGAGACATGGTTGCTTGGCATGAGGAAATATTTCCAACTGCAGAATTATTCCTCTCATGCCGAAGGAAGAATTGCGATGTATCAGTTGAAAGGAAAAGCATCCATGTGGTGGGATCAGCTTGTGCAGATGCAACACATTAGAGAGAAAGATATCACTTGGAAGGAATTCCAGAGGTATTTCGAGAGGAAATACCTGACTAAAAGATACTATGATAGAAAGATGAAAGAGTTCTTTGAACTGAAACTAGGCATCATGACCATTGATGAATATGATCGAAAGTTTTTGAAATTACTGAAGTATGTTCCGTTCATCAAGGAGGAGACTGTCAAGATTCAGAGGTATCTAAGTGGATTACCACCTTCTATTGGTGACAAGATCCGGTACAATGATCCTAAGACTATGGAAGAAACAATAAGAAGAGCGAAATGTTTATATGAACAACAAAGAGAAAATCCTACGTTTCAGAAGGCTTGGGAAGACAAGAAGAATTTCAAGAAGGAACAGAGGCAGAAGGGAAACAAGCCTACCTTTTTCAGAAACAGTCCTCTGCGACAATCATCTTTTAGAAATCCCAGAAAGGCGAAAGTGGGTTGACAATTGCCAAGGCAGACACCTATGGAGTGTTGGGGTTGTAAAGGAAACCATAGGTACATAGATTGCCCCCACAAAAATGATAAAGTGAGAGCAGTCCACAATGTTAGCTAAAACAGTGGAGGACATCGGCAGTAGGATGTGAAGGATCTACGTAGCCCTGGACCACAAGCAAGCTGAGTATCAGTCACAGATGATTGAAGTGGAAGGTATGAGCAACAACCATACCTTTACTATTTTAATTGATTCAGGGGCTAGCCATAGTTATATAGATCCTAGAGTGGTGGAAAGTCTTCATTTGGTGAGAAGGAAACATGAAAAGTCTTGGTTAGTGCAACTAGCCACAGGAACCAAGAGAAGAGTTACAGAATTGGATAAGTCATGTCTAGTGGACATGAATGGAATGAACACGAAGGTTGAACTAAACATTCTTCCTTTAGGTTCTTATGACTATTTAATTGGGATGGACTGGTTGGACCAACACCATGCCATCTTGGACTACCGCAATAAGGCATTCACTTGCTTAGATGAAGAAGGGAATCAAAAAGCCATCCAAGGGATTCCTAGAGCTGTAGCTATCAGGGAAATCTCAGCCATGCAACTGAAGAAGTGCTACAGAAAAGGCTATCCATTATTTGCAGCCCATGTAGGGGAAACACCTAAGGACAAGGTGTCAAGTATCGAAGAGTATGCGGTACTAAAAGAATTCAAAGATGTATTCCAGGAAGTACCTGGACTACCTCCAAAAAGGGATATCGATTTCTCTGTGAACTTGATGCCTGGAGCAACTCCAGTATCAAAGGCTCCGTACTGGATGAGTACGCTAGAGATAAAAGAGTTGCAATTGTGGCTTGAAGAGCTTCTGAAGAAGGGGTATATATGCCCAAGCGTGTCACCTTGGGGTGCCCTGGTCCTGTTCGTAAAGAAGAAAGATGGAACACTGAGATTGTGCATCGATTTCAGACAGTTGAACAAGGTAAAGGTAAAGAACAAGTATCCTCTGCCAAGGATTGATGACCTCTTCGATCGGTTGAAGGATGCAAAGATCTTTTCGAAGATAGATCTAAGATCGGGATATCACCAGGTAAGCATAAAAGATGAAGACATCAACAAGACCACCTTTAGAACAAGGTTTGGTCATTACGAGTTCAGAGTGGTGTCATTTGGACTGTCAAATGCACCCGTTGTTTTTATGTGCTTGATGAATGGAATATTCAAGGACTATCTAGACAAGTTTGTCATAGTCTTCCTGGGTGACATCTTGGTGTATTCCAAGTCGGAAGAAGAACATGAGCAACATTTAAGGATGGTGTTGCAGGTGCTAAGAGGGCACCAACTGTATGCCAAGTTAAGCAAGTGCTCATTTTATCAGGAGCAGATCCATTACTTGGGGCATATTATCTCGAAGGATGGGATAGCTTTAGACACTGAGAAGATTGAGGCCATTAGAGAATGGTCAGCGCCAAAGAATGTGGCGGAAGTTAGATCCTTCATGGGATTGGCTGGTTACTACAAAAGGTTTATCGAAGGGTTCTCGAGGATATCCCACCCTATCACTTCCTTACAAAGGAAGGAGAAGAAGTTTCAGTGGACAGAGGATTGCGAGAAAAGCTTTCAGCGATTGAAGAAACTGTTAACCAGTGCTCCAATCTTGAGGATTGTAGATCTAAACGAAGACTTTGTGGTGTGCACAAATGCATGCAGAGAAGGACTGGGAGGAGTCCTCAGTCAGAATGGATTCATAATCTGTTATGAATCCAGGAAGTTAAAGGAACACGAGAAGAATTATGCCGCTCATGATTTGGAGTTGGCAGCAATCGTTCATGCTCTGAGGAAATGGAGACATTACCTCATGGGGAGGAGATTTGAACTGAGAACAGACCACAATGGTATGAGATACTTGTTTGACCAACCGACCCTAAACGCTAGGCAGAGTAGGTGGCTGGAGTTTCTGTGTGAATATGACTTTGATATCAAGCATATCAAAGGGAAGGAGAATAAGGTGGTGGATGCACTCAGCAAGAGGGTGCATGACCTACATGATAAAACCATTAGCATGTATCAGACTGATACTAAAAGCAGAATTCTGGAGGCTGCAAATGCAGATTTGAAATACAAAGAATTGGTAGCAAAGCTACAACAGGGTAAGATGCCATAGAAGGTGGATATTTATAAATTGGGAATAGATGGAATATTGCTGCACAAGAACAAAAATTTTGTACCCAACATCCAGAACTTGAAACAAATAATTCTAGAGGAGATGCATAATGTACCTTATACAGGGGACCCTTGATATCAGAAAACCGTGGTAGCGGCCAAGAGCCATTACTTTTGTCCATGTATGAAGAGAGAGATTGTTGAATACATCGTTAGATGTATGGAGTGCCAAAAAGTTAAAGCTAAGCATAGGCACCTAGCAAGGTTGCTGCAATCTTTTCCCATTCCTGAATGGAAGTGGGAAGTGGTAACAATGGATTTTATTACGGGATTTCCCAGAAAGGCAAGCTGCATGATTCAATCATGGTGGTGGTGGACAAGCTTACAAAAACAACCCATTTTATTCCACTGAAAACTACTCACAAGGAAACATATGTTGTTGATATTTTCATGAAGGAAGTGGCACAATTGTACGAAATTCCCAAAATGATTGTGTCCGATAGAGACCCGAAATTCACCTCGAATTTCTGGAAAGGATTGTTCAAAGGATTCATAATGAATCTGAGCTTTAGTACAACTTATCATCCTGAGTCTGATGGACAGACAGAGAGGGTGAACAAAGTGATAAAAGACATACTGAGAATGTATGTGATGGACAAACCATCGAAATGGGAAGACTACCTACACTTGGTGGAATTCACTTACAACAATGGGTATCAAGCATCATTTAAGATGAGCCCATTTGAAGCGCTTTATGGCAGAAAGTGCAATACTGCAGTAACTTGGGCTGGAATTGCTCAAGGAAATAGAAGAATAGATGATAAAAGTTAAGCATAATTTGAAAGCTGCCCAAGACAGGCATAAAATTTATGCTGATAAGAACAGAATCCACAGAGAGTTCAAAGTGGGTGATAATGTTTTCCTGAAAGTGAAAGCTAACAAGAGTTCCCTGAAACTGGGAAACTGCGCCAAGTTGGCAGCCATATTTTGTGGGTCGTTTGATATCCTAGAAAGGATTGGACCAGTTGCATATATGCTTGCATTACCTGCATCCATGACTGTACATAATGTGTTTCATGTTTCATTGCTTAAGAAATATATACCTGATGCTAATCATGTAATCGATTGGAATGTGATTCAGGTGGAACAAGAAGGTGTCCTGCAAGTGCATCATGTGCGCATATTGGACCGGAAAAGCAATCAGCTTTGGAATCGAGCCATAGGACTTGTAAAGGTCCAGTGGACCTGGTACTGTCCTGAGGATGCAACATGGGAACATGAAGATGCTATGTGGGCAGAATACCTGCATCTTTTTGAAAATTTTGAAAATCTTGCAGATGCAGTGTAAAGTTGCACTGAGGACAATGCAAAAGTAAGGGGAGGGGATTGTAATGTCCCCAAGGTCGAGCCCTGTTGTAAATCATGTCTATGAATTGTAAATATTGTGTATAAACTGTAATTCAAGTTTATTAGGCTGGTGAGTCAAGTTTTGATAAGCTGAGAGGGTTATGTATGTATTAGGCCAGAGAGCTTAAGTATCAAAAGCCAAGAGCCTGATTTTTTTAGTATATGTAATCATGAAGAATGTTAATAAAATATAAACGTCGTTGCGTGAAACCGACCACGAAGAAAGAGTGATGGGGGACTAAGATTCCACAACAAGGGTGAGGGAGAAAGGGGGGGCGAAGGGGTTGGAAGAGGGGCTAAGTTGAGGGGGCTTAAACCCTTGAGAATAATATTAAATTATTATTATAAAGATGTGTGAAACATGTCTTTCTTTATCCTAAATCCCTGGAAGGGGAAACGTGTGCCCAAAGCGCATGCCAACTGATGGAGTGCATGCAGCTTCATGGGAAAGATGTGTCGGCCCAGGCACATGCAGTTAAGAACTGCAGAAATCAGCCGTGGAGGGGGTTCGCTCCTCATTCTGTCTTTCCTCTATCGATAAGAGCGGTGTGACCTCTGCGTGGGATAGCAGGGTGACCATCTGTCTAAAAACCGTGGTAAACCCCATGGGCTGAGCCGTGACTACTGTGTGTCCTATGATCCATTTATCCACCCTTCCAATCCGAATTGGAGCTAAATGGTTGGGTTACTGTCTTCTGGGAAACCCTGAGGTTTTTGTGTATTCTCTATGTCGTGGGTGTGTGACCTGTGTGCAACACCCTCTCCAAGTGAGAGGTAGTTGTAGTGGAATAAACAGGGGGACAGGCTTGTGAGCGACTCTCTCCGGGTGAGAGAGTGCGTGGAGGAAGGAGAGAGTTCCTGCAAGGGGCCCTGTAGCTGCCTCAGAGCTTAGAGATTTCTAGTCCGATCTGTTGCTGAAGCCCAAGGCAAGGGAGGTTAGCAGCCGAAAGATTGTCTAGGCAACAGTGAAGGTGTATACTCTTGGGGTGGGACAGGCATGTGGGCAAGGAGATTCTGTGAGTAGTAGGCATAAGTGGCTCCTGGGAGAGAATCCTCCCTCTTTTACTGTGTGTCTTCCTGTAAACCCTACCCAACCTAGGATTCCTTGCCCTGTGGAGCTTAGTCCTAGCTCGGGGGTGACCTACTGCTGAGAGTGATGAACAACGCGGTTTAAGGCTGGGAGGTTCGTGGAAGGTCTCCACGCAGTTGGTGGCGTGTGACAGTTTCAAAGATAAGTGTCTGTAATGTCCCTTTCCAAATAGGATCTCCAAAGAGGAGGCTTAATGGTCTAAACCACCTCGTTAGACTATAGCCAAGGCCAAAGAGGGGTAAACAGGGTTACTAGAGGTCACTCCAATCACAGGTGTTATATTCAGAAAGTGACATTGAGCTAAAAAGGGTTAAAAGCGCTTTTAAGTCATTATGAGCTAAAAATAGAAGTCAACAATGAATTAGGTTTCAACAGTGATTTAGGGTTTTGGAAGTCAACAGTGGATTAGGGTTTCAACATGATTTAGGGTTTTGGAAAGCTATAAAGGAAGGGTCAGCGACCTAATTCATCATTATGCAGATTATGACTTGTCATTGAGGAGAAGAGGTGCATCTCCGGAGAGATAGTTCAGTGTATTCCAAGAGGAAGACACTAGTTGGCTGATTTCAGTGTTGAAAGACACACCCTAGTCACCGCGAAGATCATCCAGGTTTTCCATCATTCTTCATTGATTCCGTAGTGCTCCCATATTCCAGGTATTATCTTTTAGTTGCTTATTTGTATTCCGTCTAAGATCCTTTTGTCTTTTGATCTAGCCGAGTGTTGTTATTTTATTCAGCCGCAGTTTCTTATTTGTATTCCGGCTAAGATCCTTTGTCTGTTGATCTAGTCGAGTATTGTCAGTTTATTCAGCTGCATTCGACCATTTTGTAATCCACAGAGATATCATAATACAAACTTTGCAGTCCTTTGTCGCGTTTATTATTTGTATGATCATTTATATGCTGTAAACCTTTGATCCTACACACACATTAGAAATGTTTCCTAGACTAGCCAAGTCAGGAACATTACAGTGGTATCAGAGCTTTAGTCCTGCCAGCCTGTGACTAAAGACAATGAGTGTAGCAGAAGACCCAGAGGGCCGTGAACACGTAGGTGACGAATATGTCACTTACAACAAGCATCAGGAAAGAAGGCATAAGCTTAATTTCCCCCCTTTTCCTCCTAGCTCAGAGGAAGAGGAAGAGGTACATAGAGAAGCAGAGAGAAGGGTAGAGCATGAGGCTGAATGCGTGGCAGAGAGGATGCTAGGAGACAGATATGAGCGACCAGAGGGCAGTGGCAAGGCCCCCATAGATCCAGAGGCAACTTTCATGCATGTTATCAAGGATATGTTAGCTAGTTAATGGACCATGTCTCAGTCCTTGGCAAAGGTGGTTGATAGATTGGCTAGAGTGGGCACCCCAGATACACAAGTCCCGCACGCAACAC
>ML777231.1:617547-631477 GCA_009831015.1 Picea engelmannii
TCTTGGTTCTTGAAGGACTCAGTATTCTGCTCAAACACAGCCAAGCAGAGGGCAAACTTTCAGGGGTCAACTTCTCGGGACTGTCTCACATTTTGCACATCCTCTTTGTTGATGACGTACTAATTTTGACAAAGGCCAATTTTACCGAATGGACCCTTATTCATTCCATCATTGGCACTTTCTGTGCAGCTTCTGGACTGGTGATAAATTTACAAAAATCTCTCTTTCTTGCATTGAATGCACAGGAACCTTTCTCATCTGATTTGAAAGATTTGTTTGGTATTAATGTTGCTGACCTGCAGGAGGGTTTCACTTACCTCGGTTTCTTCATCAAATCCTCTAGATTCACAAACAAAGATTGGCTTTGGCTCCTTGACAAATTTGACAGGAAAATTCATCACTGGTGTAACAAGTTACTTAGCATGGGTGGACGGTTCATACTTGTAAAAACTGTACTGGAAAGTCTTCCAGTCTATTGGATGGCACTCTCAAAAATCCCGGCTTCCATTCTTAGATCTATTCGTCAGCTTATGTTTTCCTTTCTTTGGAACGACAGCAAGACCATTGGGTATCATCTCTGCAACTGGGCGACTATTTCAAAACCGAAAAAGATGGGCGGATGGGGCATTAGGAACTTGCCCTTCTTCAATCAGGCACTCTTGGCAAACACCCTCTGGCGAATACTTATGAAGACGGGCATTTGGAGCAAGGTCATAAAGGCAAAATACTTCCCACAGCTACCAGTCCTTTTTTGGCTCAGAACTGCCTCAGAGAGACCAACAGTTTGCTCACAGACCTGGAAACATCTTCTAACTACCCTGCCTATCATTCACCATTGGCTCTCATGGGCACCTGGCAACGGGCATCTGATAGAAGTAGGAAGGGACAGCTTGCTGGGACTGGGCAAACTCGCCATGCTATCCACAGATTTGCTGAAGCACATTCATCACAAGCACCTGTTCTTCCTATACCAGTTCATTTCTTCACATAGTGAGGGTATTTTGAGCGATCGCTGGCTCAGTAGCGAAGAGTTAGAGGTGGGCGGTGATCTTGCTGTTGAATGGGACTGTTACACCTACAGACTTAGAGCACTTGGCATCCGACTACAGGACAGGCCTGATTTGCTAATTTGGACGGGAGGGGACAGATCCGGTGTCCTAACGACAAAAAACGCCTACAATGCTATCGCTGCTAAATGCTGGACTACTTCTTTGGAGCGAGGGCGCGGTGCAATCTGGAGGTGTGATTGTCAGCTCAAGCAAAAACTATTCACCTGGTTATTACTTGAAAACAAATTGCTGTTGTGGCCGAATCTACAGGTTCGTGGATGGTCGGGTCCCAGCCGATGTTGTCTCTGCAAATCGAATGATGAAACAGCTGCCCACGTCTTCATTGACTGTCCATTTACCAGATCTGTTTGGCAATTATTAACTCCTGCTCGATTGCATACAACCTACTGGATAGGTAACAACCTTTCTCATTGTTTTCAGAATTGGCAGCGGGTCTCAACGAACCATTTGAAGCATCCGATCCTTCTTTGCTGGCACATTTGGAAGCATAGGAATGCGGCTCTCTTTGAAGACAAGGTCCCAACCCAAAACAAAGTGGCCAACATTATCTCGGCAGAGCTGGCAATGAGCGGGAAGCTGACATCGGCATTTAAACCATGCAGATCTATTTACAAAGTTCCTTCAGATAAAATTGTTGCAAGGTTCGATGGTGCGGCGCAACAGGATGGCATTCTCTGTGGAGCGGGTGGGCTGATCACTTTAAGTCCACAGACTTGTTACCGATGGACACTAAACTGTGGGACTGGATCAAATACAAAAGCAGAACTCTTGGCAGCATGGGCATCTTGTATTCTGGCAAGCCGATTACACATCACTGAACTCTTATTGCTTGGTGATTCCAAGCTGATAATTGATTGGTTAAATGGGCGTGCCGACTTCCATGTGGCGGACCTGGCGAGCTGGAAGGAAAGAACTCGCGAAGCATCACAACAGTTTCATCTTTTTACCTCTTGTCACATTCCCCGGGGGGAAAACATCGAGGCTGACAAACTCTCTAAAAAAGCTTTGTTTTTGCCTCCGGGTCACATTAGTTTCACTAGATGGGAAGAGGGCAAGGAGGGCCCACCCGCGAGGATCTCTCTTTGAGCGACTAGCCCTGTTTTGAGGCTTTTCATTGCTCATGTCATTGGATGCTATGTGTATTTCCATACTTGTTTAGACTGGAAGCATTATTTATCGGCATAGATCTGGTTTTAGAGTTTTGCCCAGCCACTCCAGACATGTATACTTTTATATCCTTTTGAATATAAAGCGTATTTTTTCGTTGAAAAAAAACAGAAGAAAAACACTATGCACATAAATTATAAATGGCCAGGAACAAATACGACTAATCGATGTCGAGTAACTCTTCTTTGTATTGTTTATTGTTTGTTCATTTTGTTGATTTTATTGTTTGGATTGTTTATTTATAATTAATAGTGAAATCTTTTAAATTTAAAACAACTATGAAATCGTAGATGTTGGATTTGTTCTTAAAATATTTGAGTTATCAGTTTGTTTGGATTTTGTGTACATGTGTTAAAATATTTGCTCCAAGGTCGATTTTAGAGGGATCCCATGAAGATACGTGAAATCAACATAGACAATGGACCAAATTAGTTGAAACGTGAAGATTTTCCCCCAAAAAATGTGTATTTTAAAAGTTCGATTTGACTGGTAAAGTCTACGGAGGTATACATACCTACCCCCTCTGGTTTGAACTTGTGACCTCTTAAGAGGAAACACATGTTCTTAACCATATCATCAAAATGCTAGTATGGAATTGGAAAAATATCAGGTTTTCCTCAAACAATTTGTTGAGAATAAATCTTGGTTTCCAGAAGATAAGATTATAAAAGATTTTGTGAACTAAAATCGTAGTAATAGTAGTAACAACAACACTTACATATCGAGAATAAATCTTGGTTTCCAGAAGATAAGATTATAAAAGATTTTGTGAACTAAAATCGTAGTAATAGTAGTAACAACAACACTTGCAAATCTAGATGAGCCTGATAGACAAGACAAAAGTTTTGTAACTAGGTTAGATAAGCCAAACACATGTATAAACAAAAAATACAACTAAAACAACTAAGAAATAAATGTTAGAAAGCATCAGAAACTTAGAACCATGAAAATCAAACAATGACAAAACACCAACATAATGCTACCAATGGATCAATAGATTAGTAGGCAAAACACTGTAGAGAAAAATAGACACTTATGAGTCCCCTCTTCCTCCTTAAGAGGGCTCTTGAGTTCCCTACTGGAGAGCTCTTCATACAATGGAAGAAATGGCAAATGGTGAAGAAAAACAACGCATATTCCCTCAAGAGGTGAGTGGAATCGCCTATTGCAATGGTGCTTGAAGGCTTCTAAGAGAAAAGTGGATTCCCAAGGAAGAATTCTTGCAACATAACAATACTATGAAGATCTTGGTTTCTTAGCACACCCATGGCTCTTATTTATAGCATTCATATTATAGTAAAATGTAATCGGTTCATAGTGTGAACAATGGGGCCTTTTAGGGCACCCTCTAGCCCTCGACCAACCCTCAAACTAGATTTTGCTCAGATAGGAGTGTCAAATCGTGTTGGGGGTCGGTCCATAAGTGGTTGAAGCGTCGACAAGATCCATAAATGCGTTGTTCATAGAAGTGCACGGCTTTTCTCGTACACAGTTGCACATTTTGCGCATAGTGCGCGTTGATGCCTGTGTTGGTCTGCGCATTGTGTGCATGCTTCTTT
Organism: Picea engelmannii; assembly: GCA_009831015.1. NCBI lineage: Eukaryota > Viridiplantae > Streptophyta > Pinopsida > Pinales > Pinaceae > Picea > Picea engelmannii. Next base: position 621,344 of record ML777231.1, read on the forward strand.
CGGTGATTATGCACATTTCAATTTTTGACCCAATTGTATAGTTTTTTTTTTTTTTTTGCCTTTTGAATACATTTTGGTGTTGTAGGTGGACTAATTGTTGTTGGCATTGATGTGTTTCTTTAACCATTTGCATGCAATGTTGCAGACAATTTTTCAGTAATAACACCGAGGACACCACATATTGTACAATCTTGTGGAAGAATCGTTTTCACTATTCGTAACGTAAACATGAAGTTTATTTTCTTTGAATTATTTAACTCTCTATACTTTTAGTTTAGTTTTGAGTTTTACATTAGTTATTTTTATTTGTATATTAGGATTTAGTCTTAAGTTTAACTTAAGTTTATTAAATTTTTATCTTTTATTTAATTTAGTTTAATTCAATTTTAAGTTTAATTGTATATAGTTTTCATTATGTTATTTTTTTTTTGAGAATAATAACTATCTTATTTTCAAATTCTAGATTTTAGTTTGTTTTTATTTTGGTAATATAATTTAGCTTGCTTTCATTTGATTTTGAATTTAGTTTCTAATATTATTGGTCTTAATAATAGTCTATGTTTTGGATTGCAGAGTTTAAAAGTGGAAGAGATTAAGAAAACTTTGATCAGGGTAGAGGATTTGAAGGCACAAAATCTTGAAGGAAAACAAACTTGAAAGGAGCTATAAAAAGGAGAATGAACTTCAAAGGAGTGGGGGGTCCCGGATCCAGAAACTATCGGGGAAATTCTGCAACTAGAGAGACTGCCAATTACACTATTGTATAAGAGAGCTCTCATGTCTGTAGGATTAAAGAGTTTTGAATTTTTCAGAGAAGTAGCTATATACTATTGCAAAATTGTTTCTTGAATGGATTTATAATTTAAAAGGATTGTACACGAATAAAGATATTTGGAGCTAATAACAAGTCTTCACTTTCATACACTACTAAGTCTTCACTTTCATACACTACTGTACAATTTGCAGGCTTGTTCTCATTTTTTTTTTAATATAAATTCGATTTTGATTTAATTTTGTTTCAAATTGGTATAATAATAATTGATATCAACACTATTGTTAATCTCAGTTGTTTTATACTATTTGAAATTTTGTAAAGCTATCTTTGGAGGCGTTTACATAATTGGATGATGGATTTGAAGAGACTTGTTTTAACTTACTCACAACTACTTATTAGTAAATCATAATGATGTATTGTATAAATTGTTATTATGATATAAGAACTATTTCTTTAATGTGATAACAGATCTAATATCAAATCCATTCATAAACGATTGAATTTAAGTATATGTTATGGATTTTTTTTAATAATTATTTATTGATATCATTCTAATGTATATTTGGTTAAACAATTTGCAAGTCATTTGAATTAGTTCTAAGATTTGCAAACATATCTTAACCTTATATTCAATCTTAGTCCTTTTCCATTTTTATTACTTTGCTCTTGATTAGGAGTGAGGCTCATCCTTTTCCTAGTCAAGTTAGGATAGTTTAGATTTCCTTTCTATCATTTGTATTATAGATTAGATTTGCATTTTGCATTTAGGATAATTTTATTTCACTTCTTTAAGTCTCCTTACGCAGGAGAAAAACCAGTTTGGCTTGGCTGAGCCCTTATATCAGCCCGAAGATTTATTTCTTGTAAGCAAGTTGCGAGAGAGTGATTCTTTTCCTTTTGTCTGTTGATAAAAACAAGTAATAAAATACATTACCAAACAAAAGGCCATGTATATATTTTGTACATATAGATTAGTCTAGATTAGATTAACATTAGATTAAGTTAAGGTTAACTGGACCCATAAACCCAGTCAGAATCACCATCCCAAATGGATAAGGGCCTAATTGGGGCCCTGACGGGGGTGATTTCCCCAATGTTGATTATGGTCATTTTGTGCCATCAACACTACCATAGGATGGTTTCCAACCTACCACTAATGTCAAAGTTTGTGCGGTTGAAACTAAGGACTTCATTCCTCTTGGACATATAGATTGGTTCAAAAACCTAATCCCCACCCTTGACGCTTTTGAAGAAGGGAACATGGCTAACAATTCCCTGACCATCAAGGTGGACATTTCCATCAAACCAGGCAACGCCAAGGATATCATTCTCGACACCACATGCTCCTTAGAAGAAGTCCTTGCACACAAGGCTCTTTTTCAACAATATCATGATATTTTTGTTTAGTTATATACTGAAATGCCCGGTCTTGACCCTACCATTGTAGAACATTGTATCGTCACTTGGCCCAATGCTGCACCCATTCACCGAAAGAAACGACCTCTTCATTCTTCTAAAGAAATGTCTATCAAAGCAGAAATCGATAAGCTACGCAAAGGTGACCATCAATTTTTCCCATTGGTCTTTGGTTCTTTTTCTTCTTTCGTCTTCCTCTAGCTGTAATTTCTCATTTCCTAGTTCATCTTGAATCTTGTTCAATATCTCTTCAAAAAATAGGGCTCCCTGGAAAATATCCTCATAATTATTTGCATCATGCACAAAGGGTTTACTAACCCCACAAATTTAATATGATCTCTCATAATACCTTTTGGGTCATGTCTCTTGGCTTCTCCCGTGCGTAAACATAATTCTTTCAAGACTTCATCTTCTTTTCTGGAATGTGGGATGTTTAATAGGGTGAACCTTCCCCCTTTTATGGGAAGCCTATGCCAGATTATTTTGGAACTTGCAGCAAAAAATGAAGTTATCCCTTCCTCCATTGTCTGATAAGAAATTTCCCTACCCAACAACTTGTTAGAGACATATTTGGGAAGAAGACGTGGTGCCTGTGCATAACCAAATAATCTGATAGAGGTATAATGTTCGCACATATACCAATCTCCTTTGTCCTTTAGAGCTTCAATAGCTCCCTGGGATAACCTACGAGGGTTCTATTTGAATATGATAACAAATAATGGTACTAGGAAGTGGTCACGTATATCGTATAGATACTTCTTGTAATTATTGTCCCACAATTCAGAGCAATATATGGATAAGAGGTAATCAAGGGTTCCAGTCGCATCCCATAGAAGAAAAAGGTATAGAAGAGCAAACAACATCTATCAAATATGAGGACATGTGAAAACATGGTTTTTTCAGTCCTTGGGCTTATTTGCCGTTTTGAAAAATGTTGAATGATAGGATCAAGGCCTAATTGAAGATCTATCTTGCCTCGACCATGAAGTATGACATTGGTGTCTATTCCAACTTAAAATGCATCCAGGTTTCTTCATCGTACAACCTGTAGATTAGAGATGCTAGCAATTGGTAAGGTTTCTTGAAATATTGTATCAAGTACATCCTGTAGTCCTTCTGAGCGAATTCTCTATCTTTAGTCCACTATTCTTATACTAATTTGACCATGTCGGGATTGCCCTCTTGTTAGGATATTTATACACTTAGGAGTTAGTTAATATCTACTTGGTTTAATGTGTCGTTAGGTAAAAGTGTGTTTCTTAGTGAGTTTCTTTAGTATACATTGGTATACATTTGTAGTTAGGAAATTTGACGATCACGATATGTTCCCGACATAGAGTGATCCGACGGTTCATATTCTCCTTAATCTTAACGAGCATTGATCCGTGGCTTAACACCCGATTGGTCCATGATCTCTATTTAAAGAACATGTTGGGTCATTTTCCAATGATCGATTGTGAGAAACTCTCTGTAATATTTTTCTTTTGCATTAATAAACTATTCCAAGTGGTCGCGTTGGCTAGGGCCATGGATGTTTCCCCATAGGGGTTTTACCACGTCAAAACATTGGTGTGATGATCTTTGATCTGTTTGTGTGAGTGGTCACTGAAGGTGTTTGTCCTCCGTTGGAATAACTGTGTTGTCGAACATGGCATCAAAACCTGTTTGAAGACCTGCTCTTGTTGTAGATCGAGATTGTGAAGATGAGTTGTATTATTTCCATTTTCTACCATTTTTGTACATTTATGGGCTGAGAGGAATGTTCCACTGCGTTTGGAGCACTCATTTCATTCCATACTTTATTTTGTTTCACTCGAAAAGGTTTTTGTTTGCCCAAGATACGACCATTTCAACTAGATCAAGAGGTATAAAGCCTGAATACGCCATTTTAAAATTTTGCAGAGTATTATTTTGATTTTATTTGGGTTTTATATTGTTTGTTTCCAGGTTGCTACTCTTTTAGATCTACGTATTCTCTTTGCACTGCACCTTGTGCGATCTTGGAAAATCAGAAACAGATAGGAAAATGTGCATTTTCCGAGTAAGCTAACCAAGATCTAACCCTTGTTGTCATCGATAAGCGAAATTTTTTTCTTCTATGACAAGATTTTTTTATGAGCAAGCTTTCCAAGGCCGTCTTCCACAACAACACCCCCAATCCTCCTTCTAAACAATACAATATGTTTTTCTAGCCCACTTGGTTAAAAATTGCCTTATTAAGTAAGAGGTCTTGAGTTCAAGTCTCTCTTTTTGTTACTTTTTTTGAAAAAGTTCATGCTCCATTTAAAGTATATTTCACTTCAAGTATACAAGTGAATCACTATAAATAGCTTTAATATTTTATTTTAGATTTATTTATTTTGCATGCAACTTTCTTTTATAAAGTAACTTCATTGTAAAACTGATCCCCATTTTTTTTTATAAAAGTAGGTCACTTCATAAAGCAACGTATTTGTAAAAGTGAGGTTAGTTGGAGGGGTATCACCACCACATGGTTATTTGTTTACCATTTATGCCTTTTTTTAAAAGGACATAACTTTCACATCCGAAGTTCGTTTTCAGTGCCGTTTTTTTAAAACCGCATAATTTTTCGAGATCTTTCCATCCAGATAATTAGTTTCGATTTTTAAATCCATATTATCTACATATTTAATATGACTTCTTCCATTTATCTTTTGCTTACCAACACCAACTACTTTCAATGGAAAACCCATATGGAGAATTTATTAAGAAGTAAAGGCTTGTACTGGATTACCTTGGGAAAAGGAAAAAGAACCCACTGATGCTGATAAGAAATTCAAACGGGCTAATAGGAGTGACGAAACACATGGACTGATCAAAATGTGCATCTCTCTTGATTTAAGGTTCCACCTTCAAGAAATTGATGACCCCGATGAAGCTTGGGAAAAGTTTGAATCTATGTTTGGTAAACACAATATTATTCGAGCACATCAATTAGAAAATCAAATTCCGACTTTAACTCCAAATGAATTTTCTTGCATTGAAGACTATCTATCTAAGTTTAAAACACTTAGAATTTTATGTGAAGAATGTGAGATAAAGCTGGAGGAAGAGCATTGCATCTATATTATTTTTTCTAAGCTAGGTAGTGCATATTTTGTGTTTGTATCTACCTTTTATGTCATGAGAGAAGCTCTAGGGAAAGCTTATCAAAAACCGATTCTTGAGTCCTTTTGTCATGCTTTGATTAGAGAGCAAGATAAGATTGTACAAGTTCGAGTGATCAACACTGTAGGTACCGCCAACAAAGCCTTAGTCGCCCAACAGAAAGATAAACCCAAGAATCCCAAGAAACAACATCCTCGCCACAATATAAAGCAAGATAAGGGTCCCAAACCCACTCATACAACTTCAACTTCTAATGGTGACAAAGGAGAAAAATCTAAAAATAAGAAGACTGACATACATTGCAACTTTTGTGATAACTATGGTCATGATGAGTCCAAATGTTTCAAGAAGATGGCAGCTTTAGAAGTAGCGATGAAGAAGCACAACATCGGTATTGATTCTACTTCTTCTTCTTCTCATGGACATGCACTTTCTGCTTCTGGTTTCTCCTTCAATGCAACTTCTACTTCTTCTTTTGATGAGTGGCTTATTGATTCTAGAGCACCTTATCATATGACTAAGGATAAAGACATATTTTCTTCTCTAAATGAATGTAACACCAAGAAAATATTTGTTGGTGATGATAGATCTCTTGGTGTTGTAGTATCTCAAACAATTCAAGTAGATACTGGTCATTTCAATGATGTATTATGTGTTCCAAGTCTTTCTTGTAACCTTCTATCAATATAGCAAATCACTCATTTAGGTGAAGGTAAAACCGTAGAGTTTTCACCTCACTAAGTTGTAATCAAGGATCTAAAAGATCCTAAGCATGTTCTTGCAACTGGAATTGTTGATGATATTACCATGTTATACAAGTTTGACAACTTTGGGTCATCATCTTTTCCATCAGTTTTTGTTGCTCATAGTGATGACTTGAGCAAACTTTGGCATGAACGGTTTGGTCATCTAAACTATCACTCATTGCAACAACTATGTAATCAACAAATGGTGACTGATATTCCTCTTGTTTCATGTAGAGATGCTGTTTGTGCCGGTTGTGTTCTTGACAAACATCATCGAGACAATTTTGACAAACGTGCCTCTTGGCATGCCTCGTGCCCTTTGCATCTTGTTCACAGTGACTAGTGTGGTCCAATTTCTTCTCCTTATTTTTTTGGGTGCAAGTATTTCTTAACTTTCATTGATGACTTTTCCAAATGTACTTGGGTTTAGTTCTTAAAACTTAAGAGTGAAGTTTTGATAAGTTTCTGGCCTACAAGGCCCTTGTAGAAAATAAATCTGGACATCAAATTCAAAGGTTAAGAACATATAATGGAGGTGAATATGTGAACAATAATTTTACAAGTTACCGCACTACACAACGAATTGAAATGCAACACACTGTTACATATACACCACAACAAAATGGTGTTGCTGAGAGAAAGAACCGCACATTAAAAGAAATGGCTAATTGTATGATCCAATCTAAGGGATTAAGTCTAAAGTATTGGGTGGAAGCCATCAAATGTGAAAATTACATAGTAAATCTCACTCCCACAAAGGCTCTTAAAAATATAACATTGGAAGAAGCTTGGACTAAAATTAAACCAGATGTAAGTCACTTCCGTGTATTTGGCAGTATAGCATGGGTTCACATTCTTAATGAGAAAAGGAAAGCATTGCAACCTAAAAGTGAGAAGTGTATATTTGTTGGTTATTCTGAAGATGTCAATGGTTATAGACTTCTTCAACCACATCGCAATGAAATTATTATTAGAAGAGATGTTAAATTTGATGAAAATATCTTGGTCTGCGAGCTTAATTCGACAATTGAGCCTTCTTAGGCCTGCGATCCATCTTTTGCATTTGTGCTTTCTTCTGTTCCTATTCTGGTTTCTTCTTTAGATGATGATAGTGAGGATGAAAATCCACCTCCACCTACTCACCTTCCTCGAGATGAATCAATTGGACCTGAACTAACACCAACACCATCACTTCTTAGATGGGTTCGTTCAACACAAGAAACAACAGGTGATCTTGTCGGTGATACTTCAGATCAACATCAGAAATGTTCTTAGTTCCAATGAGCCTCTTCTCTTTTGGATCAAGTTTTAGAGACTCATGATCCATAGACATTTGCAGAAGATTCAGGTCATCCAGATTGGGATACAACAATGAATGAAGAGTATCATTCTTTAATGGGAAATGATACTTGAGATCTTGTACCTCTTCCAAAAGTAAGAAAACTTGTCAGATGCAAATGGGTCTACATAACTAAGTATGCATCAGATGGAAGTGTTGAAAGACTCAATGCTCAGTTAGTTTCCAAAGGATTTTCCCAAGTTGAAGGAATTAACTATAATGAAACCTTTGCCTCTGTAGCCAAAATGAATTACATATGCCTTGTTCTTTCCCTTGCTGCCTCACACAAATGGGAGGTCCATTAGATGGATGTTAAAGACACCTTCTTGCATGGGGATTTGCAAGAATAAATCTACATGGAACAACCTCCTGGTTATGTCCAGAATGGATCTATCCTTGTTTGTCGCCTTAAGAAATCTCTTTATGGTCTTAAGCAAGCTCTCCGAGCTTTATATGCCAAAATGGACATCTTTCTTATTGACATCGGATTTTCTAGATGCCATTCTAATCCTAATGTCTATACCAAGAAAGTAGGAAGCCATCTCCTAATCCTTGTCCTTTATGTTGATGACCTTATCCTTACTGGTAGTGACTCAAAACTTTTAAACTATGTGAAAACCAACCTTAAGAAGAAATTTGAAATGACAGACTTAGGCTTTTTGCACTATTTCCTTGGCCTCCAAGTTTTGCAAACCAATGAAGAATTTTTTCTTTACCAGTCTAAGTATGCTTGTGACCTTCTTTGTTGCTTTCACATGGAAGATTGTAAACCAACCCCTTCTCCCTTCTAGTTCGTAGTCAAGTTTGCTGCCACCTGTACTTCTCTCAAAGTTGATGCCACTTTGTACTGTCAGTTAGTTGGTAGCCTCTTATACTTGACTCATACCCGCCCTAATCTTTCCTTTGTTGTTGGTATTGTTGCCCGATATATGCAAACACCCCATGAAATACATTGGAAAGCAACTAAAAGGATACTTCAGTATGTCCGGGGTACAATTTAGTTTGGGATCCATTACAGTTCAGAGGGGACTCCTTTATTGGTTGGTTTCACTGATTCAAATTGGGTTGATGACCCTGATGATCATAACTCTACTACAGGTTATGTTTTCAACCTTGGTTTAGGATCTGTTACTTGGGCCTATAAGAAACAATAGGCTATTACACTTTCTTCAGTAGAAGCAGAGTACCGAGCAGTGGTAAATGAAAGTCAGGAAGCCTTGTGGCTTTGACATATCCTTTCAGAGTTTGGATTCCAGCAACAACATCCGACCAACCTTTGGCGCAACAATCAGAGTGTCATCTAGCTCGCTAGAGAGCCAGTTCAACATCAACACAACAAACACATCGAGATTCACATGCACTTCATCATAAAGCTCATTCATGATCAAGTTATTGAAGTGCTCTTTTTCCCTACAAAATATCAAGTTGCAGACATTTTCATAAAGTCTCTTACAGAAGCAAAATTTTCCAAACTTTGATCTATGTTAGGAGTTCAAGAAGTTGTCATTAAGGGGGTATAGGCTCTAATGCTTCCTTCCTTCTCCTATTGTGCCACTATTGTAAATCCTTCAATCCTATCCCAAGTTGTTCGTAAGGGGGGATGTTAGGATATTTAGACAGTTAGGAGTTAGTTAAGATCTACTTGGTCTAATGTGTCGTTAGGTAAAAGTGTGTTTCTTAGTGTGTTTCTTTAGTATGCATTAGTATGGATTTGTAGTTAGGAAATCCGACGATCACGATATGTTCTTGATATAGAGTGATCCGATGATTCATATTCTCCTCAATCTTAATGGCCATTGATCCATGGCTTAACACTCGATCGGTCCATGATCTCTATTTAAATAACATGGAGGGTCATTTGCTGATGATCGATTGCGAGAAACTCTCTTGTGAAATCTCTTCGTAATTTTTTTCTTTTGCATTAATAAACTGCTCGAAATGGTTGTGTTGGCCGGGGCCATGGATGTTTCCCCATAGGGGGTTTACCACGTCAAAACATCAGTGTGTTGATCTTTGATCTGGTTGTGTCATTCGTTACTGAAGGTGTTTGTCCTTTGTTGGAATACCTGTGTTGTCGAACACCTCTATGAATATATAAAGGGATGGCTTATTTAAGTAGGCATTAGGCTCTTGCAGTTGATATCTGGCATGAATATTGTATGGTTTCAATGAGGATATCGGGGCCCTAAGCTCATTAACCCCTATATTTGTCTCTACATATAAATGAGAGAATACCCACCTCAGAACATCATTGTAAGAGAAGAGTGTGGTTCTTGTAGCAAAATCATACAATCCACTCTTCTTTATATTCTAATATATTGACAGATCTTTGTCTTCCATGGGAAAATCCTCGTTGGCGAATATTTTGTAGATATCATTCCAGGTAGGATCGTCCTCCACCCCATTGAAGTAGTTTGTATCAGATAACAACAAGTTGTCTAGAATTTTTGCTCAGGAGACAACATTTGTAATGGGCACCTTCCCTTTTTGCGTTAGGTCTTTCTATATCTTGCTGTTATGAATTGATGCACAATTCAGAATAACCATAAGTGTTTTAGAACAATATAATAAGGGTAAAATAATCTTGTCAATTTAGCCATGACCATACCTGAAAACTTCATAATTTATCCCCACAAACCCAGGAAATTATTTTCACATACCTCTTTTATGCTCAATTCTTTGAACAATGAGTATTACGGGGTTCAAATTAGGTTTTAAATGTCTAATCA
>ML777231.1:645487-673237 GCA_009831015.1 Picea engelmannii
TTGATTGTTTGCTTCTTAGATTTGTAGTGTGTGTTGTTTTTTTTCCTTAGTGGACCTTAGGTCGAGTTAGTGTTAATGGTGTCAATTCCTCGGAGTACCAACAAAGGAAACCATTTTCCCAAGGAACCTTTCACCTTTCCTTATTTTGGAAACATTGGTCCTCCATGCATTTCCACACTAAGTCTTCCGGGACTCACCATATGGTTACCAGTTTGCTTGTTCCCCACTCTGGTGATCTCAACTTTTCCCAGTGCTTCAAATGCACCTAATGCTTTGTATGTAAGCACACCTCCCACAAATCAACCTCATGTCGAACTTTCACCTTATTCACTCATCAGGTCTCCTTCCCTTTCTCCTTCTTCGCCTAGTGAAAGCTCTAAAGCAAGTAGCCAGGTTGATAAGAAGAAGAAGAAATGGAAGGGGAAGAAGAAGAAGAATCAGAAAGAGACCAAGCCTCCAACTACATCAGGTCATGTTGGATCCGAGCAACCAACTACTATTAATTGTAGTGGGAGTGTTGATAAAGTCGACAAGTCTAAAACGAAGAATCCTAAACCCAAATTCCCTTGCAAGCTTTTTAGGGGTGACCACTTTCTGAGGGATTGCCCTGGTCTCCCAAGGTTTTATAAATGTGGTCTTTCATGTCATCAAATCCTGCTAAACATGCTAGTGACACCCCATCAATTAGTGACATTAAGGTTTGTAAGAAGAATAAAACTTTCAAATTTCCTTGTATGTTATGTGAAGGTGATCATTACTCTCACCTTTTCCATCTTATGGACGATGCTTCTTATCTTTTGGAAAATATTCAACTTCCAACTGGATATAATAAGATCTCTCCCAAACCATAATTAGTTGATGGCCTGGTCAATCTAGTTCCATCCTTGGTCAGTCCGATTGATTAGGTGGTCAATCTGGTTTCATCCTCTGTTGAACCACTAACCGAAGTAGTTGATCTAGTTCCATCATCGATCAACCCAACTCTTCATCTGAAAAGAGAAACCCAAGTGATAGATCCAGTCCCATCATCGATCAACCCCACTCTTCATCTAAAGAGTGCCAAAGTGGGAGATCCAGTTCTATCATCGATTGATCCCACTCCTCCCTTAAAGAGTGCAACCAAAGTGGTTGACCCGGTTCCATCATCGGTTGATCCCACTCCTCATTCAAAGAGTGAGGATGTCGCTCAGGTCTACCTCGTTAATATTGATTCACTCAAACAAGAGGGCAATCCGCCTATCCCTATGGAACCCCCTTCAAGAAATAAAATGATTTCTATTAATTAGAATCATTTGACAGAACCACGTCTTCCTTCTTACGTGCCTTTCCAAATCACCATGCAGGTTTGTGATAGGAATAGTCCAAAACTATAATAGACGAAGGTGCTTTTGTTGGCATCTTATCCATGAATGCTTGGAAAGCTTTTGGTTCCCCATAGCTTGCGCCCATGACTCAGAATCTATTGACCTTTGAGATAAGAGTTAGTCAACCTTTAGGGATCCTTCCTTAGTTTTTGGTTACTTTGGGAGGTAAAACGGTCTACGTCGATGTGATGGTAGTTCACGACCCCTTGGAATTTAACTTGCTCCTCGAGCGAGACTATGCCTATGTTATGAGAGATTTTATGTCCATTCTCTTTCGAGTGATATGTTTCCCTCACAATGGAAACATAATAATGATCAACCAACTTTCATTCATTGACCCTCATCTGATGGTCAACCATCTGTCTTCCCTGAACGGTCCATACATGCCAGCAATGCCTGCCTTGTCATAGATCAATTATCTAACGACCCGCCCCATGCGTTCAACCTTGCATGAGAGGGAAACTCTCCCTTCTCCTAAATTTCATCTGGTAGTTGACATGGTCATCTCTTCGATAAGGCTATTAGAGCTATATCTCCCTACCCTTATCAGGACCGTCGACATGTATTCCTTCCTGAGTGTTTTTCTTCCATCTAACAAAGATCTCATGGAAGACATGGCTGATGTTTGTCCCTTGACATGTCTTCCTTCTAGAGCATTGTCCTCTTGGAAGCCATGATCAAGGAGAGGTTTTGAGCATAGTTTTTCTTTTCTGTGGCAAGCTCGTTAAAAAATGAAACATAGGTCTTGAGCATAGTTTTTCTTCTCTGTGGCAAGCTCGTTAAAAAATGAAACATAGGTTTTGACCATATTTTTGCTTCTTTATGGCAAGATCATTAAGAAATGAAAAAAAAGATATGAGCATAGTTTTCCTCTCTATAGAAATCTTGTTAAAAAATGAAAATAAATCTGGGGATTGAACCCAGATCCATGAGCATAGTTCTTTTCATGTGTCAAGCTCATTAAAAAATGAAAAAGTCATCTCTCCTATCAAGTAGAGTCTTTTCAGTAGATCTCGTAAGTATCGAGTTGAGTCTTTAGCCATATCTCGTAGATGTCGAGTCGAGTCTTTCGTTAGGACTCGTATTTGAACCTTCCTTTCATCTACCTTTTTCAGTTGACCTTTTTTCCTCCATCCGGTACAAAAATCGGTGACAATATAAGCATCGAAGAATGAAAGGAATCTTGGGGAGACATGTCTCCAGCCTTTGATTATCATTATAGAGTTAAGCTTCTAGATTTTCAAGCAGGGGGTAGAGTACCAACCATCCATGACTATCCCTCAAAACCCTTGGAAATTACGTTGGGAAATTACTAGCATAGTTTAGTTTTGTTTCGAGCTTGTGTAAAAATGACACCAATTATGAGCTTAGTCTTTGTTTTTTCTTGTGCTCGTAAATACATGAAAATGTGACTGAGTATACATTTATGACTTTTTCAGATTCTTGAAGATTATACGAAAAAGGAACCCTCTGGAGTCTCCTTTAAGCTCTTTTCAGACTCTCTAAACATGAAAAGATTGTCGAGTGATCTTGCTTCCTTTCACACTCGTTAAAAGGTTTGAAAGGGAATCTTTCAAGTGATAGTTTATCTCTTTTTCGACCTTGAGAGACTAATTACAAAAAACAAAAACTCCAATCAAGCATGATTAGAAGATTTCTCCCCTATATTGTTTTACAGTTTTTTCGGGCTTGGGAGACTAAATTTACGAAAAATTCATCCTTGGAGTCGCCTTTAAGTTCTTTTCAAATTCTCTAAACATGAAAAACCACCGAGTTTTCCTTCTCTGGACTCGATAAACTACACATTGAAGGACCCATATGGGAATGAACCCTTGCTTCTTCCATTTTCTTAAATAAAGGAAGAGGAACTTATTGAAGGTGAGTTATATCAAGCATGTGTTACCCTCCTCGAGCTCGTTAAATAAAAAGAGGTACTTGTCTATCTGGGTGGGGGGAAAATGGAAGGAAGTGAGTCAAGCTTTTGGGAATCCTTTATGGCATCTATTGTCTCCCTTGAACATGACACCTATTTGCATCTCGTCTTATAGTTGGGCAATCCGCTTGGCTCTGAGTCATACAAATTCCATGTGCCGCCATACTTTTTTGTCCAGTCGAAGAGTGCTCTTATTTCCATCACATTACATTATTGGTACTCATCAATTCAATGCTGCCGAGTCAGTTGTCATGCCTCATCACATTCAAGGGAAGTTTCACTTCAAACCATCCATCTGCAGTATTGCTAGTTTCCATTTCCCGTGTCATTCCATACTCATTCGATTCACCATGTTACATCAATTTCCTGTGTAATTCTTGTGTCGATGATGGGGGATACATCAAGGCCCTCCTTCGATGAGTCTTTTCCTATCGACTTCAACACATCATCCGAGAATTAGAATTTGAAACCAGTTAGTACCTTGGGACCTACATGCCTCTATGGCAGACCTCCTTGCTTTCGACAATAGGTTTACATCATTGACCTATGATCGGATTATTCCACTAATGTTCGACCTCAACTCATTTATTCACATTAGCTGGAATGTAATAGGGTACCTTGGGAGTCATTGACATCATTGGTGATTTCCCTCGCACTTGTTAACAATTTACCTCAATGATCGATAATCAAGTGGTTTCTACCATGTTTGACATCAAATCATCTATTCACATGGATAGATTCGTACTACAGCGGGATTGGGATGAAGACCCTTGGTTAAGCATTCAATCTGTTATCTGCTTTTCCCATGATGTGAAGGATATCATTTGAGCATGCTGATATATATGTTGTCACATAGATCCAAATTGTATTGGTCTGTGGCTATGTTTTATCATCTCGTAGCTCCACTGTGTATTTTTCATGGCTATGTTTTATCATCTCGTAGCTCCACTATGTATTTTTCATGGCTACTATTATTTCATGTCATGGAGGTATGGATCCACATCATATCTCTAGTGGTGATATCCTTAGTCAGTATTTTCATGGATCTGTAGTGTATTGGTCGGCGACCGTGCATTGAGTCATCTCGTATTCCGAGCATAGGTATGCATGCCTCATAAATGGAACATATATTAATATTGTTTGATGATTGTTTGTAGCTTCTGCTAGGTTCTCCAACTCCAAACCCTTGCATTGAGGAATTTGAAAAGTATTTCATCGATCGGTTTCTCTTCTAACCTCACACTTTAGGGGGAAATTTGTTACACATCAAAATGCCACACTTAAGCACCTCTCCCTAAGTGTCGTAAGTGTCGTAAAATTTTCATATACACCTTGCTAAGTTTTGCATACACCTTGACACCATGAAAGAACATTTGTCACAATCCCTAGTCAATGTGGAGGAGAAATATATTTTATGAAGTTCAAAATACTATGTGCACATGAATTATTTATTAATATTCATAAAAAGGAAATTAATTTAGTGTGAGAATCCACCTCACATTTAATTTACTAATCTCAAGGAGAGGTTGAGAATCTCATGGACGGTTGAGATATTTTCTCAAATCAAAATCCTAATTTGGTGGATCTTGAGAGATATTTCCTCCTTAAAATCCTTGAGAGATATTTTCTCCCTAAAATCATTGAGAGATATTTTCTCCCTAAAAATCTTGGAGATCCCATTTTAGTGGATCTAGTGAGTGATCTTATCCATGGTGGTTAAGCCTCCAAATCCTATATAATGAGGGGTTTCCATGGATAAAGGTGAAAATAGAGGAAGCTTAGAGGTATCAAATCTTTGATTATGGAGACAGACAGAGATATCAAACTTATGATCTTGGGTTTCATGTAAGGGTCTAGATGAGGAGAGCTTAGAGGAGTGTCACATCATCATCCATGTTTGTAAGTATTATCTTTGGTTTCACATTTTAATATAGTTGGCCTATTTCCTTCAAGCTTGTGTATTATTGCATGTGCTTATCTACTATTCCTTCAATATTTGTAGATGAATTTGTTTGATCTAATCTTGTAGAGTAGGAGTTCTTTGTTTCTCTTTGTTTTCTATTGCATTGCAGGTATCAATTTGCTCTAAGGAGTTTGGAGATCAAGCTCAGATTGGAAGCAACGAGGACAAACTTCGAAACTAGGTGCATCACACATTTTCTCCCTCTCTCTCTTTCTGATTAGTTAAACTAAATTCAAAGGGATGTTAGTGTCCACTTGTGTTTTTATGTCTTGGTATTAGGGGTCTGTAATCCAAGGGAAATTTCACCTATCCCCAAGGGAATATTTCCGTAACTTTTCACCACCATTGGTGGATCATGTTGCGAACCCTACAGTCTCTTCTTGGAGGATAGGGGAACTTTCACAGTCTCCTAATATAATTGAGTTTCCTTGATCCATTGGATCAAAGGATTCTTTGTAGAAAGGGAGGATGAGGAATGGGTGAAATAACATTTTTTTAGAAAGTCTAGCTCATGTAACACTCATATTGGCATCTTTAGTTAGGATCATCATCATCGACCTCTCCATGGTCATCTCATGAGGAGATATTTCAAATATATCATCCACTCCGTATTCTTTTTTGGGATCTGAAATGTTGTTTGGGCGAGGATATCCTCTATTTACTCTAGTCTCCACCATGTAGTCTTCAATGTTTGCCATATTTTATTTTCCCCCATGCATAGCCATGGACTAATCAATGATATTAGAGCTAGACTTAACAACCCTCTCAAACAACTCATCTTGATTAGAGTTTAGCAGTGCATGAGTTACAACCATAACAAACTTAAGCAATTGCCAATAACATTCAAATGATTTGTATTAACAATGGCTTGCCTTGAAAATATAATAAGCAAAAGAATTAAATGCCTGGACCTCTTGTGATTTATTATGTTATGTCGTTTTCACAACAACATTTGGGGCCTAACTTGACATTTTTAAACTTTTTAAGGTGAATGCCACTTTCTTAGTGGAAATCCCTTTTTTTGTTGGTAGTCTATGCAACAAAAACATCATTTTTGAGACTACTCAAATAAATGTCACTTTTAAGTATCGCTAAACTAATGACATTCATTATTGATAGTAAAAATCTTTGTTTATGCAATTCCAATCCAATGGAAATTGTGATGTATGTTGTAAGGTTGGAATTGTGATGTTTATGTTGAATCAAGATTTTGAAAAGATGACAAATCAATTACATTCATGATGATTAATTTGTGTTCAAGTAAAATTTCGCAAGAACATTGAAATTACAACGTTATTTTGAAATTTAATATGACAATAAAAATGAATTTTTAAATCGATGAGACATAGTCCCTAAGCTTCCAGTGAACTTAGACTATATATTTTAATTGTGATTTACACTTTGCAATTTATTCGAAAGACATGGTACAATCACATAGGCCGAATTCCTTAAGGCAATCACACACTCATAGATGAAGTGTCATTAATAATTAGGAGATATTTTAACAATCATATCACTCATGTATATGCATTGTGGCCGCCAAATTAATAAAATACAAAAGAACACTAAGGAAACATACTAAAGAGAACACTTTACCCCAAAAATACATTAGATGAAGATGAACTTGAACTAGTTCCTAGTGTTGAAATATCCTAACATCCCTCTTTAAGAACAACTTGGGATAGGATTGAAGGATTTACAAAAGTGACAAAAGGTGGAGGAATATACATTAAAGTCTATCCCTCTTAATGAAAATTTCCCGAACTCTTAACATTGACCGAAGCTTTAAGAATTTGGCTTCTATGAGGGACTTAGTGAAAATGTCAACAAGTTGATCATCTATATGGAAATATATCACTTCAGGGGTGCAATCTTGAAGAGGCTTACATATAAAGTGCATGCGTAATTCAATGTGTTTGTTGCAGTGATGTTGAACTAGCTCGTTGGTGAGATGAATGTAACTTTTACCGTCACACTAGAGAGTGGTTGGATGTTGTTGCTCCAATCCAAATGCTAAAAGGACATGTCTAAGCCAAATAGCTTCTTAACATGCTTGATACTCTACTTATACCAACAAAAGAGAAAGGGAATTCTATTTCTTGCAAGCCCAAGTGACTGGTCCATAACTAATGTTAAAAACATAACATATAGTATACTTATGATCATCGAGGTCACTTGTAACTCCTCGATGTTTGGTTTGATGATTTTGTTTTTTGACTATTAAGATATGGTGTTCTAGACTAACCATCCCCTTGTTCTTTTCTTCTATCAATGATTGAGTATGATAGGCATAAACATTTATGTGATTGTGTAATTTGTGATGAACACTGATGTTTCCTTGTTGATGAGTTTTTTAGAATTAAATGTTATTGATAATGGCTATGTAAAATTGGTGATCTTTGATGAGAATTTACCATGATTAGTCCTTGTGATGACGTGGTTTTTATTATTATACACTTGTTGAATAACATGCCTATGATGTTACGATGCTACTAATTTATGATGATAATGTTGCATATACATTGGTATTTTAAAAGGACCAATATGTTATAGGTTGAGTCGCTAATGGAAATATGGGGAAACACACTCAAGGGAAGGGCCCATGTATTAATGAGGATGATCATCATATCCTAGAGCCTAGGAAATTCCCGGGAATGGTAAAACTTGTGAAAATGACCTCTAAAGTTAACTTGAGTTAAAAGGCAAAAGGGAAGGCATTGTAACTTACTTTTACCTTGTTCCTGACATTTGCAAATTCACCCTTGACCTCAATTTATCCCTTGTATGAGAAGGGGAAAGGATAAGAGCCAAATTTTGAAAAGATGGTACATTGGGAATGATTACATAAGAAGATGCTTGATATAGGTGGATATATGTGGCCACCCACCTCTTCCACTAACTCAACACGGTTCTCCATCTTGGAAATTTTGATATGATTTTTTTGGGTTATAAACTTACGGGCCTATTTTGAGGCCCTAAATGATGTTTTCTGGGAAATTAAAAGGGCTAGTTTATCCTTTACATGTCAAGGCAACACCACAACATTGTAGTAATTAGTTAGATCTTTCCAACAAGCTACTATGTGTGCCAAAAAGAGATTGTATGCAAAAGATACACCCCCGAGAAGTTGATGTATCAACTAACCACCTTGGGGCCCACAAAACTTTTGGTGCTTCACCTCCTCGGGTTAGGGTTTTGGAACTTTAGGGTTCTTTCTTTATGTTAAAAGGACATTATTTTAACCTCTTGTATTAGCTTTTGTGAATGAGCATAGCCATAAACCCTCTCTCTCTCTATCTCTCTCTTCAGAGATAAGCTAATATCATTCTAACCAGTTTGTGTTCTACAATATTCTACCTTTTTATTCATTAATAGAATTTGGGTGGTCACCATATTACTGTGCTCTTTGATATATTTCTCTATGTGTTTCATTCAATTCCCTATACAATGCAGATCAATGCTTGCCTTGCAGAGGAATTGGCTGGCTCATGAAGATTTTTTTTGATATTTTACCATCGATGTGATAGAACTTACGATTTGAATTCTATACTTGGTTTAGAAAATTATCAGTTGCTCTAACTTGGTCTAAGTGGAAAAAGGGGATATGAGAGTGCCTTACCAATTGGGGGTACTTATACGTAGGTTATTCTTGAATAATTGTTTTATTCTTTTGGGCTCTTCAAACTTCACTACTAACTATGACTACATGCAACACGAGTGAGGGCGATATCAAGATCCTTGCAATTGGCACCACTGTCAAGTGTTGTTGTGATCACCAAGACCGAGACTGGTGTTAATACCCCTACACACCATACCTTGTGAGGTTTAATATTGGTTCATGGGATCTGGAGCATTGTTGGATCATCAATTAAACTCAAGGGATCTAAGAGTTACATGCATTTTGGTTTCATATTTTTAATTTTACATTGTTGGTTATCTTGATTTGATGGTATAGTTGTATTTATTTTATGGGTTCATGGTATGCCCCCTTTACATTGTTTCTTGTTATATTATTATATATACACTGATGGTTTGAATTTGGTTATATATTTTTTGTTTGTTTGCTAGTATGTCCGTGACCTGCGGGCATGTGGCTAAGAAACCACGACTCAGGGGCATCTAAGCCATCAAAATCACCTGGGGATCGCACTTGGCCTGAGCCACACCAAACCTTAACATGGATGGATTTTTTGTCCCCACAGGTTTCAAACTGGTGACTTTAACAACACACTCCGTCACCTATTGCCCTACACCTCGGGGACTTCAATTTGGTTATATTGTAGAATATAGTCTTTGAGATTTTTAATTAAGGCAAAACACCGATGAATTGTTACATAGTGGCATTAGAACCCATGTTTTCTGTGACTAGGAGCCTCTGAAGAGGTTCAAATATTGGTGAAACTGTTAATTGCAATTATTTCACCTAAGAACCTAAGTTACCAAGGTACTCTAGAATGGAGATTGAAAATGAAAAAATATTTTTACTAACTGAATAACACAATATTAGCTAACTTAGTATTGCATGCTAACTATTTTTATTAATTCTTTAGTTGTTATGATTTCCAATTATTATAATAGATAATATTTTTATTATTGCTTACTAAGCTGAGGAGTAGGGTTAATAATTACAATTATTGATTTATTTTTCTTTACTTGAATTGATTAGTATAGAGTTGGTAATTTTCTGAAAAATGCTTTAGTTAGGTGTAATCATAGCTCATGTACTGCTTGAATTGGAGCTTATTGATGCATTAGTTTAATTTAATTTTCCTTTTTCTTTGCATAACAATAAAATAAATGAGACATAAATCCAAATAGAACTTATAACTCTAGCTTACGATGTATCTAGAAACCCTAGAATAATTCCATCAACTATTACCTTAAACCTATGACCAAGCAAGG
Organism: Picea engelmannii; assembly: GCA_009831015.1. Classification (NCBI taxonomy): domain Eukaryota; kingdom Viridiplantae; phylum Streptophyta; class Pinopsida; order Pinales; family Pinaceae; genus Picea; species Picea engelmannii. The sequence goes on from ML777231.1 coordinate 655,650, forward strand.
ATATTTAAAAGTAATTTCCTTTGAGTATAAATGCCATTATATGAAAAAAATAACCCATAGGTAATGCATGCAACCATTTGTAGAATTGAAACCGTAATTCCTTTTCTAAATATAATTATTAGAATATAAAAGTGCTTTTTTATTGTTTGAATAACATTGTTCTTCTCATTCAAAAGGGGAAACTTCATTCATTAAAAAGGAAAAGGAAAATACAAAGAACTACACATCTTCCCTCGCAATTAGGACCATGTGTACAACTCTCAAATGGGTATCCAAATATGATTTCATATTTGTAAATGAAGAATTTTGCTTTTCAAAAATCACCTTCATTCGGGGTTAACAATAATCGACCCTAAAATGATACAAATTTTATTGAAATGGGCAAAAGAATGCCTCAACGTTACGAGTGCTCGGGAACCCACTTGCATCTCTCAAATGGGTATCAAAAAATTATTTTGTATTTTTAAACCCATAATTCCACTTCTTCCAAATAACCTTCATTCGAGGCTGGTCAAACTTGGGCCTAGAATGACCCGAAGTTGAGAAAAAGGGGCCCAAGAACTACAAGTCTTCGCTCGCAATCAAGACCACGTGTAAAACTCTCAAATGGGTATCCAAATATGATTTCATATTTTCAAATGAAGAATTTTGCTTTTCAAAAATCACCTTCATTCGGGGTTAACCAAAATCAACCCTAAAACGATATGAATTTGATCGAAATGGGCAAAAGAATGCCTCAACGTTACGAGCGCTCAAGAATCCACTTGCATCTCTCAAATGGGTATCAAAAAATTATTTTATATTTTTAAACCCATAATTCCACTTCTTCTAAATAGCCTTCATTCAGGGTTGGTCAAACTTGGGCCTAAAATGACCTGAAGTTGAGAAAAATGGGCCCAAGAACTACACGTCTTCGCTCGCAATTAGGACCACATGTACAACTCTCAAATGGGTATCCAAATATGATTTCATATTTGCAAATGAATAATTTTTCTTTCCAAAAATCACCTTCATTCGAGGTTAACTAGAATCAACCCTAAAACGATACGAATTTGATCGAAATGGGAAAACGAATGCCTCAACGTTACGAGCACTTGGGAACCCACTTGCATATCTCAAATGGGTATCAAAAGATTATTTTGTATTTTTAAACCCATAATTCCACTTCTTCCAAATAGCCTTCATTCAGGGCTGGTCAAACTTGGGCCTAGAATGACCCGAAGTTGAGAAAAAGGGCCCCAAAAACTACACGTCTTCGCTTGCAATCAAGACCACGTGTACAACTCTGAAATGGGTATCCAAATATGATTTCATAATTGCAAATGAAAAAATTTTCTTTTCAAAAATCACCTTCATTCGGGGTTAACCAGAATCAACTCTAAAACGATACAAATTTGATCGAAATGGGCCAAAGAATGCCTCAATGTTGCGAGAGCTCAGGAACCCACCTATATCCCTCAAATGTGTATCAAAAAATCATTTTATATTTTTAAACCCATAATTCCACTTCTTCCAAATAACATTCGTTCGAAGCTAGTCAAACTTGGGCCTAGAATGACCCGAAGTTGAGAAACAGGGTCCGAAGAACTACACGTCTTCTCCCACAATCGGGACCACGTGTACAACTCTCACATGGGTATCCAAATATGATTTCATCTTTGGCAATGAAGAATTTGTCTTTTCAAAAATCACCTTCATTAAGGGTTAACCAAAATCAACCCTAAAACGATACGAATTTGATCGAAGTGGGCCAAAGAATGCCTCAATGTTACGAGCGCCAGGGAACCCACTTGCATCTCTCAAATGGGTATCAACAAATTATTTTATATTTTTAAATCCATAATTCCACTTCTTCTAAATAGCCTTTGTTCGGGGCCGGTCAAACTTGGGCCTAGAATGACCTGAAGTTGAGAAAAAGGGGCCAAAGAACTACACGTCTTCGCTCACAATTAGGACCACGTGCACAACTCTCAAATGGGTATCCAAATATGATTTCATATTTGCAAATGAAGAATTTTGATTTTCAAAAATCACCTTCATTTGGGGTTAACCAGAATCAACCCTAAAACGATACGAATTTGATCGAAAAGGGAAAAAGAATGCCTCAAAATTACGAGCGCTCGGGAACCCACTTGCATCTCTCAAATGGGTATCAAAAAACTAATTTTAATTTTTAAACCCATAGTTCCACTTCTTCCAAATAGCCTTCATTTGGGGCTGTTCAAACTTGGTCCTAGAATGACCCGAAGTTGAGAAAAAGGGGCCCAAGAACTACACGTCTTCGCTTGCAATCAAGACCACGTGTACAACTCTGAAATGGATATCCAAATATGATTTCATAGTTTCAAATGAAGAATTTTTCTTTTCAAACATCACCTTCATTCGGGGTTAACCAGAATCAACCCTTAAACGATACGAATTTGATCGAAATGGGCCAAAGAATGCCTCAACGTTACGAGTGCTCCGGAACCCACTTGCATCTCTCAAATGGGTATCAAAAAATTATTTTATATTTTTAAACCCATAATTCCTCTTCTTCTAAATAGCCTTCATTTGGGGCTGGTCAAACTTGTGCCTAAAATGACCCGAAGTTGAGAAAAAGGGGCCCAAGAACTACACGTCTTCGCTCGCAATTAGGACCACATGTACAACTCTCAAATAGTTATCCAAATATGATTTCATATTTGCAAATGAAGGATTTTTCTTTTCAAAAATCACATTCATTCAGGGTTAACCAAAATCAACCCTAAAACGATACGAATTTGATCGAAATGGGAAAAAGAATGCCTCAACGTTACGAGCACTCGGAAACCCAGTTGCATCTCTCAACTGGGTATCCAAAAATTATTTTGTATTTTTAAACCTATAGTTCCACTTCTTCCAAATAGCCTTCATTCGGGGCTGGTCAAACTTGGGCCTAGAATGACCCGAAGTTGAGAAAAAGGCCCCCAAGAACTACATGTCTTCACTCGCAATCAAGACCATGTGTACAACTCTCAAATGGGTATCCAAATATGATTTCATATTTGCAAATGAAGAATTTTGCTTTTCAAAAATCACGTTCATTCGGGGTTAACCAAAATCAACCTTAAAACGATACGAATTTTGATCGAAATGGGCCAAAGAATGCCTCAATGTTGCGAGAGATTGGGAACCCACCTATATCTCTCAAATGGGTATCAAAAAATTATTTTATATTTTTAAACCCATAATTCCACTTCTTCCAAATAACCTTCGTTCGAGGCTGGTAGAACTTGAGCCTAGAATGACCCGAAGTTGAGAAAAAGGGGCCCAAGAACTACACGTCTTCTTCCGCGATCGAGACCACGTGTACAACTCTCAAATGGGTATCCAAATATGATTTCATATTTGGAAATGAAGAATTTGTCTTTTCAAAAATCACCTTCATTCGGGGTTAACCAGAATCAACCCCAAAACGATAGGAATTTGATCAAAATGGGCCAAAGAATGCCTCAACGTTACAAGCACTCGGGAACCTACTTGCATCTCTCAAATGGGTATCGACAAATTATTTTATAATTTAAAACGCATAATTCCACTTTTTCTAAATAGACTTCATTCTGGGCTGGTCAAACTTGGGCCTAGAATGACCTGAAGTTGGGAAAAAAGGGGCCCAAGAACTACATGTCTTCGCTCACAATTAGGACCACGTGTACAACTCTCAAATGGGTATCAAAAAATGATTTCATATTTGCAAATGAAGAATTTTTCTTTTCAAAAATCACCTTCATTCGGGGTTAACCAAAATCGACCCTAAAACGATACGAATTTGATCGAAATGGGCAAAAGAATGCCTCAACCTTACGAGTGCTCGGGAACCCACTTGCATCTCTCAAATGGGTATTAAAAAATTATTTTCTATTTTTAAACCCATAATTCCACTTCTTCCAAATAGCCTTCATTCGGGGCTGGTCAAACTTGGGCCTAGAATGACCCGAAGTTGAGAAAAAGGGGCCCAAGAACTACACATCTTCGCTTGCAATCAAGACCACGTGTACAACTCTCAAATGGGTATCCAAATATTATTTCATATTTGAAAATAAAGAATTTTGGTTTTCAAAAATCACCTTCATTCGGGGTTAACCAAAATCAACCCTAAAACGATACGAATTTGGTCGAAATGGGCCAAAGAATGCCTCAACGTTACGAGTGCTCGGGAAACCACTTGCATCTCTCAAATGGGTATCAAAAAAATATTTTCCATTTTTAAACCCATAATTTCACTTCTTCTAAATAGCCTTCATTCAGGGCTGGTCAAACTTGGGCCTAAAATAACCCAAAGTTGAGAAAAAGGGGCCCAAGAAATACACGTCTTTGCTCGCAATTAAGACCACGTGTACAACTCTCAAATGGGTATCCAAATATGATTTCATATTTTCAAATGAAGGATATTTCTTTTCAAAAATCACTTTCATTCGGGGTTGACCATAATCAACCCTAAAACGATACGAATTTGATCGAAATTGGCAAAAGAAAGCCTCAATGTTATGAGTGCTCGGGAACCCACTTGCATCTCTCAAATGGGTATCAAAAAATTATTTTGTATTTCTAAACCCATAATTCCACTTCTTCCAAATAGCCTTCATTCGGGGCTGGTCAAACTTGGGCCTAGAATGACCCGAAGTTGAGAAAAAGGGGCCCAAGAACTACACGTCTTTGCTCGCAATCAAGACCACGTGTACAACTCTCAAATGGGTATCCAAATATGATTTCATATTTGCAAATGAAGAATTTTGCTTTTCAAAAATCACCTTCAATCAGGGTTAACCAGAATCAACCCTAAAACGATAGGAATTTGATCGAAATGGGCCAAAGAATGCCTCAACATTACGAGTGCTCGGGAACCCACTTGCATCTCTCAAATGGGCATCAAAAAATTATTTTACATTTTTAAACCCATAATTCAACTTCTTCTAAATAGGCTTCGTTCGAGGGTGGTCAAACTTGGGCCTACAATGACCCGAAGTTGAGAAAAAGCGGCCCAAGAACTACACGTCTTCTCTCGCAATCAGGACCATGTGTACAACTCTCAAATGGGTATCCAAATATGATTTCATCTTTGGAAATGAAGAATTTGTATTTTCAAAAATCACCTTCATTCGAGGTTAACCAAAATCAACCCTAAAAGGATACAAATTTGATTGAAATGGGCCAAATAATGCCTCAACGTTACGAGTGCTCGGGAACCCACTTGCATCTCTTAAATGGGTATCAACAAATTATTTTATATTTTTTAACCCATAATTCCACTTTTTCTAAATAGCCTTCATTCGTGGCTGGTCAAACTTGGGCCCAAAATGACTCGAAGTTGAGAAAAAGGCGCCCAAGAACTACATGTCTTCGCTCACAATTAGGACCACGTGTATAAATCTCAAATGGGTATCGAAATATGATTTCTTATTTGCAAATGAAGAATTTTTCTTTTCAAAAATCACCTTCATTCGAGGCTAACTAGTATCAACCCTAAAACGATACGAATTTGATCAAAATGGGCCAAAGAATGCCGCAACGTTGCGAGAGCTCGAGAACCCACCTATATCTCTCAAATGGGTATCAAAAAAATATTTTATATTTTTAAACCCATAATTTCACTTCTTCAAAATAGCCTTCGTTTGAGGCTGGTCAAACTTGGGCCTAAAATGACCCGAAGTTGAGAAAAAATGGCCCAAGAACTACACGTCTTCTCCTGCAGTCGAGACCACGTGTACAACTCTCAAATGGTTATCCAAATTTGATTTCATATTTGCAAATGAATAATTTTTCTTTTCAAAAATTACCTTCATTCGGGGTTAACCAATATCAACCCTAAAACGATACAAATTTGATCGAAATGGGCCAAATAATGCCTCAACGTTGTGAAAGCTCGGGAAACCGCCTATATCTCTCAAATGGGTATCAAAAAATTATTTATATTTTTAAACCCATAATTCCACTTCTTAAAAATAACCTTTGTTCGAGGCTGGTCAAACTTGGGCCTAGAATGACCCGAAGTTTAGAAAAAGGGGCCCAAAAACTACACGTCTTCTCCCGCAATCAGGACCACATGTACAACTCTCAAATGGGTATCCAAATATGATTTCATATTTTCAAATGAAGAATTTTGCTTTTCAAAAATCACCTTCATTCGGGGTTAACCAAAATCAACCCTAAAACGATACGAATTTGATCGAAATGGGCCAAAGAATGCCTCAACGCTGTGAGAGCTCGGGAACCCACCTATATCTATCAAATGGGTATCAAAAAATTATTTTATATTTATAAACCCATAATTCCACTTCTTCCAAATAGGCTTCGTTCGAGGCTGGTCAAACTTGGGCATAGAATGACCCAAAGTTGAGAAAAAGGGGTTCAAGAACTACATGTCTTTTCCCGCAATCGAGTCTACGTGTACAAGTCTTAAATGGGTATCCAAATATGATTTCATATTTTCAAATGAAGAATTTTTCTTTTCAAAAATCACCTTCATTCGGGGTTAACCAAAATCCACTCTAAAACGATACAAATTTGATCAAAATGGGCCAAAGAATGCCTCAACGTTACGAGCACTCGGGAACCCACTTGATCTCTCAAATGAGTATCAAAAAATTATTTTATATTTTTAAACCAATAATTCCACTTTTTCTAAATAGCCTTCATTTGGGGCTGGTCAAACTTGGGCCTATAGTGACCCGAAGTTGAGAAAAAGGGGCCCAAGAACTATACGTCTTCACTCGCAATCAAGACCACGTGTACAACTCTCAAATGGGTATCCAAAAATGATTTCGAATTTGCAAGGTTAACCAGAATCGACCCTTAAACGGTACAAATTTGATCGAAATGGGCAAAAGAATGCCTCAACTTTACGAGCGCTCGGAAGCCCACTTGCATCTCTCAAATGGGTATCAAAAAATTATTTTGTATTTTTAAACCTATAATTCCACTTCTTCCAAATAGCCTTCATTCGGCGCTGGTCAAACTTGGGCCTAGAATGACCTGAAGTTGAGAAAAAGGGGCCTAAGAACTACACGACTTCGCACACAATCAATACCACATGTACAACTCTCAAATGGGTATCCAAATATGATTTTGTATTTGCAAATGAAGAATTTTGCATTTCAAAAATCACCTTCATTTGGGGTTAACTAGAATCAACCCTAAAGCGATACGAATTTGATTGAAACGGGCCAAAGAATGCCTCAACGTTATGTGCGATCGGGAACCCACTTGCATCTCTCAAATGGGTATCAAAAAATTATTTTATATTTTAATACCCATAATTCCACTTCTTCTAAATAGCCTTCATTTGGGGTTGGTCAAACTTGGGCCTAAAATGACCCGAAGTTGAGAAAAAAGGGCCCCAAGAACTACACATATTCGCTCACAATTAGGACCACGTGTACAACTCTCAAGTGGGTATCCAAATATGATTTCATATTTACAAATGAATAATTTTTCTTTTCAAAAATCACCTTCATTCGAGGTTAACCATAATCAACCCTAAAACGATATGAATTTGATCGAAATGGGCAAAAGAATGCCTCCACGTTACGAGCGCTTGGGAACCCACTTGCATCTCTCAAATGGGTATCAAAAAATTATTTTGTATTTTTAAACCCATAATTCCACTTCTTCCAAATAGCCTTCATTTGGGGCTGATCAAACTTGTGCCTATAATGACCAAAAGTTGAGAAAAAGGGTCCCAAGAACTACACGTCTTCGCTCGCAATCAAGACCACGTTTACAACTCTCAAATGGGTATCCAAATATGATTTCATATTTGCAAATGAAGAATTTTGCTTTTCAAAAATCACCTTCATTCGAGGTTAACCAGAATCAACCCTAAAACGATACGAATTTTGTTTGAAATGGGCCAACGAATGCCTCAACGCCGTGAGAGCTCGGGAACCCACCTATATCTCTCAAATCGGTATCAAAAAATCATTTAATATTTTTAAATCCATAATTCCACTTCTTCGAAATAGGTTTTGTTGGAGGGGCCCAATAACTACACGTCTTCTCCCTCAATTGGGACCACGTGTACAACTCTCAAATGGGTATCCAAATACGATTTCATCTTTGGAAATGAAGAATTTGTCTTTTCAAAAATCACCTTCATTCGAGGTTAACCAAAATCAACCCTAAAATGATACGAATTTGATCGAAATGGGCCAAAGAATGCCTCAACGTTACGAGCGCTCGGGAACCCACTTGCATCTCTGAAATGGGTATCAAAAAAATATTCTATATTTTTAAACCTGTAATTACACTTTTTCGAAATAGACTTCATTTGGGTCTGGTCAAACTTGGGCCTAGAATGCCCCAAAGTTGAGATAAAGGGGCCCAAGAACTACACGTCTTCTCTCGCAATTAGGACCATGTGTACAACTCTCAAATGGGTATCCAAATATGATTTCATATTTGCAAATGAAGAATTTTTCTTTTCAAAAATCACCTTCATTCGGGGTTAACCATAATTGACCCTAAAATGATACAAATTTGATCGAAATGGGAAAAATAATGCCTCAATGTTACGAGCGCTCGGGAACACACTTGCATCTCTCAAATGGGTATCAAAAAATTATTTTGTATTTTTAAACCCATAATTCCACTTCTTCCAAATAGCCTTCTTTGGGGCTGGTCAAACTTGGGCCTAGAATGACCCAAAGTTGAGAAAAAGGGGCCCAAGAACTACACGTCTTCGCTCGCAATCAAGACCATGTGTACAACTCTCAAATGGGTATCCAAATATGATTTCATATTTTCAAATGAAGAATTTTTCTTTTCAAAAATCACCTTCATTCGGGGTTAACTAGAATCCACTCTAAAACGATACAAATTAGATTGAAATGGGCCAAAGAATGCCTCAACGTTACGAGCGCTCGGGAACCCACTTGCATCTCTCAAATTGGTATCAAAAAATATTTTATATTTTTAAACCCATAATTCCACTTCTTCTAAATAACCTTCATTCGGGGCTGGTCAAACTTGGGCCTAAAATGACTCGAAGTTGAGAAAAAGGGGCCCAAGAACTACACGTCTTCACTCACAATTAGGACCACGTGTACAACTCTCTAATGGGTATCCAAATATGATTTCATATTTGCAAATGAAGAATTTTGCTTTTCAAAAATCACCTTCATTTGAGGTTAACCATTGCATTGATTTGTTTCTTTTACAAAATAACCATAGTAGATACAATATTTTCAAAGTATATATATATTGAAATTGGACTCATGGTATGAAGTTGAGGTGGAAAACCCTAGGTCCCCAGATGGTTTGGCTCTGTTTCTAATGGCGGCCTCAGATCAAAGCAGTAAATGGAGGTTTAATGATCATATTAGGGTATTAAATGGCGGTTGTTTCAAGCTAATTCAAGTGTGCATTCCCTTTCCTTTTTTTGCGCGGTAATTTCAATTTTCGTGTTGATCCCAAAGCATTGGGTTGTGTGATGGGTTGATGTGATTTTTATGGGTCTCAATCTCTTGTGTCTTTGTCATCTTTCCCTTCCCCTTTGCGTATGGATGACGACCTAATAGATTACGAGGAGGATGCAATTGACAACGAGGATATATTAGTGTCAGAGAAGGAATTTAAAATGATGCAGAGTAGGAAACGATTAAATCCCGTGGTAGTCCCTCATTCGTCCAATCTAATTTTGAATGGTGATCAAATGGAGTTGGCACCCTTGATGGGCCATGCAATTAAGGAGAGTTTTGACATCGAGACAAACTATCCCTTGATAATCCCATCAAACACGAAGAAGGTGGTAGTATACGAAAAAGGAGAGACAAAGGAGATAATCCATCGAATGCAATCCTGATTTTGCACTATGTGAGGATCCCCAATTCCCCAAGACCCTCTCCTATGATTTTTGGTTCATCCCATGAACCTTCCCACTTGGGAAATAAGAGAATGTGTTGGAGAGAAAATAAATAATGTCAAAAAATGGTATTCAACGATGATGTGGCTTTGGGAGCCATTTTGGATTTGTTGGGAAGAACAACCACCAACCGTTTTTGTGGTAATATAGTTACCCCTTTGACTCTTCATTCTTGGATCAATGATAACTAGACAAAGGTTTTACGCTATTGTCTAGGTTTTCACATTCTCTCTTGAGGATGTAATTTTTTCTAGTTCAATTCTAAGGATGATATGGAGCTCATATTTAGTAGAGAGTGGGGTTGGGGTCCTTTGAGCCTCACCCTAAAGGCTTGGGATGTTAATTTCGATCCGGTGAAACACCTAATGTCCCCAACCAAGGTTTGGGAAATCTTACCCAATTTTCCTCTTCTATTTTGGAAAGAGGATATTCTAAGAGCTATCGCAAGCAAGCCTGGGACTTTCATTAGCTTGGAACCCAAATGGGAAAGTAAAACATACATGCATTGGGCCTGGTTATAGATTGAATTTTACGTGCGTGAAGGTCTCGTGGATGAATTAGATTTGGTCTTTTCTGGTCATTCCTGGAAACAACGGGTGGATTACTAGAGAATTCCATTCCGGTGCTATGGCTATCACGAGGTCAGTCACCTCTTGTCTCAATATACAAACTAAATAATATATATGAAGGAGATGAGGAAGTCAAGAAAACTAAACTTCAAAATTTCAGAGAAAATTTCAGAGAAAATTTCAGAGAAAATTTCAGAGAAAATTTCAAACAATTGAAGATGAAGACATATAAACCTACTTTCTACGAGTTGGTGAAGTAGTAAACAATATCAAAGGTATGGGAGATGAGATAAATGAACAAGTTGTTGTAAAAAAGGTATTGATATCCTTACCAATGAGATTTGATTCAAATATTTCAACACTAGAAGAGAGAGGACCTAGATACAATGACCATGGATGAGTTGCATGGGACACTCACAACTTATTAGATGAGAACAAAGCAAGAAAATCCGGTTACAAAGGAAGAAACATTCAAGGAATCTAAGAAGACAAAGAAAAAGAACGAGCAAAAGGCAAAGTCATATAGTAGCAACAGTGATGTCTCAGAAGATGATGAAGAAGTATCCAACTTCGTCAGAAGGATGAAAAAGGGAATGGACAAATATAAAGGTAAGCTTCTGTTGATTTGTTTTAATTGTGATGGTATTAGTCATTTTGCTAATAAATGTCCCCATAAGAAAAAGAAAAGAAATGACGAAGATGACTCTAAAAGGAAACAATTACAAAAAGGAAAAAGAAACAAACATAAATTTTTTAAGAAAGGCCTTTGCATGAAAGAAGACAGTTCCTCATCAGGCGAAGATGAAGTCAGTGATAGCGATACATAAACGGTATTATTCATGGCAGTAGAAGACTCCGATGAAGAAGGCTTTGAAGAAGAATATGAAGAGGTAGAAGTTGATTACAAAGAAGAATTGTTGAGTGCCATTGAAGTTATAAAATGGGAAAAGAAGAAAAACAAGTCACTTCAGACATAACTAAAAAGAAAAGAGGGAGTTTAGTATTTCAACTCCGAAGAACTAGAGCAGATGATCACTAAATTAAAAATTCAAGTAGAAGAAGACAAGATAATTGAAGAAGCACTCAAATAAAAGTCAGAAGAAAGAGATAGGATCATTGGAAATTTCTAAGCATAGATTGTCACATTGAGAAAAGACCTTTAGAAGAAAAACATGCAAAACATTTCTAAAGTTTTGGATGAGATTATTAGCAGTCAAAGGCCACATCATGACAAGTCCGGACTAGGATACAACCAGACAAAAAAAGGCTAAAGATCCAAAACCACAAATCAAGAAGCAAAAACAAGAAGCTAGGCATAGACAGTCAAAGGTTCTCCCGAGAAGGAAGAAGACAAGAGGTTTCACAAGGAAGATCACAAAGATGCTCCACCACCCAAAAGATTAAGATTTCAGAATCATCAACAGTCAGAAACAAAAAGGCATCAAGAAGAAGGAGGATTCAAAAGAGTAATTCCATTTAGAATATCTTCAACTCCCATGTATCAAACTATCTTCCTTGGATTATGTTATTCATGTAACAATTTTGGACATAAGGCTGTAAATTGTAGAGAAAATAGTAGAAATAGAAACAACCATGAAAGTTATGCACAAAAAGGTTATTCAAGAAGGCCTAATGAAACAAAGAGAAAAATCTACAACAAGTTTGAATCCTTGAGTAATGAAGTGGAATGATACAAGTGCAACAACTTTGGACACAAGGCCAAAGATTGTAGAATGACAGTTCCTCCAAAAGAATCACACAAAAAAAACAACAATTACAGACATGAACCTCAAAGAATTTGGATAATGAAGCAGAATCAATATAACAATGAAGAATGCATACTTGATCTACAAGCTCAACACAAGAAATGTGGTTGGTATGTTGACATTGGTTGTTCAAAGCACATGAAAAGTGATAAGAAAAAGTTTCTAAGATTGAAAAAGGAAAGAGATGGGTCAGTCTCTTTTGGAAACGATAATTCAACCAAAATCATTGGAAGAGGTACAGTCACGGTTGGAAGTAAGGATGCCAAGGAAAAAAATGTTCTACTAGTGGAAGATATGAAACACAATCTTCTAAGTGTAAGCCAAATGTGTGACCAAGGTCACAAAATTGTGTTTTATTAATAGAAATAAGAGATAAGAAAATCATATTCAAGCAGAGTGGTGGCTACAACTGTAAGAACCCCAAGCAACATATATGTACGAAATGAAATTGGAAAAGAATAATGTTATTTAGGAAAGGGAGATGAAGCTTGAATATGGCACACAAGAATGGGTCACATAAATTTTGATAAACTTGTCAAGGTTATAAAAAAGGAAGCAGTCAGAGAAATTCCCCAAATCACGAAGTCGACAAACACATTGTGCAAACATTGTCAACAAGGAAAGCAAACCAAGACCAAGTTCAAATCAAAAGAATACTCCACAACAAAACAACTGGAAATTGTGCATACTGATCTAGTTGGACTAACTAGAACAAAGGGGTTGAAAGGTGAGAGATAATTTATGCTATTGGTTGATGACTATACAATAATGACTACAGTTTGGTTTCTCAGGAAGAAGTCAAAGGCATTCGAGAACTTCAAGATGTACAAGGAGCTGGTTGAAAATGAAATAGATTCGAAAATCAAATGTTTGAGATCAGATAATGGAGCAGAGTTTACTTCAAAGGAATTTATGGACTTATGCAGTGAGCATGGGATAAAGAGACAATTCTCCATTTCTAGGACACCACAACAAAATGGAGTCGTCAAAAGGATGAACATGAAAGTATAGGAAATGGCTTGAACTATGTTAATGGATTTCAAGTTGATAGACATCTTTTGGGTACATGTAGTGCATACAACAATTCACATTCAAAACAGAGGAACGATAAAAAACAACAGTGATTAAACTCCCTATGAGCTATGGAAAGGAAGACCAACGAATGTAAAGCATTTCAAAGTTTTTGGAAGCATATTCTACATTAAAAGAGAAGATGGCAAAGTGGGAAAGTTTGAATCTCGTGTTGACAAAGGTATAGTTGTTGGGTACTCGAGCACAAGGAAAGCATACAAATGCCTCAATTTAAGGCTCAAAAAAATTGTTGAAAGCATCAATGTGATGTTTGATGAGAGAGGTGGACATAGGATAAAAGAAGAAGGCAAGGATTCAATGGAACAAGTTCACGAAGAAGAAGTAAAGGAAGAAGAGGAAGATGAAGAAGAGCAACCATAAGAAGATCATGAACAAAAAGATCTTCAAGTACATCCAAAGACACCTAGCAGACAAATACAAAAGAATCATCTAGCAGATCAGATTATTGGGAATAAAGATGCAGGAGTTGAAACTACAAGAATAATTCATTCACCAGAACCACTGCACCTAGCACTACTATCCACAATTGAGCCAAACAATTTTGAAGAAGCCAACAAGGATGAATAATGGACCAAAGTCATGGATGAAGAGTTAGATTAGATAGAGAATAATGACACTTGGGAACTGGTTCCAAGACCAAGGAACAATAATGTGATCGGTACAAAGTGGGTCTTCAGAAACAAATTGAACGAAGATGGACAAGTTACTAATCAACCTTCCTAAATGAGGATCTAGAGGAAGAACTCTACATTGAGCAACTAGAAGGATTTCAATTGTCAGAAAATGAAAATTCTGTTTGCAAGTTGAAGAAGGCCTTGTATGGTCTCAAACAAACCCCCAAAGCATGGTATTCTAGACTGAATATATACTTACAACAACAAGGGTTCATGAAAGGGAATGCAGACAACAACCTCTACATCAAGGTAAATCAAGATAATATTTTATTAATTGAAGTTTATGTTGATGATATCATATTTGGAAGTGATGATAAAATGATGAGCCATAAATTTGCAAAGGATATGGAGAATGAGTTCGAAATTTCATTGCTTGGAGAATTATGTTTATTTTTGGGTCTTTATATAGGTCAAAGAAACCAAGGCATTTTTATCTCTCAGAACATGTATATCAGATAAATGCGAAAGAAGTTCAGAATGGAAGATTGAAAACCAGTCAATACTCCTATGTAAACCAGTTGCAAGTTAAGTAAAGTTGATGATTCAAAGGCTACATATTAGAGGTAGTACAAGTCAATGATTGGCAACTTACTTTATGTGACAACTTGCAGACCAGACGTGATGTAAGCAGTTGGACAGGTGGCACGATTTCAAGCAACATCAAAGGAATCACATGTTTTGGTTGTAAAAATGATATTCAAATATCTTAAGGGAACTTAAGAGTTTGGATTATGGTATCCAAAAATGAAGGATCTATCACTTCTTTCCTACACAGATGCAGCTTGGACAGGTTGCATTGATGATCGAATAAGTGCAAATGGATTATCCTTCTACTTGGGTGAGTGTTTGGTATCTTGGCTAATCAAGAAACAATCATTAATATCATTGTCTATAGCCGAAGCAGATTATATTGCAGCAACAACATGTTGCACATAGGTCCTATGGATGAAACAAACATTGAAAGATATACAGGTTGAGTATGATGAGCCCATTTTGATATTTTGTGATAACACAAGCACCATTAGTATCTCAAAGAATCCAATGATGCACTCCAAGATGAAAGCACATTCCGATCAAGTTTCATTTTCTACGGGAACAAGTTGCAGAGAAGAACATTAGAGTTGAGTATGTTGGGACCAAAGAACAAATTGCAGATATCTTCACAAAACCGCTTCCACAGAAATTTTCTAAGTATCTTCACTAGAAACTCAGAGTAGTTTTTGCCGCACAATGATTTTTGAATGCTTTTCTTATATGTCATCGATTTACACAAGGAAGCACCATGAAGAGGACAGAGGATAGTTCCGATAGGGGGAGCATCCAAGGTGATTTTAGTCAGGGGGAGTATCCCTGAAGGGAAGTTACCCTTTTCCATTGATGTCAAATGGAGAGAGATTAATCAGATGCATGGAGAGAAAACACAAAGGCATGATTCCAGGAGGAGCATGAGCACCATTAATTCAGTGTTGCATTAGAGTGTTGCCATCAATGCAAAGGGGGATATTGTTGATTATTTAGGTTGGTAGCAAATTTTGGTAACCCCAGAAGTGTGGGTAAGGAACCCATGTTTGTCAGAGAAATAATGTAATGAATATCAATGAATTTTCAAGAAATACTATCATAGATGGATAATACATGTCGTCCCATTTCTAGTGATATGTGGTACATCACGAAGTTCCTCATGGTTGAAGAGATATGGCTTACTGAAGTTGGAGAACCCTCATGAGTTATCTAGAAGCCCCTAGAAGGTAAAAGAAGTCAATTATTCTAGAAGCTCCTAGAAGAAGTTTACTAGTCAAAGTGGTTGTAAGTAGGAGTTAATCATGGGTAAAGTTGTTGCAATAAGAAAATAATTAAAAATAAATTAGTCGCAATAAGAAGTGGTGAGTTTACTAATTATGGATAAAGTAGTTGCAAGTGGGTAAAGTAGTTAAAAGTGGGTTAGCCCTAAAAGAGGGAAGTTGGGTAAAACAATTAGAAGATGACCCCTAAATGAAGCTACTTGGAGAGTGTAAATAAGAGAGAAAGGGTATCCCATTAGCACCTATTGAGCACATTGAATATATCTTTTGTGAAATTTAATGGCCATGTATCATTGACAAATATAAAGTAGTGAGTCTAAAGCAATGACTTTCAACGAAGAGAGAAGTTGCAGCAGTCGAAGGATCGAGACTGTGCTTACTGAACTAGGGTTTTATTGAAGACATCTGCAAGTTGCAAAACTAGAAGGATGCATATATCCACGAGCCATAGTGGGACAAAGCGTAGACACACATGAGTTTACTGAAGACAAAGCACAAATCTGTTGCCAAAATTGAAGAAAAGGAAGACCAGATCTATCATCAGTGACAAGTTGCAAAGCTGAGAAGAGGTTACAAGAAGATATAATTGTGAGAAGGTACATCAAAGCTATCTACAGTAACAAAAGGTATGTTATGTGCTTGTCTTAAGTAGGTCTTTGGTGAATGTTTGGGGTATGGCCATGGGAGATTGAGATTTTTCCCTTGAGGGAATATTGGTTGAGTGATATATTTTGTATAAGACAGATCTACAGAGATACATTGCTACTGTATTGGTTGGTTGTTGTTGGTACACTTCATTAGGCATCTTGTTAAGATATACCTTGCGTTATTTGGAGCATGTTTGAGGGTTTATGGTTGAAACCTATTGCTATCAGTACATGTTGAGATTACATAATAGTAAGGGTTTGATGTATGGTTAATGTGAGGCTTTCCTATATGACACATGATCAATGAGACATACTTGTGATCCTAGTACATAGTTTGTGCTAGATATACTTGAGTCATTGATATGAGTTCTATGACATTATATCTGGTTGGTTGATAGAATACAATGACAAGTTCTCAGTATCGGGTTTTACAGTAATAGCTTGACAAAAACAAATACAATGACAATGAAACTAGGAGAGTTTTGTAGTAGTCCACGAGTTGCATAGAAGAGAGGCGTGGACATCCACGAGTTGTCATAAAGAGGGGTGTGAACATCCGCGTGTTGCAACATAGAGAGGTCGCGAATCTGTAGGAAATATTTGAAGAAGGTTGGTACATGTTGTGACATGTTTTTAGTGACAGTTGTGATAGTGACAGAGTTGATTCAGTGACATTGACAAGTTGTCTATATTTGGAATTTATATTTGAGGGCGGTTGGATGGGGCAAAGGATAGGTGGTTGTAGCCACCTTGTGGTTGTAGCTAGATAACATAGGGGTTGTAGCCTCCTTCTGGTTGGTGCCAGAGAATTGGGGATTTGGAGCTTTCCTCAGGTTATATCTTGAGAATATAGGGGGTTGGAGCCTTCTTCCAGTTGCAGCTGGAGAACAAAGGAAGTTGGTGCTTCCAATGAATGTACTTCTTAAATGCATATAAGAAAAAACATTCCGTGATTTTCTCCTGCATTGGGTTTCCACGTAAAAATACTAGTGTATTGTGTATGTGTGTGATTTCTCATTGTTCATGGTTTATTTATTCTACACTTATTGAATGATATTGTTAAACTGATCATAAAGTTAATAACACTTATAGATATATTGTGGTTAAAAAGGATTAAAAATCACTATTACTAATTCATCCCCCCTCTGAGTAATCCAA
>ML777231.1:679672-703782 GCA_009831015.1 Picea engelmannii
TGAAGAGTTTGTTAGAGATTCAAAAACATTTGTAGCAAGGTCTCAATAATGCTGAGCTACATCAATTGGAAAATTTGAAGACTCCATCGGATGCCCAAAGCCATGGAGCGAGCCAAAGTAACGTGGGAAGAATTTCTTCCCGGAAGAGGCATGAGGATGCCAAGAAGGGAAGATCCAGTAGAAGTATTTCCACAGAGCCATCAAGCAGGAAAACTACTTTGGTAGAACTATCAACAACAACATGGAGTTGAGTGTTCTGAAGAGAAAGAAGAAAAGGAATTCTCATAATTATTTGACTGTATAATTTAAGAAGGCTAAGTCGCCTACCTTGGATGGAGAGATCAAGTAGGGAGAAGAAGCCGAGGCATGGTTGTTTGCTTTGAAGAATTACTTTTGGGTACATAATTAATTTGAAAATACTAAGGCAAGGATTGTCATTTTTAACCTGAATGGAGGAGATTCCATTTGGTGGGAAGACCTCAAGGAAATCAAGGGGTTGAAGGAAAGAAAAATGACTTAGAAGTAGTTTGAGAAATACTTCCGAAAGGCTTACCTATCATAGAAGTATTATGATGAAAAAATTAAGGAATTCCATGAGCTCAAGTTGGGTCAACTTACCATGGATGCATAAGCTAAAAGGTTTATGGAGTTGTTGAGGTATGTCCCTTACCTCAAGGATGAGAAAGTGAGAGTGCAACATTTTCTCAGTGGATTTCCACAATCCTACCAGGACAAGATTGAGTTTGACAAACCCAAGACATAGGAGGACACTATTCATAAGGGCAAGTGTTGCTATGACTAGTCTAAGCATAAAAAAGAGCCTTCAAAAAAGCAGAGTTTGGTCAACCAAGTAGAAGTGTATATTAGTAGAATTTTCCATCTCAATGTGGAAACACGCCAACCGAGCATGAAAGAGAGAAAGTAGAGGAACCAAGGAAAGGACCTCTATAGTGTTGGGGTTGTGGAGAACCACACCTATTGAGAAATCCCCCCCACAAACAACATGATAGTAGGAAGGTGTACAATGTACAAGAAGCAACTATAGTTAATGATGTAGCCATAAGCATGCCAATGATATATGCAGTTGTGGAAAAACAACAAGCAGACCACCAAGCCTCTGTGGTGGAATTTGAAGGTATTATTACCAAGCAACCTATCTCTATTTTAATTGACCTATGATCTAATCTTAGTTATGTTTCACCTCGAGTTGTTGAGGGATGTTCATTACAAAGAAAGAAACATGTAAGAGCATGGTTGGTTCAATTAGCCAATGGAACGAAGAGGAAATATGCTGAGAAGATTGAAGCATGTCCAATTGAAATGAATGGACTACAAACTCAGGTAGCCTCGAACATACAACCCTAGGCTCATACAATGTGTTGTTGGGTATGGATTGGCTATCTACCCACAATAAAAATTTGAATTGTTATGAGAAGGTTTTGGAATGTGAAGATAATGAGGGGAATGCAATAATTTTATAAGGCATTTAGAAGCTATTTTCAATAAGGAAAATATCAGTTTTCAACTCAAGAAGCTTAGTAGAAAAGGGTGCCACTTGTATGATATACAAGTACATAGCTCAACATAAAACAAGGAGCTGAAGGCTAAATATCACCCTGTGTTATGGGATTTCAGAGATGTGTTTCCATAGGAGGTGCCAGGACTACCTCCAAAAAGAGATCTTGATTTTTCAGTAGATCATTTTCCTAGAGCAGTACCAACATCAAAAGTTCCTTATAGGATGAGCACACTAGAGTTGGTGGAGTTGAAGGTGCAATTGAAATAAATGTTGAGTGTATCCCCATTGGGAGTACCAACCCTATTTATAAAGAATAAAGATGGTACTTTGAGACTATGCATTGACTATAGGCAGTTGAACAAAATGACCATCAAGAACAAGTATCCTTTTCCTAGGATAGATCTCTTTGACCAACTCAGAGGAGTTGCAATTTTCTTGAAAATTGATTTGAGGTCATGATATCATCAAGTCATACTAAAGGATGAGGATATCAACAAGAGAACCTTTAGACCAAGGTATGAGAATTATGAGTTTGTGGTGGTGCCATTTGGTCTTACAAATGCACCAGCTACATTCACGTGTTTGATGAATATTGTGCTCAACAAGTATCTAGGTAAGGTTGTCTTGGTATTTATGGATGACATTTTGGTGTATTCTAAGAAGAAATAAGAGCATGAATAACATCTTAGAATGGTGCTACAAGTGTTAAGAGAACACCAACTGTACACTAATTTCAACAAACGTGATTTCTTCCAAAAAGAAATCTGGTATTTAGGCCACATAATCTCAGCATAAGGAGTGGCAGTAAATCCCAAAAAGATCAAGGTAATAATGGATTGGCCCGCCCCTAGGAATGTAACATAAGTAAGATCCTTCATGGGATTGGTGGGATATTACAAAAGGTTCATAAATGGATTTTCCAAGATCGGTAATCCTATTACTTCAATGCATGGAAAAGGGAAGAAATGTGTATGGTCACTAGACTGTGAAGGTATCTTCCAAAAATTGAAGAATCTTTTGATTAATGTTCCTGTTATGAAGATTGCAGACCCATAAAAGGATTTCTTGGTTTGCACTGATGCTTGTAAAGAAGGACTCAATGGAGTTCTTATGCAAGAAGGACAAGTGATTTGTTATGAATCACAAAAGTTGAATGAGCATGAGTAGAAGTATGTCACTCACGATATGTAGTTGGAAACAATCGTGCATACATTGAAAATGTGGAGGCATTACTTACTCATCATAAGATTTGTCCTAATGATAGACCACTGTGGTTTGAAGTATTTATTCGATCAACCAAGGTTGAATGCTAGACAAACCAGATGGATGGTTAATTAGTGAATTTGATTTCAAAATCAGATACATTAAAGGAAAGGAAAATAGAGTGACATATGCACTCAGTTCAAGCATGCAGACACTACACTTAGTAGCATCAAGTGTAGGGGAGTTTGACATCAAGCAGATGATTAAGACCCTCTTGCAGGAATACGAGTTATTCAATCAAGTTATAAAATGGTTACAACAAAAACCCAGGGAAAAGAGATATGAATAATATCAACATGGAGATGATAGTATACTGTTATATAACAATAGGATGTATGTGCCTAATTCGATAGATTTAAGGCATTTGATTATGGATGAGTTCCATAAAATACCATATGTAGGTCACCTTGGTCACCAGAAAATGGTGACTACAATAAGATAATTGTACTATTGGCTTGGAATGAAGCAGGATATTGCTCAACACATTTCTAAGTGTTTAGAGTTCCAACAAGTGAAGGTTGAGCACAAGCATCCTTCAGGTCTATTGCAGCCTTTATCTATTCCAGAGTGGAAATGTGAGACCATTTCCATGGATTTCATTAAAATCCTACCAAAGACAGTCAAGCAACATGATGCGATCATGGTTGTAGTTGATAAGCTAAGAACGGTAGCTCACTTTGTCCCCATCAAATATACTTTCAAATATATAGATGTTGCTAACATTTTTATGAAGGAAATTTTCGGATTGCATGGTTTTCCCAAGACCATAATAGTAGAAAAAATCCCAAGTTCACTTCAAATTTTTGGAGAAGCTTATTTGCAGGCTTAGAAATGCGGTTAGCATTTAGCACAACCTACCATCCTCAAATAGATGGTCATACTGAAAAAGTGAACATAATGCTAGAAGATATGTAGAGGATGAATGTCGTGCATCAACTCAAGCAATGAGAAGAGTATCTACCACTAGTAGAGTTTTCCTATAACAACGACTATCATGAATCATTGAAGATGAGCCTATTTGAGGTTATGTATGGCAGCAAGTGTAGATTTCCAATCAGTTGGGACAATCCAGTGGACAAGATCACACTTGGGTCAGAATTGATGAAAGAAATGGAACATGCAATGGTTAAGATAAGGCAAAATATGAAGGTATCCCAAGATAGACAAAAGAACTATGGAGATAGTAAGAGAACTCACATAACGTTCAAAGTGGGAGATCATGTGTATCTCTGGGTGAAACCCAAGAGAATCTCCCTGAGAATGGGAACGTGTGCTAAGCTAGCACCCTACTACTATGAACCATTTGAAGTTCTAGAAAGGATAGGACCAATAGCATACAAAATTGCATTACCACCTACAATTATAGAGCTCATAATTATTTCCATGTGTATTTGTTAAATCAATATGTCTATGATCCTAATCATATTATTGACTGGACTATGATACAAGTGGAACTAGAGGGAGAGTTCTATCCTGAACCTCAATGGATCCTGGACAAGAGAGAAACAATGCTCCAAAATTGAGCCATTGTGTAGGTCAAGGTGAAATGGAAGCTCTTTGGAGAAGATGATGCTACATGGGAGCTAGAAGATGCCGTGAGATTGGAATACCCATTTTTTTTTTCTGTATAATTGTATATACATGGTGCTTTAAACACCAAGGATGATGTTTCTTTAAGGGGGAGGGGAATGTAACACCATGTTTTACCCCAAGACTGTAATTATGCTAAGACTTCATATGATGTGTTATGAAGCTTGTAATAATGTTTTGATTAATGAAAAACACCATATAACTGATTGAGAGGGAGTATCTTTGACAATATTGGCCATGATACATAAGTGGGAACTGATGAAGCAATAAATTGATGAGGTGGAAAACATGAAGCTTGTTTAACAAGCCAACTTATGCTTGCAAAGAATAAAAATACACGTACTAGCGTACCCTAGGAAACCACATGACCAATTATGGAGGTAAGATTGGTGGTTGAGGCAGTTAATAACTGTTGACATTTTGGTCTCTTGGAGAAGGAAAGGGTTGATTGGATGACCTGACGTAGAGGAAACCATGGATTTTCCCCTTCATAAGAGGAACTATAGACTACAGGTTGCATTCGCAGGAAATCCACAGGAATCCCAAGAGGATTGGTGGAGGAAGAGAACAAAGGTGGAAAAACACCATTGGAGACAACACACACATGAAGAGACAATCTACATGAAGGAGAGATAGAGAGAAGAGGGGAGACCACCAAAAGAGAGCGCACATGCATAGAGGAACAAGGAAGCTCGAGGAGAGCTAATATGAGAAGAAGCGACTGGGCAACAGACTCATAGATTAGTTGTGCAGTAAACATAGGTGTTTGTTGGCATATAATTGAAGCGAAGAAGAGGTCAAAGAGGTTTATTTCAAGAAAATAGGAAGCTCTCATGAGTTATTAATGATCACCCTGAAATAGAGATGACCCAGATCTAGACTAGAGCAAAAGAGGACTACAACTTGTTGCTTACTGGATAGAAACTGACACTAGTAAGGGGAGGTGGCTGAGGGACTGTATAACAGAGAAGGGATTCCCTTGTGCAGAGGAAATCCAATTGATAAAGCACTTGATAAACTTGTAGAGTTCCTAAGCTCAGTGGGAAGGGGGAAACTTATGCTATTGTCAGTGGAGGAAGGAGAGTAACCTTCCTTGATCATCCGATCTTGAAGACTAACTGAATCATTCCCCTTTTGGTATCATGGCTTGGTACAGGGGTGGAGTAATGTAGGAAGGCACTCTATAGTAAGGCCTAAGGTTGGGAGGAAAGACACCCTCTCTTAGTGAGTTGGTGTTGGTTATTTCCTTGATCACATAAGTGTTTAATTGGTCTATTTAATTTGTGCATGAGTGATGTATACATGTATTTTTTTGAGTTAAATGGGAAATGTGAATTTTAGTAATAAATGAATTGAAGTTCTGAGTAATGAGATATGCTTGTTGCTTCCATTGCTTAACTTGTTAAATTGTAAAATTGAACAAGTATGTGTAACCTGTGTCCCTGAGAACCTTGCAACTAGAGAAGAAAGTTTGCAGGACATGGAAAAAAAATTCGTTTACTCAGTGGTGTGAGTGTTCTGGTATCTAGGAAATGTCGTGAGGGTTAAAGAACCTTAAAATCCATGGGAAGACTACTTGTCTGAGATGAAAGAATTGTAGGATGTGTAAATCCTCTCCCAATATTAAGATGAAACGCCTTAGTCAGTTTAAGGCTGGGATTCCAAATCCTTAAGAGTCTAGTAAAACTGGGAGAAGACTTAGAAGAAATCCTTGAGTGTCTAAGTTTAGATTCGAACTGTTTTCGTGAGGAAAATCCATGTTTTACTAGGGATGAATTGTGACCATTGGTTCGACGTAGTGAATAGATATAGACCGTTCATCATATGGTGCAACCATCAGAGAGACTAAGTGAGCGATTGTATTGAGACCTTGATAAGGGAAACTACAAGCTGTTAGGAATCGTCGATCTATCGAAGAATGGTTATGGTGAGTCCTGGACCATTGGATCCAATCATTAGTACATCGAAGGTATTGTGAAGAGGATCAAGGTAGGAGTACAAGGATCATAGATCTGTTAGGGAGTGTCTTGTGAGATCTCAGTCGTTGGATCTAGCATAACTCAATATGAGAAGCTCACCCTAGAATCCATATATTTCGAGCAATTATGACTTCCGAGTAAACATCGACTATTAGATGGTGTAATTGAGAACTATCAGGTGTATCGAAGCAAATGCTATTAGAGTGGCCCTGATCATGGAGGTGGAGGGGGTTCCGATGATGAAGACTCTGAGAGTAAATATGAGCCGTTGGTAGAAAAGTGTTTGATGGGTAGAAACAATCGTGGCTCTGTCGTCGGACCCACTTATTCATTTAATTATGTCAAATGAGGCGGGGAAAATTCGCCAGGTGAATTGAGTCTCCAAGAGTAACTCACAACTGTCGATCTCTATCTCCTAGGACCATTGGATTCACCACCATCAACCTGTTGGAGTGGATCTTGAATGGGTACACATTTGAGTTCGATGAAAGAGAGAGTCTGAGGAACTGCAAACCGTTGATTTGATGCCAAGGGGTGGAATTGACAATCTGATTGATGACATATAGACTCCTAGAGCTCTGGATGAAGTCCGAGGAGGGAATTTGATGTGATTATGAGTCTTTGGTAAAGGGATTCTTAGAGAACCCGAGTGCGAGTTAGTGGAATACAAAAGAAAAATGGACGCCCCACCAGCCTAAGATAGATTTGGGGGGCAGGTGTGTTACAGTTCCAAAGATCGACGAAAACAACAGATAGATGATAGGGGATTATCCAGGCCAGGATATACAAACATATAACTTACACATATTTGCGATCTACCAAGATCAGACTAATCTGCAAGGCATAGAGCATATGTCTATTTTTGTATTATATGCTTGATAAAATTACTTACTTACTTGAGAGATTTTTATGGTGCACTAGGATCACTTGCAGTGCAAGGTGCAAAGCATACTTCAGACTCTCTTACATACTCTATACAAGACTCACCCTCTCCAAAATTGAATGACCAAAATGAGGGGTCTCAGGCTTTATTTATAATCTTGGCTCCCAATAGTGGGTTACAAGAAATCTACAACTGACAATAAAAAGTAGATTCCTATGTCCTTATGAGATGATGTGGCAGTTGTGGGACTAAAAATTGTTATCTCATCTCGTGAGGTCCTTTCAGAGATAAGGGGACCCATCGTTCTTTTTTGGACAAACTTGAGATCATCTTTTAGTACAAAGTTCATATTTTTGGCATGACTCCATGAAAACATGACTTGCACCATTGTCGTCTAGTTAGACTACAAACACACACACAAACTTATGTTTAAGTCAACTGAATGATACCACATCATTCAACTAACTTATAGTGCACTGGATCTACCTAAAGATGAAACACACGACCTGTGTTGTGCTCAATAGTCTTAAAATAATATGTTCAAAAGATCGACGACAACCACAGAGGGATGATAGGGGCTTATCCATGCCAGGCTATACAAACATATTACTTACATAGATTTCTAATATGACAAGATCAAACTAATCTACGAGGCATATAACATATATCTATTTCAATATTACAGACTCAATAGACTTACTTACTTACTTGAAATATTGTTTTGGTGGAGCAGGATCACTTGCAGTGCAAGGTGCAGATCATACTTCAAAATATTTTACAGACTATATACAAGACTCATTCTCTCCAAATTTGAATGACCAAAATGAGAGGTCTCAAGCTTTATTTATAATCCTGTCTCTCGATAGCTGGTTACAAGAAACCTATAACTGATAGTAAAAAGTAGATTCCTATGTCCCTATGAGGTACTTTGAGACATAAGGGGACCTATCCTTCTATTTTGGATAGACATGACAACAAATTTTAGTACAAAATGGATATTTTTGGCATGAATCCATGAAGACACGACTAACACCATTTTTAGTCAATTAGACTTTACAAAATAAGAGTACAAGGCTCATCATGCTTCCCTATGATTTAGTATGTTATGCCACATTGGAGAATCACCACTGAAAAGGTCATCATCATCATTTAATGGATATGTATAGTACCAATCATCATAAAGTGGAGATACATGGTCTTCAACCATTAGAGGTTACAAATCTAAGCATTTAGGTAACACTTTGGATTTTATAGTGATGGTTCTTTTGGTGGCTTATGTTCCACTATCAATTACTGCCATGATAGGAAATTCTAAATACAAACCAACAATTGGTTTTGGCGACTTCTTTAACATTGGATCTTAATCAAGTGATAAAATCTAGACCACCGACTTGACTAAAATTAGTACCTCTATGACAATACTGATACATCAAAAGTTTAAAATATCCCGACCAATAAGGACTCTGATTGCTTATAGTATCATAGTCAAATATGATCCACATACTCTTCATGTTTTACATACAACATTATAGCACAATAATTATTATACCATAACCAAATTTCTTCTATGACTATATATCTCTTACCTGCTAATTGACCACTACAAAGAGCTCCACTATACATTTTTGAACTATGTTCAAAATATGACACATTAGTCACTCTATTTTTATATTTATTGACCCACTTATGAAAAATCTTATCTATAAACTGACGTGACTTGATCTGACTCACTACACAATCAAAACAATAACAATATTTAAAATGTTCACACAAAAGGATCCATTTGAATCCTTTTGGAGGAGGTTCTGCAGGCTCACTTGAAGATGGTGATCTATGAAACATTTTGATTTCAGACATTCTGATTGATTTCTACAATAGATCTTTTCCTTCCCTAGTCAATAGATCTTCAACACAATACTCTTTTCCTAATTTGTATACGATATCAAAGTCATACCCATCTAACCACAAACTCCATCTGAGAACTCTATTGTTACACTATTCTACCAGTCTATGGATTTTAAGCATTCCTTTCATATGCTTCAAATCCGTTCTTACCATGAAATGTACATTCTTCAAAAATAATTTAAATCGTTTGATTCCATTTTTAACCGTAAGAATTTCTTTGTGTGTTGATGGATATCTTTCTTCAGCATCTTTGAAGCATCCTGAGATATAAATACAAACCTATTCTTTCTGAGTGTGCTTTTGTAGAAATACACATGCCCATACATCATCTGAGGCCTCAATTTCTAATATGAAAGGTAAGGTTTGTGATGGCAGATGCAACTTTGGTAGGTTCTGGACTTTCTATTTGATTTTTTGAACTGGTGTAGTCATCCTATAATTCCAAGAAATTTTACCTCTCAATTTTCTTTGTAAAATTATGGCATCCTTGGCTTGTTGTTCATAAAAATGTATGATATAATTTAGATTTCCAAGGAATCTTTGGAGTTTCCTTTTATCCAAAAGTTCTTTCGGAAAGTTTTGTAAAGATTTCAACACATTCTCTTGTAGCTCAAATTTTCCTTCAGCTAGAATTAACCTAAGGTATTCAATTCCAGTTTTTAGCAAACTCTATTCTTTGTTTTTGATAGAGCAATTCCATGCTTATACATAGCTTCAAATACTTTCCGCAAATGGATTTTGTGTGGTTTGAGATCCAAAGAATAGACCAACAAGTCATCAATATAAATTATCACAAAATCTAGGTCTCTAAAAACATCCTCCATTTGTTTTTTAAATTTCGAGGGAGCATTTTTCAGGCCAAAGGGCATAACACACCATTGATACTCCCCATGTGGGACCAAAAAATCAATTTAATATCGGTATGTAGGATTTATACCTATCTGCCAGAATGCACTTTTTAAATCAAACTTGCTAAAGATTTTATTATTTCCTCTCTTAGCAAAAAACATTTCTTTTGATGGGAGAGGATATCTGATAGGCATCAATGCTTCATTCAAATCTCTGTAATTGATGACCATCCTAGGATTTCCTCTTTTTTCGTTCAGAATGCTTATTTACATAAAAGGACGAAAAAGTCCATGGACTCCTGCTAGGTTCAATCAATTTTCTTTTTAACAACCCTGCTACCTCTAATTTTCAATACTCTGTTTTAGATGGTGACATTAGATTAGTAGAGGCCATTTGAGGTTTACCAGAATAATTTTCTTTGTAAGGGAGATCCACAAAATATTGTTCTCTGGTCCAGAAAGCATCCAGATAATCATAGGTACAATCCTTTTCTATCTTTTCCTTGATATCAAAGATTTCTTCTAATCCATGTCATTCAACATTTTAGATTATCTTTTAAACGCTCAAAAGTTTTTCTACAGAATGTTCAACTTCATCTGGGACATTTGTAGGTATTTTATTTGCAAAGGTTTTCTTACGAGGCAAGCAAACCTTCTTCCCATTTACATGCAAATGTATTTCATAAGAAATAACAATGAAAGGAAGATATCTATTTAAAAAATCTTTTCCCAAAATCATATCAACACCAATATCATAACATTATAAATATACAGTCACCTTTTCCCGATTTAGTAACAAAAGGAAATCATGAGCAAATCCTGAAATGGGAACCATGCTCTAAATGATATATTAATCTTTTTCTAGTAATATTTAGGTATAGCTGGAAACCTAAAAAAAATAGCTCATTGCACCTATATCTATCTTGACATTAAGATGGTAAAGTTTGTAATTTGGAACCTTGATTCTTATTGTGGTGACTAATCTGTCATCTAAGCCATTAAACTGGGGAAATAACATGGACATTGTATGTTCATAAATTTCTTCTTTTGTTTCATGAAAATAGCCAGACAAGTATTTCCTCGGTTAGAGTTCTATTCTGTCTTATTTCTTCCTCTTTTGCTTCAATGTTTTTTACTATGTCATCATAGGCATCTATAGAGGAAGGAGATTCTCTTTCATCAATGACTAGTACCGGTGTTTATTTCCATATGACTTTCTTTGGTGCAAGAAAATGGGTTCTTCTTTTTTGACCTTTGCCTTGAGGTATATATATATATATATATATATATATATATGGCTCTTTTCCTCCTTGTTATTAGACCAAAGGTAATGTAGATATATTTCTTTGATTTCGTTGAGCACAAATTTTAGGATTTATGCGAGAGCCATACAATAGATGGGTATGCCCTCGATGACACTTTTAATAAGAACCACTTTGCCTCCCATGGAAATCCAACAATGATACTGGTGCTTGATCCTTCTTTTGATCTTGTCAAGCAACCATTGCTAATCTGATGTACGATAATCATTTGATTATATATATATATATATATATATATATATATATATATATATATATATATATATATATATATATATATATATATATATATCATTCTTTTCATGTTGTGTCAAACAACCATTGCCAATCCGAGATACAGTAATCATTTTCTTATATATATAACCATTTCCGATCTGAGATATGGTAATAATTTGCTTAGACACACACACACACACACATAAGCAAATGATTATTGTATCTTAGATTGGAAATGTTTGCTTGATAAGATCAAAAAAGGATCGAGCACTGGTATCATTGTTGGATTTCCATGGCATGTTGATTAGTTCTTATTAAATGTGTCATTGAGGCCATACCCATCTATTAGATGGTTATGGCATACATCCCAAAATCCGTGCTCAACAAAATCATAAAAATATATCTACACTACCTTTGGTCCAGTAACAAAGAGGAAAATATCCCTCCACTAGTCAAATGGGACACTTTATGCCAACCAAGAAGTGATGGAGGTTGGGGCATCAAGATTCTTCATTTGTTCTCTAAGGCACTAGCAATAAAGGACATCTAGTGCCTCATTTCCTTGAAAGGGATCATGCTAAATGTTATTCTTCAAAAACATATCTTCTTTATGAACATTATAGAATGGATCTAATCTAGTCCAAAAACCTTTGCAGAAGGCTCTTTATTTTGGAGGGAAATGCTTATAGGTTTTAATATCAATGGTCAACATCTAGCATGGAACCCAAGGAAAATACATAATTTTCTCATTGGAATAGATGCTATTATCAGGTTATCTAAAGATGATAGCCACCCACAACCATTAATCTACCACCTAAATAACATCAACCTCACTCACCTTGTCGATTTTTTTCAACATACAGAAGGATTTCAATGAGAATTTGGATGGGAAACAATAGAATTCCTCGGACCGATTGATGAAAATATTTCATCCTAGAACATGTATCATATTAATTTGAGTTCGAATGTTATTTCTCTCATCGAGAGGCCACGTTGCTAAAAAAAGAACAACTGGAAATCAAGTTAAATATACTTAAGATTTCATGGGGTAGTGAGTTTGATAATCTCACTGAATTCTAAAAAAAAGGGACCAAACAATGGTTTGTTAGCTTCGTCAATGATAATGAATACCATATGACCTCAGTACAAGAATCGTGCTCTGAATGCAAAGCTGCAGAGGATGAGTTGTTTTCACTTTGGGTCAAACAAGACATAATGGTTTCACCGTTAAAAGATTATATTGAAAACTAGCTCAAAGATGCATTGAATGCGATAACTAATCCTCTATAACTTCCAAGAAGTGGTTATGCCTATTACGTTTTATTTCGGGATACATATTTGAATATTTTTGAAAGGAGGGAAGGGAGATCCATCCATCATGTTCCATTTTCACTTTTTTGTGAGTACATTTTTATTTGAAGCATTTCCCTTTGTTTCATTTCAATATGTGATCATCCAACTTTATTTTTCTATTGCTTTCATGTAAAGACGATCCCTGATTGTTTATTTTCATCTTCTAGGTTACCTCTACTATCATATATAAGGTCCATGTGAACCCCATCCCACTCCAATAGGACGAACACATTTTATTTCATCATTTAAGTATCACAAATATTATGTAGGGTTGTTTTTGCACACATTTTATTTGATCTTGAACAATCACCTTGTAATATTCTTTTAAGAATTTTCATAAAGAGTTATTTCTTGAGCTCATAACTTTTGTGGTTTTTGACTTTCATTAGAGCATGAGATCTCGATTACGTGCCTCCTTTACATATTTATGAAATTAATTGTTTGAAATCATTTAAAGCCCTCTATTTTGGACCTTCAATTTACTCTCTTCTTAAGTGTCTTGCTTCAAATTATTTCCCTCTTACCTTATGAATGGACGTGATGGAATGAATGAAGTTATTCTATATATTTTAATTTAAATCATTATTCTGTGTTTGTTTACCACTTGGTCCACTCTCATGCATCGATGTTATGGACATATAAATATATTTCTCCTGGAATAAAATAATTTATAATTTGAGTGAGAAAGAGGAGCACATCCCATGAGGTTGATTCCCATTTACTTTAACTAGTCTTGGTGAACAACATGAACCTAAGAGATTCATTAATTCAATAATGTAGAAGTAGATGAGGGAGATAAATGCAAATTGACACAATTAAATGGACATCCATTTTCGAGTCAAAATTAGGGGTCCATTTGTTGAGGTACATTCCATTTGAACCCATAAGGTATGGGCCATTTTGAAAAATTAGATCTCAATCCTCCTTAACCTTGAAGAGAAACGTTTAGTGTAGTGCCCCTTCTCATCTCACTATACCAAACTTATTTTTTGAGGTCATTTGCTTGCAAACGACATGGTTAATAAATGTTATGATGACATTCAGACTCAGTTTTAATTGGATCGATAAGATTTAAATTGTGAAAATGATTATAAATAATTGCATGAGATGTTGTGATGAATATACATTTCCATGATTGATTGAATAATGATGATTAATCAATTGATAATTTACATGAGATATGATTGTGTGTGTGTGTTGCAGATGCTACTAACTAATTCCCGAGTGACATGAAACTTCAGGATACGCCGATGCAGACATCGTCGACGAGAATCTAGAACGCACGCTAGACCGAGTCAGGGAGTAGTGCTCATTTGATAATTTTGTTTTGTGTAATTGAAATGATTGATGATAATGATGCCAATTTTTTTTTTAGTGGATGTAGGTACTATGGAGAGAGGTGGAACAATGTCCCTGCTTTCACCTACTAGCACTCCCACCGTGGTCAGAGTTGAAAAGTGAGGGACACTTTTGCTCAAGTAGTTACATGATATCGTTAGGGTAGGATGTGAACTCAATCACTCATGAGAATAAAGTGAGGGGTACATAATAAGGTGAAAGCCTTATTCCTCAGCATCCATTAATATTACAAATTTTCTTTTCTCAAGGTTGAATGCTTGAAGGGCATGACACACTTCACTTTTGGAGTAAGTCTTAAAAAGCATAGCATACATGACACCCTTAACATTCTTATGAAACAATTTTTTTAAAATTTTAATTCATAATTTTATATTCACTAGGAGGAGGTTATAAAAGAAAAGGGAAGATGCATATTTTTTCCTTATGATTGGATGGTCATCATAACGACCATTGGACCTTTGAGCAATTCTATTTGTAAGTTTGAACATTGGTGTATTTTTGGAGGTGGGAACCCGAGAGCTTGTGAGCTTGAGCACCAATACTTTTGACTAGCTGTTGGTCCCTATACAGTCCCGTTGCAGCTCGGGGAACGTTAGGGAAGGAGAGTACCATAAGTATTGGTAGGGAGGTAACTAGTGGGTCTAATCGACGATCGAGAAACTCTTGCGATGACGAAGCTTGGGAAGTTGACGTAATATTTGGTGATTTTGACGCAAGTCTTCGGCATTCATTTCCAGTCTATTCAGTGACAATAATTCTGTTGGGATAAATTTTATTGTATATATTATTCAGAAAGAAGAAATCTAGTCTTCAATTACGTTTTTTTTAAAAGTAAATTTTCATAACAAAAAATTTAGAAGACAATTATGCCATATATTCATTATGATTGGAAATTTGGACTGCATGCACTTAAGCCTGTGAATGGATAAATTTAATTTGAATTGATTTCAAATTTATTTAAATGTGAATTATTTATCTGTATTATGCTTTGTGAGCAATTGATCATTTTATTTCAGAGTTCATCAATTTATTACTAAATGAGATTAGTAATTATAATTATACTCGATTTATTTTTAGTTTTCTCCTTCTTCTATTTGGTACTATCACGTAATTAAATCTGGCAGGAAAGTGAATAATATACAATATCTCCCATGAATGGAGTTATATGATATAAGATTGCATATTTTTATATTTGGTTATGACTACTCTCAATCTCATTGTTCTATAACAACTATCAATACACTATCTGAATCAATTGCAGTGAGGTTCCCTTTAATTTCTCTATTGAATCTCTTTTATTTAAGAATGAATAACAACCAACTTTCAATCAAAGATTATCTGCTATTGTTGGGTATACCATAGAACAACTGTATTGCGTATTATTCAAGTGAATCCACAATTGTTGATTGCGTTAAATTCCATATTTTTAAATTAATTACAACGATAATTTATTTTAATATAGAGGAATTGTAGTTAAGCGTTCGTATTCCAAACAAGAATAATGGATCGTAATCCTTCACCAACACATGATAAGAGATACACCAACAATTTCCATCTTATATAAATACTATCGAATTAGTTAAGTTTCTTACAACCTATTGTTCAAGGAATAGTTAATTGAATTGATGGAATTTTTAGTAGTAAAACGATTCCAATGATTTCCATTTTATATAAATACATGATTTAGTTAAGGTTCTTATAATGTTTTGTTCAAAGAATAGTTAATTGAATCGATGGAAGATTTTGGTATTAACATCTATAGTTAGTAATTGAATAAAATTCTCAAATTGTTGATAGCTTTCTTTATATTTAATTGGGTAGATTGGTCAACAACATGAAATTTTGGACACTTATACTTAGTGGTAGGTCTTATAGATGACAATGAGTGACAGTCCGTTACACACATGATCCCTTGTCGATGTGGTTACCACACATTCAAGTCAATAACAATCAACACTACAAATTTCTTATACACATTTATAATCTCTGCAGTTAATCTCAGACGTAGCGAAATTATCTCAGCAATGGATCGTTTAACAATCTTTGCCAGAGCTGAAATTCTGAAGTTTTATAAGAAATTAATAATTCGATTCAACTCTTTAGGTTGTTTATTTCATTTTTCATAAAATTAAATATTCAGGGTGTATACAAAAGTTAGAAGGTATTAATGTTCTAGTCTAACTTTTTAATGTTTTTTTTCTTTTTTAATGATATTTTTTGTTTTATTTTGTCTTAAATTTAGTGATAAATTGTTGGATTTGCATATTTGAGTGATTTATTTGTATAATTTGAGTGTTTCAGGAATTTTTTAACATTCTAAATTCATTTCTAGATTCATAAATACAATTTAAACAACAAAAAATTGTGATTTGATACAAATTTGTATCCCCAAATTCCAACAAAAAAAGACCAAAAAATACCCACTCATCTACTAGATTGATATAAATTATAAATAATGATTATATATATATAAAATAACTTTGTGCAATTTAAATGTTGTAACTTTTTCTATGCGCAAATGACGAGAATGTCAATTACTACCTCTCCTTAATTATAAGGATTGTTTAATTCAAATGGTGAGCATCGAAGTATTCATATCTAAATCTATACTAACCAGTTATAGTCTAAATTCCATGTTACCATTAATAGTTACTAGACCCGAGATTGAGGTTTACTTTCGACGATGAATAAACATTGTTGGTGAAAATTAATTTTGTAATAATTATATAGGTTTATTACTACACATTAAACATTGAAGTGAATTAAGGGTGGTTATGTTGTTTAAAGATTGTGATGTTTTGTTTTTGGATGAAAAATGAATTTTTCAAAAGGTTTATCTTCATCCCACATTTAGAGAAATAGACTTTTCCATAGAGAAATGAAAGAGGGAGAAAGGCAATGAATAACCACTCCTTAAAACTCCATCAATATAATTAACCATTTGAGAGACAACATAAGATCCCATAAAACCAACCTCTTAAGGAACACCTTAGACATAATTATTATATCTAGATGTAAAAATATTTTGAACCTTTAGAATTACTACACAAATCTTTAAAAAGTCTTGAACACTAGTGATAAAGTTGTGGAATAGATAATCTAAATTGCAATACTAATAGTAAGGCTATGGATAAAAAACAACTCCTAATTGTACATTGTTATATGTTGTTACTTACTCTATAGAAAGATTTGTTAAGTGGCATGGACATTCGCATTGAGCTAAATGGCCAAACATGTTGCGATAGAAATGATCTAATGACCAAAGATTTGTAAACAATTATCAATTAGAAAAAGTGATAACTTAACAACAATAAAAGTGTGCATTTAAATGAGTATGTAAGAATTATTCAATATTGAAGAATGAAAACCATCATTCAAAATTAATATTAATATATAGTGTAGTGTTGAACTCAAACTATCAAGTGTAAACAAGTCAACATATAATATAAGCACAAAATATCATTCAACAACTACCAATTTACATGGTCACATAAAAGACATATAATTCTAACAAAAACGACATGAACCATTTAGAAGGAGAAATATCTGAACCATTTTTGAAGAGTGATTTTCTTTAGGAAGTGTAAAACTACTTTGTCATACAACTTGCAACCTTGATGGGAAATGCACGAGTCCACGGTCCAAAAGATAAACTGACCCTAAGATAATATGAAAATTAACTACATAAAAAATGGGATAGGTAAAAAGAAAATTCAAATTTAAAATTCTCTACTTGAACATTGTCCACATTCCGATATGTAAATCAAAGTTTGTTGAAAACGATGGCATAAAATGTTAGAATGGGTTTTGATACACTAAAACTAATACTTCATGAGAAATATTGTTGGAACTATAAGTGTACGGTGTATGTGTACATGCCATAATTTTCAAACAATTTTTTAACCTAGAGAAAACACAAAATAGGATGGGGAAAGCCACTTCAAACATTGATGTACACATCTTACAACACTAAAACTTCAAATCTTTAATTTCCACCACAATGTAACGCATTTAAGCGTGGTTATATAGTTTAAATTCCTACAACTAAGCCATTGAAAATACTAAACAAAATGTACGTAGATGAATGTATTTCCAAACATGTATATCCATCGACTGATTTGTTACCTTATAAAACCGGAGGCACACATCCCCATATAGACATTCGTAGAGGCGACATAGTGAAACCTAGTATCTCATTTAAAACAATAACTACTTCACACCCCTAAACTCAAGTTTTTTAGGACCTTGCAGGAAGTGTGTTACAAGTCTGAGTTATTGGATTCTAGACCACCATATCTCCATATCTCCACTCTTTTAATCAATAACAGTCATAGATTTGATATAAAGTCAAATTCTACAAAGTTCCTAGATCAGGAGCTTCACGAAGTTAACATTAATATTAGCAACTCAGAGAGTGTTAAGGAAGGGAGTAGTGCAAAAGAATTTTCTAAGTCACGGGGTACTGGTGCTAGTGTTATATCTACTACTTCTACTAATGCTGCTACTTTTGTTGTGGAGTATGCAGATAGGTTAAAGAGATCCTTGAGGTGGGATGTTGTTGAAGAGAAGGCTCATAATTCAAGGATCAATGAAAATGAATTAGGAGTAGGACTATGATTGCATACGCATGATGGTGGAGATGAGGGGCATGCCATTGGCAGTGTGCAAGAGGATGAATTGGGGATAACAGAGAATGCTGCAAAAGAACATCTTGGGAATTGGAGTGATAGGTTGGATGCACGAGGTGGGTTGAAGAGAAGGAGGATTTTAGATGAGGTGCATTCATGCTCTAGGCATTTTGAATTGAATTTACCAAGAAATTCAGTTGGGTGTGTGGATAAGGGTTACTTTGAAAAAAAATTCACATGACAAGAGATGGTGATATGAGAGGAACGGGTATAGGAAGAGTGGTGCGAAGAAATTTCACAGCAGATACAACACCCAAGCCTATGAAGATAGGAAATATCATAGGGATGTTGGATGGAGAGAGAATCGTCGACATTCAAATATAAACAATCTTAGAGTGGTCATAGTGATCACATTTCTGATGACAAAAAGGGACGTTTTTCGAGTCACTCTGGGAGTCATATCAGGCCATCTTATTCAATCATTGCAAAGGATTCAAGGTCCAAGGATCATATAGTCTCCACTCAATAAACCTAGGACATAATGCGTTCATTCGTGGGATATTAAAGAATACCCCTAATTTCACTAGATATTGATAAATGCCTCAAATTCTTTTGTTCAAGCCCCCTTCCAATACATTTTTCCAATAAAAAAAACCTATTTTTACTAGATATCCCTTACTTTTTTCTAAATACCCCTTTTAACACCCCCCAATACCTATAACCCCCCCATACCCAACATCCCACCCCAATACCTACAATATATTGACTCTATTTTTCATAATTTAAAAACCCCCTTTATGAATGAATGTGATAAGATATTGGTCAATAAGGTGAAGCCCCCATACGAAGGATGTGGAAGCTCAATTGGGTGTATCACCTTCACTAATTCTTACTTTTCAAAATATATGTCATCCAGGGTTTGGTTGTCAATGGGTAAAGGAAACTCAACTGAGTGCCATTCAATATGCTATTAGAATGAGCGGTTGGAACACATGAGAATTTTCTCTTATTCTCATATTTAACTTGCTTTGCGCTTAGTTTGCGATCAAAAACATTCTTCATTATGCCAGACCTCCACAAAAACAACAAAGTTGAAAGCGAAACAAAATGCACAAAACTGCTCCCACTTAAGACATTTCAAGAGAGTTAAAAGCCTCTGTCATGTCCAAGAAAGAACTGCTATCTAATGCTAAAATCCTGAAATTTCCCCCAAAAGTAACCTAAAATATTCCATTTTCCATTTTTCTAAAGAATTTAACCGAGCGCAAGTACCTCCCCGTTCAAATTATTGAATTTTAACATTGTATTTCAAATCTTCAAAGTTTTTAGCATCGAAAAATGACACACCATCTGGAATCAAATGAGAATGGGATATCTAGATAATATCTAGGGAATTTACAGTTATGCTAATAATTATTAGTGAAGATATAGATATGGAAATGGGATATGAAAACAACTTCAAACTTTACATCACACCCCTCGAACTCATGTTTCAAATCTTTACAATTGCCACATGAATTGCAGAAAGTTTCTCGAAAATGGCTTCAAATTCAATATAACCCCATTGAAGTGGGCTTCAAATATTCACAACAGATGACATGCATTCAAACCATGAGCCTAAAAAAACTTCAAACTTCATAATCTGTAAGAAAGCGAGACAAATACATCACAGACTCCTTTTTTTAAAATGAGGAATTCAAACCGAACCAAAATCTTAGAGTGAGAACCAAAAGAGGAGTGGAGGACACCTAGAAACAAGGTGCCACAGACCATGCGATCGCTAAGAGCGAATTTTGAAAAGAATGTGCGAGCTTGCGCCATGCTTTGTCTCGTTCGTATGGGAAAGTGATCTGCAATCCTGAGCGGCCCATGTTGACAGAGAAGCAACGACCCATATGGGCAGAGAAAAGTGAAAACACGGGGAAAAATAAGATTGGTTGATTATTATTTAACATATAATTTTTTTTGTACAGACGACGAAGGCCTCTAGGGAACCTTCCCTTAAAGAACATCTTCAAGGTGTAATTATATACCAATGCTTTGTCATATTATCAACGGTTAATAAGTATGGTTGGTGAAAATTCATCTTGAATAATATGATTATATAGGTGTATTATTATTTTGAAAAAATATCTATATATATATAGAACAATGCGTTGTATTTAATTGTGCGTTGTATTTAATTGTTAAGTGGGAAAATTTATATATTATTTGTTTTATTATAGAAGTAATACAACAATGTGTTGTCATTTAATTGTTAAGTAAGTGGGAAAATTTATATGTTATTTGTTTTATTATGTCGAAAGGACATAATTAATGATCTTTTAACCTTATTTAACTTTAAACCCTAATTTGATGGTTTTGCATTGAAGATGCTGGCATATTCTTAGTCGTCCTCCAAAATCAATGGGTTAGATTTATTGTTCATAATTTTATTGCATTTATCAAGGCATCCGTTAACATGTTTACTTTTTAACATTTACCTAATCACATTAAAAAATTACTGTAAAGATATATAATTGCCACTTTTAAATGATTAAGTAGAATTAAACCTAATATAACCAATGTTTCATATTACCACATACAAATTACCATAGACATTTTATATTAAGAACAAGCATTCTTAGCCGTACTAGTTATAAAAGTAATAAATATCATTAGAATATGTTGTATTTAATTGTTAAGTGAGAAAATTGATATGTTATTTGTTTTATTATAGAAGTAATACAACAATGTGTTAGTCATTTATTTGTTAAGTAAGTGGGAAAATTTATATGTTATTTGTTTTATTATAAAAGTAATAAGTATTATAGGTGAAAATTTATTTGAAACAATTATTATTATTTATAAGATAGTAATACAACAATGCGTTGTCATTTAATTGTTAAGAAACCGGGAAAATTTATATGTTATTTGTTTTAGTATAAAAGTATAATAACAATTACAAGAATAATAAATTAAATTAAGATGTCATGGAATGTTTGATTATATGTGTTGATTGTATTTATAATATATCAATATATGTTTTTATAATATTCTATTTGTCATAAATATTAGGTAAATGGAAATTTATATATGTTTATTGTTACTTACAAGAATATCAACGTATACTTATATGTTTACCATTGCCTTGATTACATGATTATATGTGTTTATTGTTATTTACAAGAAATTAATGTATATTCTATAATATTGTTATTTGTCATAAACACGAGGTAAGTGGGAATGTTATTGTAAGAATATCAATATTTATTATATAATTTGCATCGTCATATAATTGTGAAAACCTAAAATAAGAAGAGTAAATCTATTAGAATCTAAATTAATTTATTAAATAGAAAATTAAGAGGATGAATTTTGATTCACGAAAATACACAATCTTGTGTAAGGTAGATGAATTTATTATGTAATTTGCGCAACCTTGTATTAAGTCGACAAAACAAAGGAGATTAGTTCATTGATATATAATTACTAGGACCAAAGTGTGATTGCAATCTATAACTTGATCATAGTTGCACCATGCTATCATGTTGCGAAGGGTGACAAATCATATAAAAAAAGTCACGTCTTGGGGTTAAATTAGATGGGTGTTACATGTAGAACCCTTGATCTAAAAATGAAGAAGACTTGTATCTTTGAAAATATTTGCAAGTAAAATTTATGTGTTAAAATGCAAATGGATCAACTTTGCAACAAAATTTTAATAGAATTTGCTCATTCAATATGCATATAAACAACATCAATAACAGTGAACGGAAAACCCATAACACAACAAATGATAAAGGAGTTCACCCCTCTCTTGGGCTACAACTCCTGGTCCAGCTTCCAATGGATCATTTGTATTATTTTCTCAAAGTGCTCAAAAATGTGCTTTACAATGCTCAAAATTCCAAATAGACTGCTCCAATTGCTTCAAAACGTCCAAAAACCCCTAGCTGGTCTTTTTCGGCACCTCGTTTGGCCAAAAATTGAAGAAGATAGGCTTCCTGGAAGTCCCCGTTCAAACTTGCTGTCTCTGCATCTAAAAAACACACCCCCGTTGGCTCAAGCTAACCACATGCATATTTAAGCGTAAAAACTTAGCACTGGACACAACCACGTGAACCGTGCAAACTGTAGGACGGTTACGGGTGCACCTAGCCCCTAACTGTCAAGGGCAAGGTCGTATGACCCATATGACCGCGCGCAAGTGCAAACATAGGCCCCCGTTTCCACAAGCCAATGGTTAAAGGACAAGTGGCAGGTCATTTGGATAACCGTTGAAACCAAATCAAAACGCAACCGCGTGTGCCAAACGGTATAGCAATGGGTCATATGTTAACGCAATATGCGACCAAGGGCTGGGGTTAAGCCCCAGCCCGATCGCGCCCCAACTATCCACATATGCAAACATATATAAATATATTGCCATATATATAACAAGGACCAACCAGTGGCGCGCCGGTTGGCGGCTCTTCCCAAGTCTCTCCCCCCTGCTCGGAGGTCGCAGGGTTGACTCCGGCCAACAACATAATTTTAAACCAATGTATATATGACACGTGGCGGCCATTGACTGGGTCATGTGTCACCATCTCGTTCGCTGCCAACATGCCACGTCACATGCCAACTATCCACACAACTGTCTACCACGTGTCGTATGGACTGCCACGTCAGCAGCCGTACGGACTGTACAGTCAACATTTCTTTTTTTCCTTGTTTGTCATTTTGAACAGAACACGATATCTCTCGCTCTCGATGTCTGTTTGAACCCAAACGAGTTGTGTTGGGTTCATAATGACGAGGCCTACGCTCTCATTCGATTTGAAGCGATTCCAATCACTTTGAATTTTTGAGCAAAATTTGATCCCTTGGATCACTCCTCCCCATTGGAAAGCTTTTGGACCTACAAAAGACTATTTTTAGTCTATTTGAAGATGAGGGTATAGTTACCTCACCTTTCCAACCTCAATCCACTTGGATTTTCTTGGATTTGTACCTTTAATACCAACTCGAAGATACTCCACATTTCCTTGTTTTGAAGTTCGTATTCTCCTGTCAAGGATTGTGTTTTCATGTAGTTCTGTAAGATATTCTGGGGAAAAATCATCTATAGAAGGAATCTAAACATGCTCTCCTTGATCATCAATCAAAGGAGGCTCATACAATTTCAAATTTTCAACATTAACAACTGCATACATTTGCATATAAGGAGGCAAATCTAAACGAAAGGCATTGTTACCAATCTTGTCAATAATCTTGAAAGGAC
>ML777232.1:0-10911 GCA_009831015.1 Picea engelmannii
GGTCTACATAAATTGAAGAGGTCTACAATATATATGGATAATGGTCTCTTTTCCTAGAATGTATTGCTTCCATTATCAATAATCTTGGACAATGGAGTATAGATCCTTATTGTAGGTACAGTATATACACACTTCCATTGAGGTTCTCACCATGGTAGGCAAATGAAGGTCCACATTTAGTGAGAACATCATCGATTTCATACTCTTAGGAATCAATCTCAATCTCAAATGGTCAATGCAAATCCTAAACACTTAGGATTGTTGTTTTACAAAGTTGTTGTTTTACAAAGTTGTTGTTTTCATGCTTCAAATGATTGTTGTCTTGTTCTCGTCCAAGGAAACTTGGGTTTGTCTCCCCAACATGATTCAAGGTCCAAGAGATGTGGGAGAAACCCAACCCATTCATGTGGTAAAATTTGACAAGGGCCAATTATATGTGAAGCTCGAGGAGTATCATTGGGGTTGATCAATCTATAATCCCCTATATCTTGGTTAGATCCACATATACTCTAAGTTGGTCATTGATGTATCCTACATACTATATTCTTCACATACCAAAATAATAATCATCCAAGTTATCATACAGTGTGTGGGGATGTCGAGTGCTATGAACTTGTGGAATTATCTGTAGCAACTCCTCACACATGCTCCTTAGAATGAATATATCATCCAAATAGATGACCACAAAGGAACTTGTGAAAGGACACAAGGGGTCATTCATTGTCTTCATGAACATCACAAAGGATATTCAAGAAGAAAGGAATAAGTAAGCACTTGAATATAGCTTCCTTTGATCTAAATGTTGTCTTCCACACATCAACAAGTTCAATTGGCATATAGTGGTACCCTGATTTGACATAGATTTTGTTGAAAATGTTGGAACATCAAGCAATGATGGTTCATCATGCATCTCTTAGATTCAATCAGTCGAACGGTTGACCTACATCTTGATATAATCGGTCGGGAAGTCGAATAGATCTCTACATTAGTCGGTCGAGTAGTAAACATGCATGTTAGTCAGATAGTCGAAGATAGTTGGGCAGTGGATCGACCAACCTAGCAATTGACTATGAGTTGGATGAATGGTCGGTTGGGTCAAGAATCCTTGTCGATCTGAATCAATAGTGAGTATTTGGAAAATTCAACTCTAACAACCAATGGTTACATCTGTACAAGATCATCCGAATTTTGTGAAAGTTGGTTAGATATTGAGGCTATAAATAGAATACCCCTTGGTTTATTATAATTATGGAGATAAAGGAATTGAGTTGATATCGTATGGAGATATCAAGGTCCAACATGCACTGTGATGTTTTGATCATAGTGCCCTTTTCTTAAGTGTTGTAATGGTGTCTTTAGACACCACCTCTTTTTTTCAAATTTTGTGTTCCCTCTTCGACTGTCTGCAGTGTTGTCTTCTCTATTTCATGTCATGTTCCACCCCATTCCCCCTTCATGGTATCATACCCAATGGTTTAAAACCTTAACCTGTTATCTACAAACCTTGTTGAGTCATATATGTTGTGTGATTGACTCTAGGACAGTGGTTTACTGATTGAAACTTATTGAAATAGAACAACTTATGTATAGATATTGAAGATGGATTCGAAGATTGATTCTATTGTTTTGAATGAATCAAATTTTGTAGTATGGGCACCAGACATGGAAACCCTACTGAAGAGCAAAGGAATGTGGCAATATATGAAGATTGTGATTCCATATCCAACAGAAAACCAGGAAAAGTTAGTTGTTGATGGAAAGAAGGACGAGGTTGTGGGGCTCATCACAACCTACATATCGTGGGAGATTTAGTTTAACCTCAATGGGATTTAATTCCTTCATCAAGTCTAGAAGATGTTGAATCCATTGCTTGACTGAGTCGACAAGATCCACATCATGCAGTTGGAGAAAGATTTGATCTCTCTATATCCTCATTCTTTTGACAGAATATAGGACTATTTGGCGCGTATCAAATAAATCCAGTTGAAATTGGGCGAATGTGGAAAGAACTATCAGAAGAAGGATGGAAAACTCATAGAGTTGGTCCTGATGAACTTGAGAAAACCATTCAACATGTTCATGTCGAATTTCCACACCAACTGGAAAGCGTGCAAGGAAGATGGTAAGGATTTCACCTTTGATGTTTTTTGTGGTCTTTTGATTATTGATCAACAAAGACTGCTTGAAGAAGGAAATCTTGGTGGTAAACATAAATCCCACTTTCTCAAGGAAAAAGGAAAGTCATATCGTAGGAATAGAGTATAGTTTTATGTCTCTACACAAAAACCCACATACCGTGACCAAAAATCCAAAGGGCGGACAGATGCACCTCGAGGAAGTCAAAACAAGAATACATGTCAGTAATGTGGAAAAATTGGACATGTGGAGAAAGTTTGTTATAAGAAGAGAGACAATTTACATGAGAATATTAAATTCCTTGAAGGAGACATGTCCGTTGTACGTCGACCAACTAATAATTTCACCTTCCAAGTCTAAAATTCT
Source organism: Picea engelmannii (assembly GCA_009831015.1). Taxonomy (NCBI): domain Eukaryota; kingdom Viridiplantae; phylum Streptophyta; class Pinopsida; order Pinales; family Pinaceae; genus Picea; species Picea engelmannii. Next base: position 2,503 of record ML777232.1, read on the forward strand.
TAGGCCTTGTTGTCTCATTCTGTGCAAAACGAATGGATAGTTGACTCTGGATTTTCTCACGATATGGCCAAGGATTCCTCCTTGTTCATGTGATTGGATGAAGCTAAAGAGAGGAAAATATATGTTGTTGATTATTTTTTCTCAATGTTGTTGGTCAGGGTGATGCTACCTTTCGACATGGGAAGATTGTTGACTTCTATCATTTGCCAAATCCCAGTGTCAATTTGTTGTCCATTGCTCAATTAACACAGACAGGTGAGATTGTGGAATTTTATCCAGAATGGTTCTATGTTCATGATTTGAATAAATGGAAGTCAATTTTCGTCGATGGGATTCTCGATCTGATAGATAATTTATATAAATTATGTGGCACGAATTGACCTGAAACAGAACCAACTACCCTTGGTGCTCACACTGATGAGCAAAGTCAAACTTGGCATGAACGACTCAAACACTTAAATTTTTGTAGTCTGCAGTCGATGGAAACTCAAAACATGGTTTTTGGTCTACCTAAAGTGTTTCCCCTTGAAGGATTTTGTAAAGGTTTTGTGCTTTGGAAGTATCATCAGGAACCATTCAACTCTGGTAAAGAATGGAGAGAACATAACCTATTGGAGTCGGTTTACAGTGATGTCTGTTGCATCAATCTACCGTCACTAGCAAGTGAAATATATATTTTAACCTTCATTGATGATTTCTCTCATTTCATATGCATCTATTTCTTGAAGAAAAAGAACCTTGTTTTTTAAAATTTCAAGGAGTTTCAGGCCTTTGCTAAAAAGAAATGTGGTCTACCCATCAAGTTCCTTAGATTAGACAATGGTTGTGAGTATGTAAATCGATCATTTGAAGTATACCTGGTTTGATCTGGTATTGACCAGCAGCGGTCGTTTCTTCACACACCTCAACATAATGGCATTACAGGATGCCAAAATCATACATTGGTTGAAATGGATAGATTTCTTTTGCAAGCTAAATATTTGCCTTCTCACTTCTAGGCTGAAGCGGTTTACTGTGCAAACTATTTTCTCAATAGCATATCAACTCGAGTTGTTCCTTCCATGACTCTAGTCAAATGATGGTATGGAAAGAATCCTTCATTTGACCACCTCTGTGTATTTGGATGTGTTTCCTGGGCTCGTATTTCTGATGATTGCATAAAAAAATTGGATGGAAAGATTCATGTTTTCATAATGATGGGATACTCTAAAGATTCGAAAGCATATCAACTATTTGATCCTATCAAATGACAAATTATTATCAGATGAAATGTATGGTTTGATGAGAAATATTATAGAATTAAGTTATTGAATTCTTCCTCTAGATTTTTGCAGGATGATCCCCTTGATGTTGTCTCTGGCACGAGTTCTCCTATGACATTTTTCATTCCTTCGACTAGATAGTCGAACCTTGTTCATATTTAAACTAGATCATCGACCTCCGAGTCGAATATTCCATCGTCCTCTGTTTCGACTAGTCCACCAACTGAAGATCCTCTGAATTTTGATCGAATTGCTACAACAAATCACAGTTCAGTTGCTTCTTGTCTACCCAGATGGGCTTCCAAAACAATTGAATCTCCCACAATTGTTTCTGGAGATGTTTCCTTCGAATGAAAAACTTGAATTCAAAAGCAACATGCCATCATTTGCTTGATGACTTCTGTACTTGAAACTTCTTATGATGTTTCCTACTAAGATGCTCAAGGATGACCTAAATGGGAGCAATCCATGCAGACCAAAATTGATTATTTTTCGAAGAATCACACTTGGGACTTGGTTCCCGAACCGCAAGGAAAGAAAATTGTGAAGTGTCGATGGGTCTACAGAACCAAATTTACCTCTAAAGGTATTGTTGAGCGACATAAATCATGCCTATTTGCAAAGGTATTTTCTCAACAAGAAGGAATTGAATACACTAATATATTTTCCCCTATTGCAAATATGAACTCTGTTCGGATGATTCTTTCCCTTGTTGCTCGTTTTGGATGGAAAATCCATCAGATGGATGTGAAGAGCACCTTTCTTCATGGCGACCTATCTGAAGAAATTTTCATGGAACAACAACCTTGTGTTGTGATAGATTATAATTTGGTTTGTCGAATCAAGAAGTTTCTTTATGGTTTGAAGAAGGCTTCCTGAGCTTGGTATTCTAAGATAGATAGTTTATTTCTTCTACTTGGTTTCAAACATTATGAATCTATTCACAACTTATATGTACTCCACACCAATGGAGACACCTTTATTGTTGTTGTATATGTAGATGACCTACTTATTACTGGAAATAATAATGATTTCATCCTTAGATTGAAGAAACAACTTGTTGACTCCTTTGACATGATAGATATTCGTACTTTGCATTATTTTTTGGGGCTTCAAGTATTACCATTTTGTGATGGATTATTCATTTCTCAGTCTAAATATGTGATGGATCTTTTGACACTTTTTAACATGGACAATTGCAATGCTTGTGCTACTGCTTTTCAATCTAGAGTAAAGCTCACCAAAACCTGTCAAACACCCACAGTCGATGCCACATGTTATCGACAATTGGTAAACAATCTTATTTATCTTACTCATAGTCAACCTGACATTTCATTTTTTGTTAGTGTGGTTTCTCGGTTTATGCAAGACCATAAATAAAGTCAAATGAATTGTTTACTATCTCAAAGGTACCACTCACTTTGGTATCAAATATAGTCAAAGTTTAGATTCGCTAGTCAACTTCACCAACTCCCACTAGGCTAGCGACAATGATTATCGAAAGTCCACTTATGGCTATGTGTTTTGACTGAGAACTGGACCATTGGAATGGTCGTGCAAGAAGCAGAATATAGTCTCTTTGTTGACTACGGAAGAAGGATATTGTGGCATTGTTCAAGAAGGTACTGAAGCAGTTTGGACTTGCCAACTTTTGGGAGAACTTGGATTTCTTGTTCAAACCTCGACTACAATCTACTGTGATAATCAAAGTGCCATACAGGTTGTTGACAATCATGTCGCCCAAAGTAAGAAGAAGCATGTTGAGCTCCATGCTTATTATTTGAGACGGTTGGTTCATGAGAATGTTGTATCTCTTGAATATTACAGAATAGATGACCAGGTTGTTGATATCTTCACCAAACCTTTAGTTGAATCCAGATTTATCAAGTTTTACACAATGCTTGGGCTTCAAGAAGATGGAACTATGGGGGGTGTCCTGATGACGTACTTTCACCTCTTGAATATCCAAAGACGTGGGATGATGGGGGATTGTTGGAAAATCAATCATTGATGTTTCATTACACATCTCTTGGATTCAATCAATTGGATGGTCAACCTACATCTAGATACAGTCAGTCGGGCAGTCGACCAAATCTCTACATCAATTAGTTGGACAGTCGACCACCAATTGAATATAGTCGTTAGGTGGATCGACCAACCCATCAATTGACTACGAGTTGGAAAAATAGTAGTTCAGGTAGAGAATCCTTGTCGACCTGACTCAACACCAAAGATTTGGCGGAGTCAACTCTAACAACCGACGATTACATGTGGACAAGATCTTCTGGATTTTGTGGAAGTTGGTTAGATATTGATGCTATAAATAGCATACCCCTTGGTTCATTATCATGATGGTGATCAAGCAATAAATTTGATATTATATGGAGATATCAAGGTCCAACATGCATTGTGATGTTCTGATCATAGTGCGCTTTGCTTAAGTGTTGTAATGATGTCTTTAGACACCACCTCTTTTCTTAAAAAAATGTGTTCCCTCTTTGATTATGTACAATGTTGTCGTCTTTGTTTCATGTTGTGTTCCACCCTATTCCCTAACAGAAAAAATTTGTGCCTCGGAGCTAATATAGCAAGTCATTGATTTGATGTATGGATGACCCTTTATATCATGACCTTATTTAGTGCATTGTAGTAAATGCAAATTCATTGTGAACGGTCCCATATTGTAGTGTGAAGTGCTTGGTCAAATGTGATATTTCTTGATCAAAACCTAGATCAATTGCTTTATCTCATCATTCTCCAAAATAAAATGCCAATACAAAAGGTCATTGAGAAAAGGGTTTCTTGGTGCTAGGTTGATCGAACGCTTCACCTAGAAGTACATTGGTACTCGTGGGGGAAGTGAAAATCTCCAAGTATTCTTTCACCAGTGGATATACTAATTTATGTTTCTTTGTTGGAACACTTTTAGTAATTTGGGTGGTCGCATTGATCTTTATTTCTCCATGGGATATAACCTTAAAGGAAATGAAGTTTGTATCTTTGGAAATCATGATCAAATACACTATGGTGGAAGGCATTACGTTTTAAATCATGTAGCATTGATCTCCTAAGGTGATGATGAAAATCCAAGGTCTACATTGGTACACATTGTGTCTCTTCCACATATATGGTTGACCAAGAAAGACATCACAAAGTTGATAGAGCCGCAACATTGCAAACTTCAAGGGGTGCAACATCAAAAGTACCTCATATTTAAAGGGCTTGACATTGTATGGTGGATGACATTTCTCACTAACATGGAGGTATTTCCCTTGGTTCAGTGAACCAATAGTGTATGGTTGAGGGTGATTCCTTGTTGGTATATTTAAACTTTTCATAGCCCATACAAAAATCAAATTATTTCGGTGTCTTTTATTAAATATAAAGTGCAAGGTTGTCACCACCATGATAAACTTTCCATGGTCCTGTGTTGCAATGGTGTCAGCTCTAGTGAGGTGCAGGACTCTACATATTGGTTATCACGACTTTCTTGGCATGAGATACCTTTCCAAAGTTTTTTTCTCCCATGTATATTTGTTGATTGTTTTTTCCTTTAGGAAAATAATCAATGCTAAGACAAATCCTTGGGGAATCGAGAGCACTCTTCTTAATTTTTATAGAGGTGGTACTCCTCTTTGTATAAGGGAAATTTTTTTATTTCTTCTTAATATCACTAAATGGAATGAGTGAGTGCTACATAGCTAAACTCCACATAATATTTAACACCAAGAAAACCTCTTGAGATAAACTAGATATTTCGTTTAAACACAATTATGCATGTGAGAGGACTAAGTAGTTTCAAACTCATAAAATGAAAGAGAATGAATGATTAATATCATATGATTTATATGTGTATCCAACATAAACATGCTTCCATGATACAAAACAAGTAAAATATGCATCCAAGATGATATCAAAGAAGAAAGAACACACATGTTACACAAGGCTATCAAAACACTTTAAAAAAAAGTCCTTTTATATCATGTGATATGTAAAAGATCGCATGCTAAAGGTTTCTACTTTGCTATACAAACACTGAAATCATATAAACTATGTGTTCCCTAATTAGCTTTCAGTGGAGCTCAAAGGATATCAATTAGAATTTGATCTTCATGGTATGAAACCTTAAATGTTGGATGAACTTAAGACTGTGAGAGGGGAAAGAAGGTGAAAGGTCTTGGAGGTTTGTACTTCTTAAAAAATGAGGCATATTGTTCGAATCCGAACCCATCTCCTCTTGAAATATGTTTAAATAATATTTTCCTAATTTGTCACAAGCGTTTAATAAAACCTAACTACCTCAATTGCTTTGTATTCAAGTGAATTTGGAGATTACCTCCATAGCTTGGTTTACCCATGCCCATAATGATTTCTTCTTTAATTCTTAGAAATAATAACACTACCCAAAGTAATAATAACACTACTGAGTCTAGACTCATACACAGCATGACGCTTCCAAAAATATGGTTGCCCTAAAAGAACATCACAAACTTCAAGGGGAGAAATATCACACAGTACCTCATCTTTGAAAGGCTTGATGTCATAGGGAATATGACACTATTGGCTGACGTGGAGATCTCTTCCTTGGTGAAACCAACCGATGGTGTAGGGTTGTCGATGCGGTGTCATTGGTAGGTCCAGTTGCTTGATGATCAGGTGATCAAATTTTGCTCAAAAATTCAAAGTGTTCGGAATCACTTCAAATCGGACGAGAGCATAGGCCTCATCATTGCGAACGCAACGCAACTCATTTGGGTTCAAACGGACATCGGGAGCGAGAGATATCGTGTTCTGTTCAAATTTACAAACAGGGGAAAAAAAGGGTTGATAACTGTACATTCCGTATAGTCCGTACAGATGCTGATGTGGCAGGCCATAGGGCACGTGGCAGGCCATACGACACATGGTAGGATGGAATTCATATAGTTGGCAGGTGACTTGGCATGTTTGGCAACGAATGGAGCGACGACACGTGGCCCAGTAGATGGTCGCCACATGTCATCTTTTTATTTGGTTAAAACTTGTGTCATTGGCAGGAGTCAACCCCGCGACCTCCGAGCAGGGGAAACGACTTGGAAAAGAGACGCCAACCGGTGTGCCACCATACATTGTTTATTATATATGTGACCTGGATTATATTTAAATTTGAATGTATGTGTGGTTTGGGCCGCGACTGGGCCAGGGCTTAGCCCCAGCCCTTGGTCGCGCGTTATTTCATATATGACCCACAACTATGTTATATGGTGTGCGCGTGCACGGTTGTATATATGGTTCAAACGATTGTGTAACCAAAACTACCCGCCACTTGTTACTTTGTTATTCGCCTATGGGACGGAGCCCCATTTGCAAATGCGCATGGTCACATGACCATATGACTTCAGCCTTGGCAGTTAGGGGCTAGGTGCGCCTGTAACCGTCCTACAGTTCACACCGTTTGTGTAGTTGCATTTGGTGCCAGGTTTTTACGCTTAAATAAGCGTGTGTTCTAGGTTGAACATACAAGGGTGCAATTTGTAGATGCAAAGACAGCAAGCTTGAAGGAGGGACTTCCAGGAAGCCTAACTTCTTCGTTTTTTGGCCAAACGAGGTGCCGAAAAAGCCCAGCTAGGGGTTTTTGGATGTTCTGAAGCCATTGGAGCAGTCTATTGGTCATTTTGAGCATTGAAAAGCACTTTTTTTAGCACTTTGAGAAAATAATACTAATGATCCATTGGAAGTTGGACCAGGAGATGTAGCCTAAGAGAGGGGTGAACTCCTTTATCATTTGTTGTGTTAAGTGTTTTATGTTCATTGATTATGTTGTTGTTTATATGCATCTTGAATGAGTAAATACTATTAATGATGTGTTTCAAAGTTGATCCATTTTCTTTTAACACATAAAATTTAACTTGCAAATATTTTCAAGATTACAAGTCTTCTTCATTTTTAGATCAAGTTGGTATCAGAGCACTGGTTTTTGAAGACTTGATTATTTGCAAGTGATTTGTTTTCTAATGCTCACAAGGTTGAAACTCACAATATGAGAAGGTCAACTTCTAGATCCAAGTTCACATCCTTCAAGGAGGAAACATACTCTGTCACCGCAAGTTTCAAGGAGGCATTCACCAAGTATGGCTCATGAAGAGAGTCATGAACATGTTCCTGCAGAAGATGAAGATCTCAGAAAGGTTGTCATGGAAATGAGAGAGATGATGAAGATCTTGATTGAAAGGAATACAAGGTTGCAAGGTGAAGGCTCCAACCTTTCAAAGCATAAGGGAGACAGTGGTGATAAAACTCCAAATGGAAATGGAGGGAATGGTGCTTCTCCACCACCATCTCCTCCATCATCTTCTTCTTCTTCTTCTTCTACCAGTTCAAGACCTCTTCTGAATTCTCCAAAGGGACATGGTAAAACTCCTTCGCAAATTCCTTCATTAAAGCTTGATATTAAATTCTAATTGCCAATATACAATGGAGAAGTTAATGCTGAGAAATTAGATAATTGGATCCGTCAGATTGAGGTATATTGTAGGATACAAAAAAATCAAGATGATGAAACCAAAATTCAGCTTGCTTCCATAAGATTGGATAGTGCATCACTCATTTGGTGGGAATCCAAGACTCAGGAGGACATGAAAAAGCATGGTAAAATTTTAACCTCTTGGAATGATTTTATTGTTGCAATTAAAAGACAATTTTACCCATTGGCATATAAGAAAAAGGCTACTATGGATTGGCAAAATTTTAGACAAGCTAAAGGACAGAATGTACAAAGCTTTACTCAAGAATTTAGGAGAAGATCTTTGGTTTTGGGAGTAGATTTGTCTTCTCAAGAAACTTTACTCAAATACATTGGATCTTTGCATAGTTATTTGAGACATATTATACTCATGTTTAATCCTTCAAATCTAGATGAAGTTTGTGTTCAGGCTACTCATTTGGAAGCAAGAGGAAAAAACGATACTCATGAGGGTAACAAGAAGACTTTCATCCATGGAGACAAAGGAAAGAATAAGTTCAAAGGCAATGGCAGAAAGAATGATGTTGTTAAGAAAGAGGGAGAAAAATTCACATGTAAACATTGTTCAAAAGATGGCCATGATGAAGACCATTGTTGGAAACTTCATCCTGAAAGAAGACCCAAAAAGTTTGGCAACAACAACAA
>ML777232.1:22238-34000 GCA_009831015.1 Picea engelmannii
TTCCAGACCCCCCCCCCCCTCTGCTTAAAGGTAGAAAGGCGAGGGGGCTCCGGAATCATATCCTGACCATAGATCTGGGTGTGCAGATCCTCGCCGCCCAGAGATGCTTGCCGGTTAACCACATGCACATTTGCGTCCCAAACTTAGGTAAGTGGGTTTTCACCCGCTCCTTTGCATTTTTCTCTCCCTTTACAAGAAATGTCACTAACATTAGGCTCCATGGGGGATAGAGTCGTCCCTGTGATTCTCTAAGGACTCATTTTGCAGTTTCAGTGCCTTTCTGTTGGGCTATGGAGTCATTTATTAAGCCAGAAAATAAAAATAAACAAGGAACCAAAAGGACAATATTTACAAACAAAGGAGCCATCGAAGGCTCAGACAAAACATTTCTTCAGAAAATGACCATTTACTGGGCTGTTGAAAACTTCTTCACCCTCCAAATCCTACAGCCGATATGTGTTATTTGAGAAAACCTCAGAGATTTTGAAGGGCTCGATCCATAGGGCTTCAAATTTTTCGTGCTTGCCCTTTTCTTGTTTAGGAGCATCCCATTTCAGCACCAGGTCTCCTATCCGAAATTCTTCCTTCTTGGCCTTCTTATCGAAAACCTGCTTGATCCTTTGCTGATGGTCCTGAATTTTGTCCATTGCCTGCTGGACCTCCACTAGCTGATGAATCCTTCTGATCATGTCATCAGGGTCCTCCTGATGATCTTGGAGGAATTTTTCTACAAGAATGGCTAAATGAGAAGGGAAAATAGCCTCCGCTCCATAGACTAATTGGAAAGGAGAGACGCCGATAGATCTCTTTGTGGCTACTCGATCAACCCATAGGGAAAAATTTAATCTTGAATTCCAGGCCTTCTTGTTGTCTTCCAACAATATTTTGATGATCCTTATCAGGCTTTTGTTGGAGGATTCTGCTAAACTGTTTCCCTATGGATAATATGGGGTGGAGTGAATCAATTTGATCCCGAACTGCTCACAAAACTTGGCTAATGGATCAGACCCGAAAGTGGTTGCGTTATCAGTGACAATCTTACTTGGGCAGCCGAACCTTGTGATGAGGTCCTCCAACAACCCAATGATTACCTTGTGGGAAGCACTCCTGGTAGGGATAGCTTCAATCCACTTGGTAAAGAAATCTGTAGCACTCAGGATCCATTTGTGTTGCCCACTAGAAGTGGGGTGAATTTCTCCAATGAAATCTAGGCCCCATTGCTGGAAAGGTCCCAAAACAACCACAAGATTTAGAGTCAAGGACTTGAGCTGTTGTTTTCCTGCAAATATTTGACATTGGATACATGCTCTAACTCCTCTATGGACATCAACGAACAAGGTGGGCCAGTAGTACCCGGCTCTGAGAATTTTGTGGGCTGTGGCCTTCCAGAAGTGGTGCCCTCCACATAGGCCGCTGTGAAATTCAGCCATGATCCTGTTGGCCTCTTGTGAATTCATGCATTTTAAAAGCACCCCCAGGGGGTATTTCCAGTATAAAATTTGATCGATAAGGCAGTATCTGACTGCCTTGAGCTTCAGAGCTCTTGCTTTGTTTCTTTGCAGGCCATCTGGAGGCCGCAACTCTTGCAGAAAGTATATGAAATCCTTATACCAAGGACATCGAGCCAATGGGGGATCCCTTTGAGGGTCCATGTCAGACAATCGACCCTGCTAAATTCCTGAGCATTTGTTGATGAAACTTATCCCCAAAGCTTGGCAATTGGCTTCAGCCAATAGCTTGGCTAAACCTTGACCTTTGATCAATTTGGTAGGATTTATTTCCAGGTCAAACTCCAGAATCTTGGCTATCCACTTACTCCTCCTCCCATCTATGTCATGATGAATAAGAATGTCCTTAACAGTAGCTGAGGGGACATAAGCTATGATTTTTGATTGCAGGACATAGATTCTAAATGCCTTGAGGGCCTTTACCAGTGCGCAGGCCTGCTTCTCCATAGTGTCATACCTGACTTCAGTATCCCTCAATGCTCAGCTGAAATAAGCAATAGGCTGCTCTAGCCCAATCTCGTTTGTCTGTAATAAAACAACAACCACCATGTCAGGTGAGGCAAAGGAGAAAATAAGGAAATCCTTTGAGTAGTCGGGACTAATAAGCACAGGGGCTTCAGTCAGGGCCTTATTTATTTTTTCAAAGGAATGTCATGATTCAGAAGTCCACCTCACTTCATTTCCTTTCCTTAGCATGTCTGTTATAAGTTTTACCTCCTCAGCAAATTTAGGCACAAACCTCCTCAGAAAATTAATCTTACCAAGGAAGGATTGGACCTCCTTCTTGGACCTCGGGATTGATAAGGCTTGTATTGCCTCAACTCTTCTAGGGTCAATCCTGACTTCTTCTGTTGATACTATGTGGCCTAGTAACTTCCCCTCCTGCATGGAGAACATAGATTTCTTGGGGTTTAATGAAATGCCAAAACTTCTACATTTTAGGAAAACCTTCCTGAGATGACAACAATGTCATCTATTAGATTTTGAAAACACTGTGATGTCATCCAGATAGACGACCACAAATCTATCCTTTTCCCCTATGAAAGGTATGTCCATGGCATGTTGGAACGTTTCCCCTGCATTCATCAATACAAAAGACATCTTGGCATACATGAATGTGCCCCATGGAGTGGTAAATGCCATCTTTTCCTTGTCCTCAGGCAAAACAAAGACTTGATTGTAGCTAGAGAAACCGTCGATCATGGACATCCTGGAGGCTCCTGTTACCCTCTATAGTATATGTTCCATCTTTGGTAAGGGGTAGTTATCCTTTCATGAGCTCCTGTTCAGGTTTCCGAAGTCTACACAAAGTCTGATTTCTCCATTCTTTTTCCTTACTGGTACCAAGTTGGCCACCCACTCTGAATATCTTAGTGGTACAATGATCTGAGCTTGAAGCAGCTTATTCACTTCCCTCTCCATGATAGGCAGTAACATAGGATTGATCTGTCTGAGCTTTTGCATAAATGGATTTGCCTCCCCTTTCAATGGGATTTTATGATCGATGACATAAGTGTCGTATGTTTTGAGGTCTTCGTAGGTCCAGGTGAAAACATCAGCAAATTCCCTCAAAAGTCCAACGTACTCAGATCTCTTCTCCTTTGTCAGACTTCTCGATATTTTGACGAACTTGGGCTCACTCTCAGTGCCAATGTTGCACTGAATAGTACCAACATCATCCGTTGAGATCTCCCCTTTTAATGCCACATCATTTCTATCAAAAATCCTTTCCAAAGGAACCAGTCCTCTTGGAATATGATTGCTGGGCAGCTGCACAATGTTACACTCTGCAATCTGATTCAGAAAATTACCCCCATCAAGATTTTCTTCAGAGACATAGTCTTGGTCGATATGCATCTCTAAAAATTCTTCGACAGTCTCCAAGAACTTCTTGATCTTGAGATCATCCTTGAATACCTTCCAATGTTTGACGTTGTCAGGTATGGAGGGCCTGTATTTTACCTCTACATCATATCTGAATTTGGGCGGAAAGGGTACTTTGAAATTGCTTGCTGATGTAGCCAAGGAATATTCCATTGTGTTCTCCTCTCTTGGTATGAAAGAAATGTTAAATGCTGAGAAGAAACTGTCAATTAGGTCCCATACCTCATTTCTGTAACTCCTGAGTCAAGGATGCTTAGCCTGATAAGTGCTTCTGATCTATTGGACCACCAACTCTGCATCTCCGAACACTGCTACTTCCTGAATTCCCATTTTCCTTGCGGCTCTTAATCCTAGGATAAGAGCTTCATACTCTACCACATTGTTGGTAGCTTCAAATTCTAATTTGTATGACAAAGATATGGTTTCCTGAGTAGGTGACACAAAAAACACCCCAGCTCCAGTGCCTTCCCTAGAACAGGCTCCATCAAAGAACATTTTCCAGACAGGGGTGATGGAGGGAAGAAATTTATCGAAAGTGGTGGGCAAATTTATGAGCTTAAGAGGAGGCTCAGGAGCATGGGTGAGTTGTAGTAAACTAGAACCTAAATCAGTGTCCAAGGAAAAAATAGGATGGTTGGTAGGATTGGCCTCATCACTGATTATATAGGCCAGTTGGGCTTCCCTATATAGTCTTCTATGCTCTCCTCCAAACAATGGGATAGTAGCATATGTGAGGTCCATCTGCAAGGTTCCCCCCAGTATTTTTATCCAATATCTTGATAACAACATATCGAACTTGGGGGGGACATCAGCCACTACAATATCTATGACCACACTTTTCATGGGCAGCTGAAACAAGGTCACAACCAGATCTTTGATAACTCCTAGACACTGAAACTTTCTGGAGTCAAAGGAATAGAGGTCATGATAGGCTCGGGTGACTTCTAGCCCTAAATCTTCCATGAAAGTTTTGGGCATAAGGTTGTGAGAAGCCCCTGAATCCATCAAGCAGTTGTGCAGTACCTTGTCATGTATGTTCAAGGAAGTGTAGAAGGGAGGGGATGAGTCATTCCTGTCTTCTACCATAGGACCTAGAATAACTGCAGGCATTTCATCTTGGAAATTGATGGAGTGTGTAGGAAGGTGTGAGACCTCAGACTGTAAAAGCTCAGAGAAGCGTTTCTTGAACCCTTCATGTTTAATCAAATCGGTCAGGGGTACGAGGATTCTGATCTTTTGAATTTCATGCTCGAAATTAAAAGAAGATGTAAGATTTGGGATTTCTCTTATTTTAGGAACATGACTCTGGACTAAGGGAGAGAGGGGTTGGTGCTTCTTACCTCTGTGACTATCCGCTACTTCATTAGCAGGTTTCTCTTCTCTAGGTAACTGCTCAGGAACATCAGGTGCTACTGTCCTTTTCTTAGACCTCAGATCATACCTGCCTTGGTTGCCACTAGCCTTGTCCCCCTTGCTCAGTTCATTCAACTGACTGTCCGTGAGAGACTCTTCATATGATGAATGAGTGAGATGAGGAAAAGGAGGAGTGTCTCCGAAGCAATGAATTTCAGGACCAAGCTCATCTGCTTCCCCTTCTTCCCCCTCGGCCACTAAATTGTTTTGAAAAGGGGCCTGAATTTTCTGGTCTTCTCTATCTCTTCCCCTCTCTCTATGCATAGTCGGGGAATTAATATTGTTGGGCCTCCTAAAACCTCCTTTGTTTTCAGCGTTTTGAGGGCCCTTGTATGATTTCCTCCCCTCCACCTTCATTCTCTCCATCTCTGCAGATAAAGACTTCACCATCTTGGTCAATTCATCCACTTGAGGGTGGGGCACCGTCGGGCCAGAAGTTGAGGCTTAAGATCTTCCCTTTCTTCTGTCTGCGTCGGCCTTGTTCCTCAGTCTATCAGCTGCTAATACATTGGATTCCACCTCTATGGCTGCATATTTCATTTGAGATAAGGAGGTGGCTCTTCTTTCTCTCAATAAAAGACAGAAATCAGGGCCAAACGCACTGGCATAAGAAATCTTGGCCGAGGCTTCTGAAGGTTTTATTTCGGCAGGGATTTTGTTATACATCTTATTGAATCTTTTGGAGAATTCAAAGATAGAATCTCCTTCCATCTTCTTCAAAGACCCGAACTCTGTCATGTAATACATGAAATCCTTCCTATCTCCCCACTGTCTCAGGAAAGCACTATCCAGGGCTTCGATCCCAACAATAGATTCGAGGGCCAATCCTCTAAACCATTTCCTCACCTCGCCATCCAGGCTCTAGACGAAGACTCTCATCCATACATCTTCATTTTCAATGTTGAGGTTGTTTGCGTAACTGTAGAAAACAACCAGGTGATCTTCCACAGTTACGTCCCCTTCCCCGGTGAACTTGGGCATGTATTTCAAGTAATCTCCAGCAGGAAGAGCATTCATAGGATGGGGTAGAACTAAGGGAGCATATCTGGCAGTGACTATGACGTCCATTCTATTTAGAGGGGGATTAGCACCAACCATAGGAATATTAGGTGGAGGAGAACTTGGAGGAGAAGGAGTTCGCAAAGGGGCTACTGGGAATGAGTCCCAAAGTGGAGTGGGAAACAAAAGGGGATTTAAGGAGAAGGCCAATGAGCTCAAGTCAGCAGATTCTCCTCTTTCTGTAGGAGCGGTAACAATAAAAAGAGGAGGAGTGGGAAAATCTTCCGCGGTCCTGGGTCTATGCCAAAGTACAGCTTCAGAGGAGAAGGGAGTGACAAGGATTTCCCCCTTCAGTCCTAGACCGGGAGAGGAAAACTCAGCAGGAACACTCCCAAAATTCAGGAAACAGGAAACCTCTGAAGGAGGTCTGTTAAGAGACTGAGAAGGAGAAAATGGAGTTCCTACAGAAGGAGATGGTGGATTACCTGGTTCAACAGTGGAAGATTCTTCTTCAGAGGTCTTTCCTTTTCCGAGAACCACCTCCAGATTGGTTTTAGGTGTAGACAGAGGAAGTTGAGGATGGGACCGCGTGTGTCTACCTCTGAAAGCCACAATTAACACGGCAGGTTCGCCACAGTGGAGTCATCACAATGGAGTCGCCAGGTGCATAGTAGCAATCTTCAAAGGCTTTGATGCCTGATGCACCTTCAGAATCAGAGGCTCAATGTCATTCAATCCCGGGGAAAATTTTCAACTTCGTCCCCGGCAACGACGCCATAAATGTTAGTGTCAGAAGTCACTCCTAGATTGCAGCAGGAGCAGAGCCCGATGCCCATCAGTTTTATGTCACAATTTAATTAAAATAAGGTGGTCGAATGGAAAGATACCCAGGAAAACAACTTTGACTCAGGAAACTGGGCCTGGTATGTAGAAAGCAAGGGAGGTCTTGATCCAACTTTTGTCAGTAAACTGATTAAGGGGTGGTATATGGAAGACTTGTGAGAAGGATGAACAAGAATGCCTCGGGCGACATGCCTTCAGAAACTTGAGGATGAAAAACTTAGAAACCAGGATCCTCTTGTTCTAGAGTTTCAAGGAGCTGAGGGGTGACTCGACTGGATCCTCCAATTCCAAGTCGTTCATCGCTAAGAAAATCATAGGAACCGATTAGAAACAATGCAACTGTTACAGTGATCCAACCTACATCATCCTATAACAGCTACAACTCGACTGGATCCTCCAATTCCGAGCTGTTCTAACATAGTAAACAAAGAGATGGAAAAGAGGATGACATCCATAAAGTAAGAAGTCTCCAATGCCTTATACATTAACCAGAGCGACCAACGCTGCATCAAAACTTTACAATCGGGAGCCTTGCTCAACCATCGATACCTACAAAAATGGTGAAAATGCCTACATATACTCGAAACAACAACGACATAAAAAACAAGAGGATGCATTAAAAACATTGTGTCTGCATGCCCATTGACAATTTGCACATGCAGTCTCTGAATGATCATGCACCTATGGTAGACGCAATCGAACTCCTAACAGTCCTATGGGTGAACCGACGTGCTTTTAATTCATCCTCGGACTTTCCCTTTATGGCGGAGACAATGTATAACCACCACCAACTACCACAATAACTACTTCCTTGGGATTAGGAATGGTCCAACCAACTCTGCACCTTTGGAACGTGGAGGTCCCCTCGCGCTGCCACCTGGATGGGCTAAACGACCTGATGAATAGAGGTAGAGGCAGAGCGAAGACTGGGGCATATAATGGGAAGTGGTGAATGGGAAGAGGAGAAATGGAGTGTGGGGCTTGAGTGGATGAGGAGAGGTGAGTTGGGAGAAGAAGGGAAGAACACCTGACATGACGTGTCAAGCGAAAATGAGAAAAAGGAAAAAGGGGACTGTGAGGGTGAATGGAAAGGTGATGGGGAGAGAGGGGGGACACATNGCTCAGGAGGTGACACGGCGAGGGAAGGCCCCACATTGATTAAAAGCAGAGCGACTGAGAAGGGTGGGATCGCCTGTACGCCGTTGATCCGGGTGCTTTGATATCAGCCACTGGGAAGATGCGCGCCTGATTCCAGACCCCCCCCCCCCCTTATTAAAGGTAGAAAGGCAATGGGGGTCTGGAATTTCCTATGTGCCGTTGATCTGGTCGGTTTGATCATAGCCGTCGGAGAGGTGCGCTCTCGATTCCGGACCCCCCCCCCTCCGCTTAAAGGTAGAAAGGCGAGGGGGCTTCGGAATCGGATCCTGACCATAGATATGGGTGCGCGGATCCTCGCCGCCCAAATATGCTTGCCGGTTAACCACAGGCACATTTGCGTCCCAAACTTAGGTAAGTGGGTTTTCACCCGCTCCTTTGCATTTTTCTCTCCCTTTACAAGAAATGTCGCTAACACGTTGGTGCTCACTTGGCAATATTTTGATCTCGTGATTGGACTGACATGTTATGTGGCATATGAAAGAGGTTTAGATTAGTTGATGTGGCATATGTTATGGTATATGGTTTATGATATTCTATTTTCATTGAGTTGTGGAGCTATCCATGCATTGGATACAACGATACATGGACATTTAATCCATAGCCCCATGTCCATCACCTTGCTATATTGAGAGTTGTCAAGGTTCATTTCATTTTTTCTTGTTGTTGAGAGAGCTCGAGCTCTGTTTGTTGGTACAAACCATCACATCAAGTAGTTTTGGTAACCTTTTTGGCTCTCGACACTGGTATACAAATGCATTTTGCAAGGTATGAACTCACAACTTATTCTACATCTTTTACAAAGCATTTTTCCATGTTATAATTAAATTTGGCTCTAGTTATCATTGTTGTGTGCATGAAATATTTTCTCTCCATGATTTTTCATTGCTTGAAGAAAAAGAAAGAGTGAAAGTAAACATGATTGTTTGTCAAGTAATTAGTTGGGTTTTTCCATGAATTTTTTATACTCTCACTTTCCATCACAGTTTTAAAAGAAAAAGGATTTAACAGCTCTTGGTTTACATACATTGAAGCAAGATTCAAACTCGATTCTTTTATTGCATTTTGTGGGTTCTCTGGTCATTTTGAGAATAACCCAGTTCAATTTCATGGGTTGATTTTATAGGTTTTTCTTTCTGTGAATATTTAGCCCATCATTGAGTTGTGCTACGATTTATATTGGTTCCCTTTGAAAAATAAGAAGTGAGTCTAAGTTATGGTTTTGATTGGAGAACTCATGGTTTTACAATCTACGGTCAAACCCACATTAGATATGATAGTCTTGAAGAAGAAACTAGGTTTCAAACTCATCCTTGTGCTGAACTTTGATAGACTCAAAATCTTAAATACTTGTATGCACCTTATTAGCTACACACTCATTGTGATTTTGGACCTGAAACTCATGAATTTTATGACGTGGGAAGTTGGTTTTCAATAGATATGAGTATTGTTCCTCATGATTGGAAAATTTTGTTTGACCTGGGCCAAGTCCAAGATTAAACAAAAAAATTGAATGGTTTTATGATGCTCCTTTTTAGTTTGTTTAACACTATATGTTAGCTAAAAAAAGGGGTAGTTTCAACCCTATTTCTATGACTGTAACCTATTGGGTTTGAACCCAAGTCTTATAGATTCCAATGCATTCTCTTTACTTGAGGTCATTACTAGATGGAGTATTTCTCTACATCATCTCTTTCCTCAATTCAAATATTATTTGATGACAGTTTGAAATTCCAACCATAATTTGATAAAATCCTCACTTATATACAATATGGTATGGATTGGTTGTAACAATTATATGTTGGCAATTTTTGAATGGTTTAATTTTATTTGGTTAATCCATATGGATATTTAAGGAAGTTGGTATTTAATACATTCATTTTGGGTCACAGTAACATTATGAGAATAATTTGGGACCCAAAACATATTTTATGAATATTATTTGAAGTCTAGGTTGGCATGCAATGACATGGTATTAATGATAAACCTACAAATGAAGTGTTGGTTACATACTAATTATCATAACTATTGGGTGAACAAGAGTCAAAATACTATAAATGTTATTCTTATATTTCATACATGACATCTATGCATGTGTTTGATTATGGAACAATAAACATATTGCTTCACATGGCTCAGTCCTTCTTATCAATTTGATTTATTTTTGTATGGTATAAGTGAAGGGAAATTGGTTGAGCAGATATATGATTAAAGATTAGATGATTATTATATAAACTTTCGTATTTTACTCATACTTATCATTTTACATAAGTCATATTTTCCAATCCCATTCATAAAATTCCATTTTCCATTTTTGTTCCCTATCTATATAATTAAAAGAAAAATGAAATATGAATTAACATTCAAATTGACAGAAGGGTGTAAACAACATTATGAGCATAATTTAATGATTAGATTACAACATAAGTATATGTTGTAAATGGTTTATGGACTGTTAGATTCTATAATCGTATATACAGATACAATTTTAAAGTTAAAATATTGAACAACCTCTTCATGATTTCCTTTTCATATTTCAAAATAAAGCGGTTTGTATATATGAACATTCTTATTTTAAAATGTTAGGATGGATAATTGTAAAGTACCTTGGTTTCCTTGTTTTCACTTTTCCCCTTCATTTCCTTTTGTGTTGCATGGTTTTCTTAGTCTCAAAGCCAAGTTAATCATGATGAAAAATTGTTTGAGATGTTTTATATGTTGTACCTTATATATGCACTAATTTGGAAATGAATGTATATAGATGAGATTTTTTAGCAGAGGCAGTAGCTGGTTTGACAACATAGGTAATAGAGGAAACATGGGTAGAGGGCCAAATGCCTTTTGAAAGAGAGGTCAAAACAAGAGGATAAAAGTTTCCATCCACTTTGATGAAAACTCTAAGG
The DNA here is from genome assembly GCA_009831015.1 of Picea engelmannii. Lineage (NCBI taxonomy): Eukaryota > Viridiplantae > Streptophyta > Pinopsida > Pinales > Pinaceae > Picea > Picea engelmannii. The sequence goes on from ML777232.1 coordinate 32,944, forward strand.
AATTTAATCAGTTAGTTCAAACTAGTTATTTAAACCTTGCGAGACACCGAACTTTCCAACCCCCTTATCCACCAATCAGACCTCCTTTTCATCCTAATGATCTTCAACCACATCCTAGTGTCGTTGATATTTCTAATAAACCACATGTACAAGCCCAACCTCTAGTCAATGATGGATGAAACAATGCACCATTCAATCCCCCATTTGGTATTCGTCATTGGAAAACTATGTCATTACCTCTCCCTCCTCCACCTCCTTTAATATTAGTTCAACTAGTTGCCTCAGTAGCTTCGCATATGCATTCCCCACAGATCCCTAAAAGATACAAATTATTAGATATTGAGCCAAGGCCAAGTAAAAAACATCGACCTACCATAACAGTTAGTTCAGACTCCTCTGAAACATCTGCTTATACTATCAAGTCACTGCCTCCCAAATTTGAAGATGGTATGAGAAATATCACCTTCGATGACATGCACCTAGAGATTTAAAAGGGTGAAGAGAAGAAATATGCAGATGCAAATTTGATCAAACACAGAGAAACATTGTCAGAGGGTAGTGCATAGAGATAGACAACTTCACACAAAAAACATGACTTTTGATTTGATTTGATTTTCATGGTGACATCCATTTGAATTTTAGGCTTGTGTCTTTTTGGATAGCTGATATTATTATTATTATTGAAGAAAATTAAATCATTCTTTAAAAGTTTTGGAAGATACAAGTGTCAATTATTATGAGCATGATTATTTCATCCATTGCTTATATTTATTGTGTTGGACACACCTACCACACTTAGCGGGGGGTGTGAATGAGTGTGGGGATCTTTTTCCCAAAACTTCCCTCTTACACAAAAACTCCTTAGTTAACATTCAACATTATCTCATTACTCATTGCTGTCATTTATAATCAGTTAGATGTGAATACATATTAGCAACATATATCAACAACATATCATCAACAAATCATCTCCATAAGGAACACAAAGAACACAAGATGTATGTACAATTTTTCTTTTTATTATGGACTTCAATCTAGGGGTTTTTCAACAACAACT
>ML777232.1:34100-45941 GCA_009831015.1 Picea engelmannii
CTCACGGTCCCCTTTTTCCTTTTTCTCATTTTCGCCTGACACGTCATGCTAGGTGTTCTTCCCTTCTTCTCCCAACTCACCTCTCCTCATCCACTCAAGCCCCGCGCTCCATGTCTCCTATGCCCATTCACCACTTCCCATTTTACGCCCCAGCCTTCGATCTGGACTCTACCTCTATTCATTGGGTCGTTTAGCCCATCTAGGTGGCAACGCGAGGGGACCTCCACGTCCCAAAGGTGCAGAGTTGGCTGGACCATTCCTAATCCCAAGGAAATAGTTATTGCGACAGTTGGTGGTGGTTAGAGATCGTCTCTGCCATAAAGCGAAAGTCTGGGGATGAATTAAAAGCACATCGGTTCACCCATAGGACTGTCAGGAGTTCGATTGCATCTACCATAGGTGCACAATCATTCAGAGATTGCATGTGCAAATTGTCAGTGGGCATGCAGACGCAATGTTTTTAATGCAATGTCTCATTTTTGATGTCATTGTTGTTTCGAGTATATGTAGGCGTTTTCACCATTTTTGTAGGTATCGATGGTTGAGCAAGGCTCCCGATTCTAAAGTTTTGATGCAGCACTGGTCACTCTGGTTAATGTATAAGGCATTGGAGACTTCTTACTTTATGGATGTTAGCCTCTTTTCCATCTCTTTGTTTACTATGTTAGAACAGCTCGAAATTGGAGGATCCAGTCGAGTTGTAGTTGTTATAGGATGATGTAGGTTGGATCACTGTAACAGTTGCATTGTTTCTAATTGGTTCCTGTGATTTTCTTAGCATTGAACGACTTGGAATTGGAGGATCCAGTCGAGTCACCCCTCAGCTCCTTGAAACTCTGGACCAAGAGGATCCTAGTTTCTGAGTTTTTCATCCTCAAGCTTCCAAAGGCCTATCTCCCAAGGCATTCTTGTTCATCCTTCTCACAAGTCTTCCATCTACCACCCCTTAATCAATTTACTGACAGAAGTTGGATCAAGACCTCCCTTGCTTTCTACATACCAGGCCCAGTTTCCTGAGTCAAATCTTCTTTCCTGGGTCTCTTTCCATTCGACCACCTCCTTTTAATTAAATCATGACATAAAATTGATGGGCGTCGGGCTCTGCTCCTACTGCAATCCAGGAGTGACTTCTGACGCTAACACAATGAAAATCTATATCAATATTTCAATTGTAGAGATCCTCCATTGTCATATGTTATAACAAACCAAATCCACATGCGAAGATAGGATTTAATCAATATCATTGTCAATCAATGCCCTATATTGTGTGACCATCATATTATATGAAACCAACACAAAACTTATACCATGCAACTGTAAACTTATGTGCCACCTTTTGTTAAACTAATTCAAAACTTTTGAAATGTATACCATGTGCCACATATAATATACCATCAATCCAAACATTATGCCATACAACAATGTATATGTATCATAGATATCATACCAAATATCAAGTCCTTGCAACTTATGTCATCCCATAATATGAGCTATCTCCATAGAGGACCCAAATGAATAATAAAATCTTTGACATAATATATTATGATTTTGATAGCAAGGTGACTTATATATGCATGAGAGAACCACATAATGTATATGCAACATAAAACTTGTTTTTGTCTGTTTCAATTGCATGAGTAGAATAATTCTTACCCATTTTTGCATGTGTAACCAGCTATAGCATAGATTTCATAAAAAAAAATTGATAAGTGTTATACTATCCAAGTGAAAATGAGAGGAAACCACTGTGGCATTGAACTGAAATGTATTATCATGTCAAGAATAATTTGAGCATTGGAACCTTTATCATCTTATGTTTGAAGCAGATATGAGAAATGATTGAAAATTAATATCCATGAGATTTCTTAAAGGGGACCCCGCCTACTAATATATATAGTCTAATAATAGGATTCGCAATCCTTTGCGGAATCTTATAACAAGTGACGATATTTTGAGTCAACATTAGTTATGTATGGGAATCCACTAGATACTAATAGAAGCATTAGAGAATCCATAGCCATAATCCTAATGAAAAAGGAAATGAGTTAAAACACCATATGAGAGGAGGGAAAGTAGTTCAACACATATTGAAGTGATTTGATGTTCCATTGCAAAGAAACAACCAAGAGGAGTAGAGAGGTCACAACACATAGTAGAAAGAGCACTACTTATGGAATTGTATAAGACCATTGTGTCTCATAGATCTGCATCAAGCTTAATAATCTATACATTTTCTCTTGTCCCTTCATTTTATTAAGAATAAAGGAACATTGATTTTTTTATTGGAGTTTCTTGACACCAAATTTATTTAGCGTAAATATTGTGTGCATGATGATTCAGTGTGTTTCTTTGCCATTGTAGTTCTATTTTTATTTCATAGTAGTTAAATACTATGTATAGTGTGCATCATCTTTCTTTTAAATCACTAAAAATAAAAAAAATAATAATGGCATCTACTTTAAGATATGTTTTGGTGATTCAACCATTGGATTATCCAAGGTAATTTATAGATCATGCACCATAACTCGATGGACCACCTTTGTACGATCATATCTCTGTGCTAGGTGAAAGGTGATTGATTTTCATAGCTTGGTGTGAATTTAGGGACCAATGGTTGGACCAAAAAATGTTTAGGAATAGGTATTCATGTATTACACAATGGTTTTTGGAGGACCAAATTGAATCCAAACATGCTAAAATAAAATCTTAGCAACGTCCTCTCTAGTTATTCCCTTCTTATAAGGAATTAAAATTTATAATTTAGAAAATATATCAACTACTAAAAAACGATACAATGGTTATGAAGCTTGGTATAAGGAAGACAAATCAAAGAAGTACATTGAGATGGATTACCATGGCTTGTCAGGGGTGGACAATGGGGTGTACAATACCTATTTCTTAATCAATGACTTGGAAATGGAACAATTTTTGCATTCCCTAATGTATCTACTAACATCCTAGTGGAGCTTTGACCAATGGAAGTACCTCTACAAAATGGTTGTGATATTTTCTACACCAAAGTGCCCTACCACTCCACTATAATATGCCTCCCAATTTATCTTTCCATGTTTGTGTCAAGGGACACATATATTTCCCAGATGACAGAGTAACTCATCATACAAATGGAAGTTGAAAACATGTGCATCTTCAATCAACTCATGAGAGGTTTCAACAAAATTAGGATTGTTTTCATATAATGAAGGCCAATCAAAAGTCTCATTCTCACATGAATTGAGAATGTTGGTGGCACTGCAATTTGTGGGTAGTCTAAGAAACCTACAACTTGGTTGGCACTTCCCTTCTTGTACTTGACATTGAGATGAAACAATTGAAGGAAACTAGAACATTCTAATGATGATGATCATATTGTATCTTCCCCTGGGTCTACATAAATTGAAGAGGTCTACAATATATATGGATAATGGTCTCTTTTCCTAGAATGTATTGCTTCCATTATCAATAATCTTGGACAATGGAGTATAGATCCTTATTGTAGGTACAGTATATACACACTTCCATTGAGGTTCTCACCATGGTAGGCAAATGAAGGTCCACATTTAGTGAGAACATCATCGATTTCATACTCTTAGGAATCAATCTCAATCTCAAATGGTCAATGCAAATCCTAAACACTTAGGATTGTTGTTTTACAAAGTTGTTGTTTTACAAAGTTGTTGTTTTCATGCTTCAAATGATTGTTGTCTTGTTCTCGTCCAAGGAAACTTGGGTTTGTCTCCCCAACATGATTCAAGGTCCAAGAGATGTGGGAGAAACCCAACCCATTCATGTGGTAAAATTTGACAAGGGCCAATTATATGTGAAGCTCGAGGAGTATCATTGGGGTTGATCAATCTATAATCCCCTATATCTTGGTTAGATCCACATATACTCTAAGTTGGTCATTGATGTATCCTACATACTATATTCTTCACATACCAAAATAATAATCATCCAAGTTATCATACAGTGTGTGGGGATGTCGAGTGCTATGAACTTGTGGAATTATCTGTAGCAACTCCTCACACATGCTCCTTAGAATGAATATATCATCCAAATAGATGACCACAAAGGAACTTGTGAAAGGACACAAGGGGTCATTCATTGTCTTCATGAACATCACAAAGGATATTCAAGAAGAAAGGAATAAGTAAGCACTTGAATATAGCTTCCTTTGATCTAAATGTTGTCTTCCACACATCAACAAGTTCAATTGGCATATAGTGGTACCCTGATTTGACATAGATTTTGTTGAAAATGTTGGAACATCAAGCAATGATGGTTCATCATGCATCTCTTAGATTCAATCAGTCGAACGGTTGACCTACATCTTGATATAATCGGTCGGGAAGTCGAATAGATCTCTACATTAGTCGGTCGAGTAGTAAACATGCATGTTAGTCAGATAGTCGAAGATAGTTGGGCAGTGGATCGACCAACCTAGCAATTGACTATGAGTTGGATGAATGGTCGGTTGGGTCAAGAATCCTTGTCGATCTGAATCAATAGTGAGTATTTGGAAAATTCAACTCTAACAACCAATGGTTACATCTGTACAAGATCATCCGAATTTTGTGAAAGTTGGTTAGATATTGAGGCTATAAATAGAATACCCCTTGGTTTATTATAATTATGGAGATAAAGGAATTGAGTTGATATCGTATGGAGATATCAAGGTCCAACATGCACTGTGATGTTTTGATCATAGTGCCCTTTTCTTAAGTGTTGTAATGGTGTCTTTAGACACCACCTCTTTTTTTCAAATTTTGTGTTCCCTCTTCGACTGTCTGCAGTGTTGTCTTCTCTATTTCATGTCATGTTCCACCCCATTCCCCCTTCATGGTATCATACCCAATGGTTTAAAACCTTAACCTGTTATCTACAAACCTTGTTGAGTCATATATGTTGTGTGATTGACTCTAGGACAGTGGTTTACTGATTGAAACTTATTGAAATAGAACAACTTATGTATAGATATTGAAGATGGATTCGAAGATTGATTCTATTGTTTTGAATGAATCAAATTTTGTAGTATGGGCACCAGACATGGAAACCCTACTGAAGAGCAAAGGAATGTGGCAATATATGAAGATTGTGATTCCATATCCAACAGAAAACCAGGAAAAGTTAGTTGTTGATGGAAAGAAGGACGAGGTTGTGGGGCTCATCACAACCTACATATCGTGGGAGATTTAGTTTAACCTCAATGGGATTTAATTCCTTCATCAAGTCTAGAAGATGTTGAATCCATTGCTTGACTGAGTCGACAAGATCCACATCATGCAGTTGGAGAAAGATTTGATCTCTCTATATCCTCATTCTTTTGACAGAATATAGGACTATTTGGCGCGTATCAAATAAATCCAGTTGAAATTGGGCGAATGTGGAAAGAACTATCAGAAGAAGGATGGAAAACTCATAGAGTTGGTCCTGATGAACTTGAGAAAACCATTCAACATGTTCATGTCGAATTTCCACACCAACTGGAAAGCGTGCAAGGAAGATGGTAAGGATTTCACCTTTGATGTTTTTTGTGGTCTTTTGATTATTGATCAACAAAGACTGCTTGAAGAAGGAAATCTTGGTGGTAAACATAAATCCCACTTTCTCAAGGAAAAAGGAAAGTCATATCGTAGGAATAGAGTATAGTTTTATGTCTCTACACAAAAACCCACATACCGTGACCAAAAATCCAAAGGGCGGACAGATGCACCTCGAGGAAGTCAAAACAAGAATACATGTCAGTAATGTGGAAAAATTGGACATGTGGAGAAAGTTTGTTATAAGAAGAGAGACAATTTACATGAGAATATTAAATTCCTTGAAGGAGACATGTCCGTTGTACGTCGACCAACTAATAATTTCACCTTCCAAGTCTAAAATTCTTAGGCCTTGTTGTCTCATTCTGTGCAAAACGAATGGATAGTTGACTCTGGATTTTCTCACGATATGGCCAAGGATTCCTCCTTGTTCATGTGATTGGATGAAGCTAAAGAGAGGAAAATATATGTTGTTGATTATTTTTTCTCAATGTTGTTGGTCAGGGTGATGCTACCTTTCGACATGGGAAGATTGTTGACTTCTATCATTTGCCAAATCCCAGTGTCAATTTGTTGTCCATTGCTCAATTAACACAGACAGGTGAGATTGTGGAATTTTATCCAGAATGGTTCTATGTTCATGATTTGAATAAATGGAAGTCAATTTTCGTCGATGGGATTCTCGATCTGATAGATAATTTATATAAATTATGTGGCACGAATTGACCTGAAACAGAACCAACTACCCTTGGTGCTCACACTGATGAGCAAAGTCAAACTTGGCATGAACGACTCAAACACTTAAATTTTTGTAGTCTGCAGTCGATGGAAACTCAAAACATGGTTTTTGGTCTACCTAAAGTGTTTCCCCTTGAAGGATTTTGTAAAGGTTTTGTGCTTTGGAAGTATCATCAGGAACCATTCAACTCTGGTAAAGAATGGAGAGAACATAACCTATTGGAGTCGGTTTACAGTGATGTCTGTTGCATCAATCTACCGTCACTAGCAAGTGAAATATATATTTTAACCTTCATTGATGATTTCTCTCATTTCATATGCATCTATTTCTTGAAGAAAAAGAACCTTGTTTTTTAAAATTTCAAGGAGTTTCAGGCCTTTGCTAAAAAGAAATGTGGTCTACCCATCAAGTTCCTTAGATTAGACAATGGTTGTGAGTATGTAAATCGATCATTTGAAGTATACCTGGTTTGATCTGGTATTGACCAGCAGCGGTCGTTTCTTCACACACCTCAACATAATGGCATTACAGGATGCCAAAATCATACATTGGTTGAAATGGATAGATTTCTTTTGCAAGCTAAATATTTGCCTTCTCACTTCTAGGCTGAAGCGGTTTACTGTGCAAACTATTTTCTCAATAGCATATCAACTCGAGTTGTTCCTTCCATGACTCTAGTCAAATGATGGTATGGAAAGAATCCTTCATTTGACCACCTCTGTGTATTTGGATGTGTTTCCTGGGCTCGTATTTCTGATGATTGCATAAAAAAATTGGATGGAAAGATTCATGTTTTCATAATGATGGGATACTCTAAAGATTCGAAAGCATATCAACTATTTGATCCTATCAAATGACAAATTATTATCAGATGAAATGTATGGTTTGATGAGAAATATTATAGAATTAAGTTATTGAATTCTTCCTCTAGATTTTTGCAGGATGATCCCCTTGATGTTGTCTCTGGCACGAGTTCTCCTATGACATTTTTCATTCCTTCGACTAGATAGTCGAACCTTGTTCATATTTAAACTAGATCATCGACCTCCGAGTCGAATATTCCATCGTCCTCTGTTTCGACTAGTCCACCAACTGAAGATCCTCTGAATTTTGATCGAATTGCTACAACAAATCACAGTTCAGTTGCTTCTTGTCTACCCAGATGGGCTTCCAAAACAATTGAATCTCCCACAATTGTTTCTGGAGATGTTTCCTTCGAATGAAAAACTTGAATTCAAAAGCAACATGCCATCATTTGCTTGATGACTTCTGTACTTGAAACTTCTTATGATGTTTCCTACTAAGATGCTCAAGGATGACCTAAATGGGAGCAATCCATGCAGACCAAAATTGATTATTTTTCGAAGAATCACACTTGGGACTTGGTTCCCGAACCGCAAGGAAAGAAAATTGTGAAGTGTCGATGGGTCTACAGAACCAAATTTACCTCTAAAGGTATTGTTGAGCGACATAAATCATGCCTATTTGCAAAGGTATTTTCTCAACAAGAAGGAATTGAATACACTAATATATTTTCCCCTATTGCAAATATGAACTCTGTTCGGATGATTCTTTCCCTTGTTGCTCGTTTTGGATGGAAAATCCATCAGATGGATGTGAAGAGCACCTTTCTTCATGGCGACCTATCTGAAGAAATTTTCATGGAACAACAACCTTGTGTTGTGATAGATTATAATTTGGTTTGTCGAATCAAGAAGTTTCTTTATGGTTTGAAGAAGGCTTCCTGAGCTTGGTATTCTAAGATAGATAGTTTATTTCTTCTACTTGGTTTCAAACATTATGAATCTATTCACAACTTATATGTACTCCACACCAATGGAGACACCTTTATTGTTGTTGTATATGTAGATGACCTACTTATTACTGGAAATAATAATGATTTCATCCTTAGATTGAAGAAACAACTTGTTGACTCCTTTGACATGATAGATATTCGTACTTTGCATTATTTTTTGGGGCTTCAAGTATTACCATTTTGTGATGGATTATTCATTTCTCAGTCTAAATATGTGATGGATCTTTTGACACTTTTTAACATGGACAATTGCAATGCTTGTGCTACTGCTTTTCAATCTAGAGTAAAGCTCACCAAAACCTGTCAAACACCCACAGTCGATGCCACATGTTATCGACAATTGGTAAACAATCTTATTTATCTTACTCATAGTCAACCTGACATTTCATTTTTTGTTAGTGTGGTTTCTCGGTTTATGCAAGACCATAAATAAAGTCAAATGAATTGTTTACTATCTCAAAGGTACCACTCACTTTGGTATCAAATATAGTCAAAGTTTAGATTCGCTAGTCAACTTCACCAACTCCCACTAGGCTAGCGACAATGATTATCGAAAGTCCACTTATGGCTATGTGTTTTGACTGAGAACTGGACCATTGGAATGGTCGTGCAAGAAGCAGAATATAGTCTCTTTGTTGACTACGGAAGAAGGATATTGTGGCATTGTTCAAGAAGGTACTGAAGCAGTTTGGACTTGCCAACTTTTGGGAGAACTTGGATTTCTTGTTCAAACCTCGACTACAATCTACTGTGATAATCAAAGTGCCATACAGGTTGTTGACAATCATGTCGCCCAAAGTAAGAAGAAGCATGTTGAGCTCCATGCTTATTATTTGAGACGGTTGGTTCATGAGAATGTTGTATCTCTTGAATATTACAGAATAGATGACCAGGTTGTTGATATCTTCACCAAACCTTTAGTTGAATCCAGATTTATCAAGTTTTACACAATGCTTGGGCTTCAAGAAGATGGAACTATGGGGGGTGTCCTGATGACGTACTTTCACCTCTTGAATATCCAAAGACGTGGGATGATGGGGGATTGTTGGAAAATCAATCATTGATGTTTCATTACACATCTCTTGGATTCAATCAATTGGATGGTCAACCTACATCTAGATACAGTCAGTCGGGCAGTCGACCAAATCTCTACATCAATTAGTTGGACAGTCGACCACCAATTGAATATAGTCGTTAGGTGGATCGACCAACCCATCAATTGACTACGAGTTGGAAAAATAGTAGTTCAGGTAGAGAATCCTTGTCGACCTGACTCAACACCAAAGATTTGGCGGAGTCAACTCTAACAACCGACGATTACATGTGGACAAGATCTTCTGGATTTTGTGGAAGTTGGTTAGATATTGATGCTATAAATAGCATACCCCTTGGTTCATTATCATGATGGTGATCAAGCAATAAATTTGATATTATATGGAGATATCAAGGTCCAACATGCATTGTGATGTTCTGATCATAGTGCGCTTTGCTTAAGTGTTGTAATGATGTCTTTAGACACCACCTCTTTTCTTAAAAAAATGTGTTCCCTCTTTGATTATGTACAATGTTGTCGTCTTTGTTTCATGTTGTGTTCCACCCTATTCCCTAACAGAAAAAATTTGTGCCTCGGAGCTAATATAGCAAGTCATTGATTTGATGTATGGATGACCCTTTATATCATGACCTTATTTAGTGCATTGTAGTAAATGCAAATTCATTGTGAACGGTCCCATATTGTAGTGTGAAGTGCTTGGTCAAATGTGATATTTCTTGATCAAAACCTAGATCAATTGCTTTATCTCATCATTCTCCAAAATAAAATGCCAATACAAAAGGTCATTGAGAAAAGGGTTTCTTGGTGCTAGGTTGATCGAACGCTTCACCTAGAAGTACATTGGTACTCGTGGGGGAAGTGAAAATCTCCAAGTATTCTTTCACCAGTGGATATACTAATTTATGTTTCTTTGTTGGAACACTTTTAGTAATTTGGGTGGTCGCATTGATCTTTATTTCTCCATGGGATATAACCTTAAAGGAAATGAAGTTTGTATCTTTGGAAATCATGATCAAATACACTATGGTGGAAGGCATTACGTTTTAAATCATGTAGCATTGATCTCCTAAGGTGATGATGAAAATCCAAGGTCTACATTGGTACACATTGTGTCTCTTCCACATATATGGTTGACCAAGAAAGACATCACAAAGTTGATAGAGCCGCAACATTGCAAACTTCAAGGGGTGCAACATCAAAAGTACCTCATATTTAAAGGGCTTGACATTGTATGGTGGATGACATTTCTCACTAACATGGAGGTATTTCCCTTGGTTCAGTGAACCAATAGTGTATGGTTGAGGGTGATTCCTTGTTGGTATATTTAAACTTTTCATAGCCCATACAAAAATCAAATTATTTCGGTGTCTTTTATTAAATATAAAGTGCAAGGTTGTCACCACCATGATAAACTTTCCATGGTCCTGTGTTGCAATGGTGTCAGCTCTAGTGAGGTGCAGGACTCTACATATTGGTTATCACGACTTTCTTGGCATGAGATACCTTTCCAAAGTTTTTTTCTCCCATGTATATTTGTTGATTGTTTTTTCCTTTAGGAAAATAATCAATGCTAAGACAAATCCTTGGGGAATCGAGAGCACTCTTCTTAATTTTTATAGAGGTGGTACTCCTCTTTGTATAAGGGAAATTTTTTTATTTCTTCTTAATATCACTAAATGGAATGAGTGAGTGCTACATAGCTAAACTCCACATAATATTTAACACCAAGAAAACCTCTTGAGATAAACTAGATATTTCGTTTAAACACAATTATGCATGTGAGAGGACTAAGTAGTTTCAAACTCATAAAATGAAAGAGAATGAATGATTAATATCATATGATTTATATGTGTATCCAACATAAACATGCTTCCATGATACAAAACAAGTAAAATATGCATCCAAGATGATATCAAAGAAGAAAGAACACACATGTTACACAAGGCTATCAAAACACTTTAAAAAAAAGTCCTTTTATATCATGTGATATGTAAAAGATCGCATGCTAAAGGTTTCTACTTTGCTATACAAACACTGAAATCATATAAACTATGTGTTCCCTAATTAGCTTTCAGTGGAGCTCAAAGGATATCAATTAGAATTTGATCTTCATGGTATGAAACCTTAAATGTTGGATGAACTTAAGACTGTGAGAGGGGAAAGAAGGTGAAAGGTCTTGGAGGTTTGTACTTCTTAAAAAATGAGGCATATTGTTCGAATCCGAACCCATCTCCTCTTGAAATATGTTTAAATAATATTTTCCTAATTTGTCACAAGCGTTTAATAAAACCTAACTACCTCAATTGCTTTGTATTCAAGTGAATTTGGAGATTACCTCCATAGCTTGGTTTACCCATGCCCATAATGATTTCTTCTTTAATTCTTAGAAATAATAACACTACCCAAAGTAATAATAACACTACTGAGTCTAGACTCATACACAGCATGACGCTTCCAAAAATATGGTTGCCCTAAAAGAACATCACAAACTTCAAGGGGAGAAATATCACACAGTACCTCATCTTTGAAAGGCTTGATGTCATAGGGAATATGACACTATTGGCTGACGTGGAGATCTCTTCCTTGGTGAAACCAACCGATGGTGTAGGGTTGTCGATGCGGTGTCATTGGTAGGTCCAGTTGCTTGATGATCAGGTGATCAAATTTTGCTCAAAAATTCAAAGTGTTCGGAATC
>ML777232.1:50787-73426 GCA_009831015.1 Picea engelmannii
CCTATCATGCATGAAAGTTATGTTGAGAAATATGCTTTGGATACTGATTTCAAAGAAGTATATGAAACTTTGTGCCACTCTAACCATGTTGAAGAATTGGATTACCATGTGCATGATAATCTTTTGTATCATCTTGGCAAGTTTTGTATTCCACGGGGAGAAAGAATCAACATTATAAGAGAAGCCCATTCTTCTCTTATTGCTGGTCATTTTGGTGTAGGCAAGACAGTGGCTAATTTGCAAAGATACTGCTACTGGCCTAAAATGAATGAAAGTGTTTCAAGATATGTTAGAGGATGTTCGTTATGTGCCACAAGTAAACCTAGTAATCGAAAGTTGGGTTTGTATACTCCACTTTCGGTTCCTTCTCGACCTTGGGAAAGTATTTCCATGGATTTTGTAGGTGGTTTTCCTATGTCGAGATGAAATCATGATTATCTTTATGTTGTGGTTGATCGTTTTAGAAAAATGTGTATTTTGATGCCTTGTACTAAGCAGGTTATAGCTGAACAAACGGCACAAATGTTCTTTCAAAATGTTTGGGTGCATTTTGGATTGCCTAAATCCATTATTTTTGATCGGGATTCTCGATTTGTTGGAAGTTTTTGGTCAAGTTTATGGGCACTCATGGACACCAAACTTAAAAAGAGCATAGCTTTTCATCCACAAACAGATGGTCAGACAGAGGTGGTAAATCAAACAGTGGTGCATCTTCTTCGTGCTTATTGCAGCAAGCATCCTAAACTTTGGGATGAGCATTTACACTACATTCAGCATGCTTACAATCGTGTTAAGCACTCTTCGACTCAAACGTCGCCATTTGAAGCATGTTTTGGATATTTGCCCAAATATCCTTTAGATTTTATCTTTGGGAAGGATATTGCTATTGATGGTCAATATGACATTGATAGGGCAGAAAAGTTCATTGAACAAATTCAGTCGATACATCGAGTGGTGCAAGAGCAGTTGGAAAAGAGTCAAGCCAACTACAAGACGAGACATGACAAGCATTGTGTTGATCACAGTTTCCAAGTTGGAGATGAAGTTTGGCTTTACACCAGTAAGGAGAGGCTTAAAGGAGAAGGTAAAAAATTGAAACCAATTCGATATGGTCCTTTCAAGATTATCGACAAGATTGGTAACAATGCCTTTCGTTTAGATTTGCCTCCTTATATGCAAATGTATGCAGTTGTTAATGTTGAGAATTTGAAATTGTATGAGCCTTCGTTGATTGATGATCATGGAGATCATGTTCAGATTCCTTCTATAGATGATTTTTCCCCAGAATATCTTACAGAACTACATGAAGACACAATCCTTGATAGGAGAATGCGAACTTCAAAACGAGGAAATGTGGAGTATCTTCGAGTTGGTCTTAAAGGTACAAATCCAAGCAAAGTCAAGTGGATTGAGGTTGGAATGGTGAGGGAACTATACCCTCATCTTCACATAGACTGAATATAGTCTTTTGGAGGTCCAAAAGCTTTCCAATGGGGAGGTGTGATCAGGTGATCAAATTTTGCTCAAAAATTCAAAGTGTTTAGAATCACTTCAAATCGAACGAGAGCGTAGGCCTCATCATTGCAAACCCAACACAACTCATTTGGGTTAAAACAGACTTCGAGAGCGAGAGATATCGCGTTCTGTTAAAATTTACAAACAGGGGAAAAAAAGGGTTGCTGACTGTACAGTCCGTACAGATGATGATGTGGCAGGTCGTACGGCATGTGGCAGGCCATACGACACATGGCAGGATGGAATTCAGACAATTGGCAGGTGACTTGGCATGTTTGGCAGCAAATGGAGCGACGACACATGGCCCAGTAGATGGTCGCCACGTGTCATCTTTTTATTTGGTTAAAACTTGTGTCATTGGCAGGAGTCGGGCCCACGACCTCCAGGCAGGGGCAACGACTTGGCAAAGAGATGCCAACCAGTGTGCCACCATGCGTTGTTTATTATATATGTGACCTGAATTATATTTAAATTTGAATGTATGTGTGGTTTGGGCCGCGACCGGTCCGGGGCTTAGCCCCAGCCCTTGGTCGCGCGCTATTTCATATATGACCCGCAGTTATGTTATATGGTGTGCGCACGTGCAGTTGTATATATGGTTCAAACGGTTTTGTAACCAAAACTACCCGCCACTTGTTACTTTGTTATTCGCCTATGGGACGGAGCCCCATTTGCAAATGCACGTGGTCACATGACCATATGACTTCAGCCTTGGCGGTTAGGGGCTAGGTGCGCCTGTAACCGTCTTATAGTTCGCATCGTTTGTGCAGTTGCGTTCGGTGTCGGGTTTTTACGCTTAAATAAGTGTGTGTTCTAGGTTGAACATACAAGGGTGCAATTTGTAGATGCAGAGACAGCAAGCTTGAAGGAGGGACTTCCAGGAAGCTTAACTTCTTCATTTTTTGGCCAAACGAGGTGTCGAAAAAGCCCAGCTAGGGGTTTTTGGACATTCTGAAGCCATTGGAGAAGTCCATTGGTCATTTTGAGTATTGTAAAGCATGTTTTTGATCACTTTGAGCAAATAATACTAATGATCCATTGGAAGTTGGACCAGGAGATGTAGCCCAAGAGAGGGGTGAACTCCTTTATCATTTGTTGTGTTAAGTGTTTTATGTTCATTGATTATGTTGTTGTTTATATGCAGCTTGAATGAGTAAATCATATTAATGATGTGTTGCAAAGTTGATCTATTTGATTTTAACACATAAAATTTAACTTGCAAATATTTTCAAGATTACAAGTCTTCTTCATTTTTAGATCACTTGATGACCTTTGTTGAAATCAGGTTCTTATGACTACCTCTATAGACAATGAAATGAAGCGGAGCCCCATTTACCCACATCTACGAGTGAAAGAGGTGTTCCCCTTCCTCTGGTTCTTCTAGTTTGCTTGGTCGGACTTTGGTGGTAGCGACAGTGGCACTGGGTTAAGCATCGATAATCTTCTTCCCTCCTTCAAGATTTGAATCGAAATCAAAATCGGCCTCTAACTTGGAAGCCTTCAACTCAGCCACGAGGGACTGTTTGGAGTGGCATTCTTCAATGTTGTGCAAAGGAATTTTATGGTACTCACACCATTTTCTTGTGTCCTTCTTCATCTTCTCATTGCCTTTCTTGTGTTGCGACTTGGAATGGTTGTCCTGAGGGAGGCCATCTCGACTTGGTCCCTTGTTGTGTGGTTTGGGGCTACCTTTTCCCTTCTTTTACTACGAGGGGTTTGTAGATCCAAACTATCTCCTTTTTTGCTTAAATTTTTGCTCAATCTTGACAGTGTATCTATAAGTCGTTCCCAATGAGGTGATGTTCAGGAACTCCATTTCTGTTTGAATGTATCTATGCAGAAAACCTCAGTGTTTGAGAAATAGATGACGCTCAGAGTCTTTGATACCCAATTTAGTGCGTAGGGTATGGAAAATATTGGTGAAATTTGGTACTGTCTGGTCCCTTTCTTGACGTAGGGTGGTCCATCTGGTGTACTGGTCCTCGTAGCTTCCAACAAGGTCATATTTTTATTTAATGGCATCTTGGAAGGAATCCCATGTAGGGTCCACCATAAACATTGTAGATTCCTCCATGGCCCTTTGCTCAGAGTAAGTATCCCACCAGTCTTTAACATGGGGAATGGCCTTGCGGAGTGCAAAAGTGATCTTTTCCCTATCGGAAAAATTGTGGACCGAAAAATATCCTTTAAGCAAATTCAACCATTTACCTATAGCATCTGCATCTATCAGTCCTTCAAATAATGGAATATCAAAATTTACTTGCACCTAGAAAGGGGTTGCATGGTCGCTTGATGAATATGCTTCTCATGTGGGCAGCCATCGAAGGATCTACGTGAAGTTGTCCATCATTTCATTCCTTTGTCGCATGAGGGATTCCTCGAGAAACATTTTAATAGGATATCCTACTACATCATCTTTATTTTCATCCCCCATGGGTTTTTTTTGGGCTCGACGCGACCGATATTGTAATGGATCGATTGGTTTGAGTCCCAACTTCTTGTACCCAGATCTTGTCGGGGACATGCATGAAGAAAAATAAATGAAGAATAGACCACTATGATACAACTGATCTGTATTTAGGAGCGGAACAAACTGATTAACAGACTGAATACAATAAACACAGAGATATGAAGAATAACACAAATATCCAGTGAACAATATCTTCTATTAAATAATGAAATAGGTTGAAACTGTAAAACTATAGAACTGAAACACTTGCTCGAATGGTGGTAGTTATCTCTGAGAAGAGATGTGGCTGCTATGTGCATCCATTTTAGAAGAATGGATTGCAATGAGGCTCCATAGGCATTTTTTATATTACTCATGAATGTCAAAACCCTAGACATCCAAAAACCTAACCCTAGAAGGTGAAACGCCAAAATTTATGTGGACCCTATGGGTAAGTTGGTGTAATTTGGTACCTCAACTTCCTAGGGTCATAACTTTTGCATACGACCTTCGTTTTAGGTGGGTGATACCCCATTGGAAAGGTCTTTCATAGAACTACACATCCTCTGTCAAACTCTGACTTCATCTATAGTTTGACTGTGGAGAGCCAAAAAAACAACGTTTAGGGCACCAAAACAGACTTGGAAGTACAACAAGATGGGTTGACATGAAAACATACAAAATAAGCCAGTTGGATTAGGCGAGAGGACACCTGTATCCACCTGGAGGATGTGTGGGGATTCAGACATCCCCAGAAGTGTAGAACCCACAATTACAAAGTAGTACATAAGAATGTTTTGAACACAAAGAGGACACAAGGAGCCAGTTGGAATAGGTGGGTGGCCACCAATTCCAGGATCAGGTCATGATGAGAAAGTGATTCCACAATACACACACTAAAACTCACATGGGATGTGGAATGTGGGATAAGAAAAGTTGGATGGTTGTGATGATATTTTTCCTCTGCATGGAAATATGGTAAAGAAGGGTAGAGGTGTGACAATGCAGAGGAAAAGGGTATGGTACAAGGCCTTCTACATTCAAATGGAATTTTGGTGTGAGATGTGGGATACATAAGCAGGAAGGAAAAACAAAAAAGGATTTAAATGACTTGGGCGTCCACATGTAAAAAAATGTGGGATGTGGAAAGTATCATTAATTTGACTTTGGAAAGATTGGTTTGCATAGGGGAGTTACCACCTTTTTTGGGAATATTTTATTTGGGTTGTTTTCAAAGAGAATTCTTACACTTTCCCTAAGGCCTTTCAAAATTATTAACATTAAGGAATAATTCATACTTGTGATAATTATATGGTGACATTATAATATGTGAAAATGAATGTAATGCACAAAGGTGTACCTATTAATTGAAGTTGAAGACAAAGAGAGAAGTTAGGGATGATGATCTCATGAATATCACTTGAGATATTTATGGAGATACTCATGGAAGATATTGTGGAGATAGTTATGGAGATGGTTGAACAAACACTCTTATTATGACATGGTTGTTATGGTCACCTATTATTATATAAGGGAACTCATTGTACTCTTGTATCATGAGAGAATTATATATCAATATAATGTAAGGTTTCAGGATATTGGTGTTCTTGTAGAATAATTTAAGTGTGTATGTTTGTGTTTGAAACCATGAAGGGTTAGTTTGATGAATATGAACTTGTGACAATGATGAATCATTGCAAACTCTAAGCTAACTGGTCTTATCATATTTTTGTGGTGCCTCTCAAGGGCTTTCTAGAGTAACAAAGTGATGGTATCACGTGCTTCATCATCTTTATTTTATGCAATTTGAGGTTTCTTAGATTGATGGGGAAGGTATTCAAACAAGTCATGCATCTGTAAACCAATTTCATGTATATTTACCTTGTGAGAGGGTCGCAAACAAGGGAGTGGAAGACTCTAAAACCACTCATCTAGAGTTGAAAACGACCACACACAAGGGAGTGAAAGGAAATAATACCACTCATCTAGAGTATGGAGAGAATATGGTGGACATGCACTAATTTACATAAATCAATGTGTATAACAAAGTAATGTAAATCATAGTAATGAAAAAACAAATGAAATTGTAGAAGGATACATAAACAAATCTAACACACCCATGCACATATTGCATTGCATCAAAATGCAAATTTCATTAATAAGTTATCACGTACAATGGTGGTATAAATATATGTGAGAGAATATCCACTACACTCATATACCAAACGCGTAGTCTAAACGTTCGAATTTTGGGTGTTTTTACAGGCATATTTTTTGATCAATTTTACTTGAAATCTGACCAAAAATTGTTGGAACTCCATATTTGAATGATTGAGTATGTATAATTCAAGTACCCTGAGGGTTTTTTAGGGTGTTGAATCCATTTATGCATTCAAAAATGCAATTGGAACAACAAAAAATGGTGATTTCACCCAAATCTATTTCACCGGATTTCAATGAAAAAATTCCAAACATCGAATGTTTAGGCAATGCCTATACCAAAAGCCAAATGACATTGTGAAAACAAATATAATCAAAATCTGCACACCCACATACATACAAGATACAATATTGTAACATAACATAAGTTTCATTAATAAGTTGGCTTATACAATGGTGATAGTAATTTCTCTAAGAAGAAATGTTCACGACATTCATGTGCCAAAAGCCCCACACTAGCTATACTAGCCTCATTAGTCTTGTACAATAAGAAACAAAAAAAGAAAAATTAATTGATGAGGTAGGGAGAAATTCAAGGGTCAACATTGAGGTTTCAATCGATTACACAAGCCCTCAATGGACTAGGAAATTCATCAGAGGCATGGTCAACGTCAACAACAAGGAAACGTCAATAGTGAGAAAGTGAATGGCGTGGATATCTAGGAAGTAATTGACATCAACAAGGAGGAACTAGTTAACGCCAAACATGAGACATTTCATGGGTCATAAAGAACTTTATTATATAAGGATATAATATACTAACATTAACATTAAGTCAAGTCACAAAAAGAAAACCCTCCCCTAAGATGAAAACCGTCCCCCTAACATTGAGTCAAGTTGACATGAAAACCCTCCTCCTAATGTCAAATATGAGACATTTCATGGGTCATAAAGAACTTCAGTATCTAAGGATATAAAATACTAACATTAATTTTGAGTCGAGTCACTCTTATTGCACAAAACGAAAACCCTCCCCTAACATGAAAATTAGATCCCCTTATTTCAAAGGATCAAACATATTACAAAGAATAATTTCAACTAATAATTCTAAAATTGTGTTAGAAGAATCTAAAGACCACCTATGGGTCCTCTTTCACTCACAAATGTATATCAATGACTCATTATGATGCTCATTGGTTTTTTAAGTAGGTAACCTAGGTACATGTTATGTTCTTAATGAAAACCATTCACTAATATTTTCTTTCAATAGTGCTAGAATCAACCATCAATGTTCCACCAAGTTGTTGTTACTTCATTTGATGTCGAAGGTAAAGATCACCCAAATAATCATCTATTTTGAGCAACCCCTTCTAATTTTCTCCTTATTTTAAGATTACAATTATGCAATGAGCTAAACCAAATCGTCATCATTAGTTTTACTATCATGATTAGCATTTTCTTTCCCCTTAGTATTTGCAATATCATGTAGGGCATTATTACTTCTTTTACCCTTGTGTGTTTTCCCCTTTTTCGAATCAACATCAAAAATCCTATTATTCCATACAAAATTCCCTACCTTCATACAATACTAAAATTTTCTTTCATTGTTGGTGTTTTCTCTTTTGGTTTTATTGTTTATTTTATGTTTTAAAAGAAAAACACAATATGCAATTTAATCTCTTTTCATTTGCAACAAGAGTTGAAACAATGAATTATAAAGCATGTGTAGATATTTTATTGAGTGTAAATACTACACCACTACTTAGAGGGAAACATTTTTAACAACAATGTTTTTTCATATGTATCCTCTACATGGACTCCAATTTTTGTCAATAGTGACATAAATGACCTCAAATTGTTTACATCATCTGTCATATTATTATTTGGCATTTTTAGGCCAAAGAATTCTTGTTGTAATGAAAATTTGTGTTTTGTGTTTTAATACCAAAAGATTTCTTTGATCATTCTTAGACCTCTTTATTGGAACCCTTCAAATCCAGATAATGAATCTAGTCAATGTTGCTTGTCAAGTTTTTGAATACGGTTAATTGATATAGTCCCCCATTAGGGTTCAAGTCCCACCAAGTGACATGCTATTTCATGTGCCAGTGCTTGTTGATGTGCACCAATATGCACAAAAGTGATTGGGGCCAAGTATGGAGTCAGGTGACTTTGGAAAAATAGATACACTCAACTTGTCATTGATTAATCGAAGTTAACTTATTGAATGGTGATAATGGTTCCCCCATAAATGCTAAATCTAGGGGAATTAACCTCATCATGGTAAGAGGAAGCTAGTTCATTAAAAAATTATAACTAATTTAGGTCTCTGGTAATCCCAACCCTATAAGGCCATTTGTGTTGTTGTCCTTGTTTTTCCATTCCACTAATTTGTTTTGCTACGTTGGTTTTTTTTCTACACCACTCAGTTCTTCCCAAAGACTCCTTCCCATTGAACAAAGTTAAAGTTTTAATTTTCAAGTATGAAAGTTAATGTTCAATAGATTTTTGGATAGACAGTGTTGATTGCATTTTCAAGAACTCATAACCCCCATATTTGAAGATTTTGTGTAATCTAGTGAAACAAAGTAATGCCTCCAAGTTTGAACGTGCGTGCATGTTAACTTTCATCTCATCACTTTTTCAAATCTCTCTCCATATGTTGTGTCGTTGTTGGTGCCCAGGTATGAATGATTTATTCACCCTTTTTCCTACATTAATTTATCAATCCGGGTGTGTATTATTTCAAGGAAATGCACAAGGTATATGCAGGGGCAAGAGCACAATCCGTTATGGCCAAGGGTTCACGATTAAGATTCAAAACATTGCTGTGAAACTAGATTAATTACAACTTCGAAAAGCAATCATAAGAATTAAAACACTGTAACAGCAAGCATAACTAATAAATAATACACACAGAAAGACACAGCACCTGATCAGAAGAGTGGGCCCAGCTCTCTGATCAAGGTTGTGTTAGTCACAGCGAAGATGAAGACAACAAAATAGATGATGTTTTATAAATCTAAAAAGGGTTATTACAATATCAATGGGGGCATCCCCAGTTACAGGAATAAACTGTCTCTTATACATGGAGAGGGAGAACAAACTCTTTCCCCAAAACATGGTAACTGTATCCCCAAAAATATACATTAGTTGGAACGGCACCAATACCAGATAGACAAGATCAGCGAGATGCCCAAGAATGGTTCAAGGATCTGCGACTCCAATTACGCAGCCTCCTTATGGTTTGGTAGTTGTTGTGAATAGCGGATCTGCTGCGGGATACTGAAGCCTTGGTTCCTGTTCTCCAGAAGTTGCGGTCAAACATTCGTTTTAGTGTTACGAATAGGAAAAACTCCGCGACTTTATTTCATTAATAAAATATTCCAATAGACAAGGCAAGGGTATTTATTTTACAGGTTTAGCATAGTAAACATAGGTAAATAAGTGCAAAAAGGTCAAAAAGGGTAATGGAAATGCAGCAGAAAGATAGCCCGATTTGGTGCCCAACATCTCCCCCCAACTAGTCTTCTACATGCCCTCATGCAGTTCACCGCCTCCGCAGGTATGGATTTCGTTGACTGTTGGCTTCCTGAAAATGGGTGAGATCATATTCTTCGACCATGTCTGTCCCTGGAACTTTAAAACCATCTAAAAGGAGGACTTCTTTCCACCAATCCTCCGAGACAATATACGCTGGAGTGTAATTTTCTACTGGCAACCAAATAGTGGGAAACTGAAACCGGATTCCCATCCACCAAACCCCGCATGTTTGGAAACATGACACATATCTGAGCACTCTAGGGAGCACTCATGCAAAATTTGGTGCCCCAAAAGGTTCCTTGTTCTGGACAACTGCAGGTGACATCATCCATCTTTTTTGACAGCAATCAAGGGCTTCATCTTGAAATGTGACTAATTGTTTGACACAAAGATCAAGGAACCAATTTTGTGTCCTCGGCATTCTATCTCTATTCCCCTCAATCCACAAAAAGGTATTGTGTTTAGTGAACATGGTGACTGACCTCTCATGTTCTCCTCTTACTATAAATGGCTTTATAACCTGATTAGATTCAAATGTGTTAAAATCCTTCTGCCAACTGATCTGGTTGAAAGTGTAAGAGGTAAGGGCCCTTAAATGAATGTCCCCCACATATGGGACTGGGTTGAATTCTCTGTCCAAGCGCAGCAGATACCCATGCAAGTAGAATTCACACATCAAATGCTAAGTTCGCATGTCATGGTGCCTCATTATTCGAAGGAATTGTACACCATCTTCTATTTTATAACTAATCTCATTTTTTATGCTCTCCATGCAGAATAAAAGAAAGCGTTCATGTAAGAATAAATAATAACAAGAAGCAGGGGGGCGACATGCCATCACCTCTTGCACCAAATTAAACATCTTCTCCTTATCAGTTTTCATCTATGCCACTTGCTTTTCCAGCTACTCCATCTTGAGTTATTGCTTCACATGCCTTAATCTCATGATGTCTATACACTCCACATAACTAAAAATGGTTGTGGAGGCTTGTTCCTGACCTCATTTTGATATTGAGCCGCAGTAGATTTCCAAGTCTGCACTTTGACCGTTAAGTCATACTCACGGTCTACAAACAATCGCTCGATCGGGTCTGTTTGAGTAGCAGTAGAGGTTATGGTTGCCTGGTCTGTCTGAGTCTCTGCTTCTACTCCTATGGCCTTGGACTTTCTAGCTTGTTGCTTTTATTTCTTCATCCGCTTCTGCATTTTGTGTACCTGTTTCCTTAGTTTCCTGACCTCCATCTTAAGCCGCATTGTCTCTTTAAACTTTAGCTGATGTTTCTGTTTGCCTAGGAGTCCTACGACCTTCTCGCCTGGCTCTTCCATTGGCTCATTCATCGGGACCGCTTCGCTTGGTCCCTCCTCTTCGCCAATGGCTATTTCCTCTTGTTGTGCGCTCATCATGACCGGTGGTGCCCTTGTGAGATTCTCTCCTGCTAATGTGTCTGTTGGAATCCTTCCTGGTTCCCCAGCCTCAGGGACCTCTACCTCTTTTCTCTTTTCAAGCTCCGAAGTGCATGTCGCCTGAGTAGCATCCACCCCACACGGTTGTGGCCTTTGTGATAAAATTGGAGGAACGGCGAGATATTCTTCTATGCACCGAAGGGAATGAGTTCACCTTGCTCCTCTTGGAATAAAGGACAAAAAGGATAACTGGCAGGGATCTTTAGTGTTCAGTCCCGAGGTCTACGTTGGTTCTTGTGGGTCAGTGCCAACCTCAGGCCCTAGTTCTCCCAACACTTCTTGTCCTCGCACCTCCTCTTCCATGGGTTCTATGGTCGGGGTGGTCACGACCTCTTCTTCATTCGGGTTATCCTCCTCCATCAACTCCATGGTGACAGGAGGTCCTTGTTGGGTACCCTCGATCGCAATATCGACCAATTCGCCCACTCCTGCTTGTAGTGACCCTGCTTATGTGGTTATCATGCTATCAAATTGCTCTGCTGGTTCCACAGGCGAGGCTGGTTCTTGTGGGACAGCCTTGGCCATGGTACTAGTGGGCCTTTTTGTGTCAACTTTCGCATCTTCCATTGGTTCCACGGTTTTGGCTTGCTCTTGGGGAGTAGCCTCTTCTTCAAATTCTTCAGTTTCCATCTCCATCTCTTCCGATTCCTCCTGGTCAACATAATCATCTTCTCCTACATTTTCCTCTGTCGTGGCTTCTGGTTCATCTTCCCTAGTAGCCATAGTGGTTGCTACTTCTTCCTCTGTGGAATCCTGAAACAGTTCCCATGGGATCAAGATTCATCTGATGGCATTCATTACTAACAGCTAAACCAGCCCATGGTGGGTGATGACCGCCAATACCTGTCGTGACTCATGAGACGAATGTGCCATTAGGTGAAGGCTTCTCAATAAGAAATAAGACACATTCAGTGAGAAATCCTCTGCTTGGGGAAATCGCAGGTGAATTAGTATTCGGAGATGGTATTTGAATATGGTGGAGTATCTCCCTTCGCAATTCATATATCTCATGACGAACTTTGCTACTTCTTCCCATGGATGCGGTAGAGAGTTTCGGTCATATCCTCAACCCTTTTGCACGATGCTTTCTTCCACCTGTAAAAAGGCTTCGGGAAACTCCGGAATGACAGTCCTTCTTGAAAACCATCATTGTCCATTTTGAGGGAGTCCATTGACTTCTGCAATGGCTTCCTCTATCACAGGGATTTCAATTCCGCGGACCCGAGAGATTTCTTCTCTCAAGTTGAGTGGAAATTCTGCCGCAATTTCTTCGTTCGACCCTTTCAACCTGTCAAAGTAAACATTCCAACCCGCATCTTCAAAGACCTGCCATACCTCCTGATTGTTCTAAATTCTCATTGTATCTTCAAGCTCATGCCGCATAGATCGTCCACCCATTGTTGTAGAGGCGAAGTCAGCACGACGAATGCAGTTAGCTGGTAGGGGAAAATGACAGGGCTCCAAACCGTTGGCAACTGAAATAACATCATGTCGCTTTTGGGGACAACGGATGAAACAGTACTGGTACATTTTGAAAATGATGACAAATTGTGGTGGTACTGTTGGATATTTCATAGATTTAATGCAGCGTGTTGGGGAGGTGGTTGATTATGACTCTGCGCGTACGAGTACGCATTCCAACATATCTAAGTTATGATTATGAAGTACCGAAATCATTGGATTATGTTTAGTGAGGATCGTGTGTCATGAATTATTTTTCGTGGTATGCCATCGTTTATTATGACGGTTCCCCCCCAACTTAATTACGGTCATCCACGGCACGTTTTGATGTCTTTTTGGAATATTTTAATTAAATCCATAAAAGTCGACGTATACATACCTGGGAACCTACCTTATGGTGGAGTAACAGCAAAATGTCTGACGGAGTAACGGCAACAGGGTGTAACAGCAGCAAGGAGTAACAGCAACAGTGAGTAATCAGCAACGACGAAGTAACAACGACAGCGGAGTAGCGATAGTTATGGAGTAAAGACATCGGCGGAGTAACGACAGTTACGGAGTAACAACACTGATGGAGAATCAGCAGTTGCAGAGTAACGGCAGTTGTGGAGTAACAGCACCGGCGGAGAATCAACAGTTGCAGAGTAACGGCACCAGCGGAGTAACAGCAGTTGCAGAGTAACGGCACCGGCGGAATAACGGCAGTTGCGGGGTAACAGCATCAGTAAAGTAATGATGGTTGAGGAGTAACAACACCGGTGGAGTAACAACAGTTGCAGAGTAACAACATCGGCGAAGTAACGGCAGTTGAGGAGTAACAACATTTAGTGGAGTAACAGCACTAGTGGAGTAACAACACTTAGTGGATTAACAGCACATACCATTGGAGTAACAACACTTAGCGGAGTAATCAGCACACACCAGTGGAGTAACAACAACATCTTTATAGCAGCACTAGTGGAGTAACAGCGCCGAGTGTTACATTTCTCCTAGCCATATTCCTTTGTTATTCCTGCAAAATAAAAACAAGTAAGAAATAACAATATTTATTCTTTTTATTTTTTTTATTTTTTTTATTTTTTTTTCTTTAAAACAGAGTGAGAGTGTCCTTCATTCCAACAACCATTAAATCAGATGAATCAGAAAGGTGTTTGACAAAGGCATTTCTAGAGGCTGGACGGTGGTATAGTTTTAGACGGTGTCCGTTTACTAAGAACGAGGTCTGATTCTCATCTATTGTAATTAATCTAACCGTTCCATTATCGAACACTGCGTCCACTTGATATGGCCCCATCCAGTGAGTGTGAAGCTTGCCTTTGAAATCCTTAAATCGGGAATCGTAAAGTACTGCCTAATCTCCCACATGAAACACCTTACTTTTGATAAATTTATCATGCCATTTCATTCTCATCTATTGAACAGCAGTGATCTTCTGGACAGCTATTGACCAAATATCGTCCAACTCATTTAGCTATTCTAGTCGGTGTTTTTGTGCTTCTGATAGGCCTAGGCCTACTTCTAG
This sequence comes from Picea engelmannii, assembly GCA_009831015.1. NCBI lineage: Eukaryota > Viridiplantae > Streptophyta > Pinopsida > Pinales > Pinaceae > Picea > Picea engelmannii. The sequence continues at coordinate 64,902 of ML777232.1, forward strand.
AGCTGTTTTGAGTGTACTGATCTCAAATTCCACTGGAAACAAGGCGACTTTCCCATAGACTAATTCAAATGGAGAAAACCTAGTTGTGTTCCACCATGTTGTTTTGTATGCCCATAAAGCTTCTGGAAGTTTCTGTGCCCAGTCTCGGTGATGACTTTCTACTGTCTTTGTCAAGATATTTTCCAATACCTTGTTTGTGCTTTCTACTTGCCCGTTCGCCTGGGGGTGATAGGGGGTTGTCACTCTATGTTTGACCCCATATTTCTGCATCAGCTTTCCTATCATGTGAGATGTGAACTGTGATCCTTCATCCGACACAATTTCCCTTGGAGTACCGTATCGGACAAAGATTTCTTCAAAAATAAAGTCTGTCACTACTTGCTCTATTGCTCTTGTGACCGCTCTGGCTTCCACCCATTTAGTTACATAATCAGTGCAGACCAGGATGTAAGCTTTCTGATGAGAAGGTGGGTTAAAGGGTCCAACAAAATCAATGGCCCATTTCTCAAATGGTTCAAGGACTATCTAGGGTTGTAGAGGCATTTCATCTGCTTTCCTAGGTTGTCCCATCCGTTGGCATCTATCACACCTTCGGACATAATCCCGAGCATCGCGAAATATGGAGGGCCAATAATATCCCATTTCCATCACTTTGTGACTTGTTCCTTTATCTACAAAATGTTCTCCACAGCATCCATCATGTGCAGCCTTCAGTATCTCATAGATATCATCTTCTGCCACACAACGCTGAATCTCTTGGTCAACCCCTGTATGAAAGAGATATCCTGCCATCCATGAATATCGGGTGCTCTGGTGAATAATCTTCCTTTGCTCCTTATATGATAGATGACGAGGCACCTTCCCTGTAGCAAGATAATTAGCAATATCTGCATACCACGGAGTGTTAGCAGATACTGCAAAAAGATGTTCATCTGGAAAATTATCTTCAATTGGTGTATTCTTACCATCATGTTCTATCCTAGATAAGAAATCTGCAACCACATTGTCCTTCCCTAGTTTATCTACTATAGTTAGATCAAATTCCTGTAGTAGCAAAAGTCATCTTCTGATACGACCAGGGGCAACAGGTTTGTTCATTAAATACCTGATAGTTGCATGATCAGTATGCCCAAAGGTAGGATACCCAGTGATGTAGTGTTGAAATTTATTGATGGCGTAAATGACAGCAAGGAACTCTTTCTCAGTCACTGTGTAGTTTAATTCAGCAGGAGCCAAATTCTTACTAACATAGTAAACTGTGTATGGTACTTTGTCCTCTTGTTGTCCTAATACTGCACCAATCGTTGTTTGGGAATCATCCATATGAATATGGAAAGGTAATGCCCAGTCAGGCCCTCTAAGGATCGGAGCGCTACAGACCAATTCCTTAATTCTCGTAAAGGTTGCATCACAGTCCTCTATCCACACAAAATCTGAATCTTTTGTTAGAAATTGAAAAAGTGGATGTGCTACTTTAGCAAAATTTTCTATAAAACGCCTGTAATAACCAGCAAAACCAATAAAGTTGCGTACCTGCGTGGGCATTTTGGGTGTCGGGAAATGCTAAATTACCTTTTTCTTCGCTAGGTCCATCCGGATTCCTTCAGCTGAGAGAAAATGTCCCAGAACAATTCCCTCTTCCATCATCATATGCCATTTTGTCGTACTCAAAGAGACACGTGCTTGTATACACCTTTCGAGAACTTTTTCTAAATTTTTCAGCCCCTCAAGAAATGAATCCCCATATGGAGTAAAGTCATCCATGTAAATTTCAACACTATCATCTACCAAATTAGAGAAGATTCCCAAAATTGCCCTCTGGAACGTTGCAGGAGCATTACACGGGCCAAAAGGAAGGACCCGGTATGCGAATGTTCCCCAGAGGCATGTGAAAGTGGTTTAATCATGATCTTCAGGAGATATCTAGATCTGGTTATACCCACTAAACCCATCTAGAAAAGAAAAAAAACTTCTTGTCAGCCAATGTGTCCAGAACTTGATCAATAAATGGCAAAGGAAAATGATATTTCTGCGTTGCCTTATTTAATTCTCGATAATCCATGCATATCCGCCATTTACCATTTTTCTTGGGGACCATTACCAATGGGGAGACCCATTGGATATCTGAGATGGGGTTAAAAAAACCTACATCCAGTAATTTCTGAAGTTCCTCTTTCACAACATTTTTCAATGCGGGGTTCATCCTTCTCTGAGGTTGTCTCACAGGACGACAATCATCCTTAATGTATATATGATGGGTACATAAATTCACAGGAATCCCCTTTGTTGACACTCGGAACTGAATTTGGGTTGCAGCAAATCAATCCCGAGGCAACCTCGAACCACTTTGGATTAGAAGTTGCCCTCCTCCAACCTGAGAGGGATCTCTCGAACAATGTCACAATATGATCTTCAGTAAACGTGAAATGGTGGGAAGATTTATGGGTAAATGATGGTCTTGGATTTTTAAAGTTTGGGAGTTAAACCAGGGAAATGGTCCATTAGGCATGGAGTCAAGTGAAAACCAAAGAAAGGAGACAATAGCGGAGATCATTTAACTTGCGGAAAGTGAGGCAAAGTAAGTCTATCTTTCAGTGATTTGATAATCATGATGCGGTAGCAGAAAAAGGAAAGGAAAGGCCGATGTAGCAGAGAATATATATAGAATTCTGGAAGTGTAAATTGGTCTTACACCCGCTGATAGCTGGTGCAGAGGAAAGACAACAAACAATTACAGAAAACCAAAATTCATTCGCTATAGTAGTGGTTGTACTAAATTATAACGAAGCACATTAGTTAGAAGAAAACGAACTTGTAACACAATCGTGACAGAATAAGGAAGAAATAAACAATATGATAATGACAATATCAACTGTGGGTAAGGAGCATATAAAATGAAATCCAAACAGATTTAACACAACTAAAAAGAAGAAGAACATGCTGAAAGAATCAACCGTGATGAATCTCACAGTCTCAAGTAAATACATCATCTATACTATTTCATTCCTGGCTTACAAAATAAATCAGCATACCCAGGAACCCTTCTTCACAAGAGGTTTATTCCCAAGCACTGCCCTCGCGCCCCTCTCTCTGTTACATCAATCTGTCTTTTTAAAAGAAAAATCTAGAATAAAACTCTTTGTGTTCCAGGAAATACGAAACGGTTTGCCTTCTCTGGACTGTGTGAATGCCTGCGTTGTCGTTTCTTTAAACTGTTATTAATCATTTAACACCTCATCGTTCCTTCCTTGACACTTGGACGTTGTGGTATTGGATATTAGGCTCATGAATCCTCACCCGTAAAGAAATTGTACATCGTTTATCGGATGTAATGCACGAAAATATAATGCACGAAAATATAATGCATAACCTTGTCTGCATATTTTGCAAGAAGTGGTCACAAGAATATCATGCTTTCTGTAACGGTTACAGAAGAAAAATATCTGGTTGTGGGCACCACCGTTACGTTCCAAAGTAAAACAAATCTCAAGAGTACGCCATCATAAGAATATCACCTCGGATCATGCCCTAAGCTAAAACTGCCAAATAAACAATGGGCTTAAAAGTTGATGCTGGAGGTCTGAAAGCCAGTGTGACACAGTTGAAAATAGTCTCTCCCTCCGACAAGTCTTCGAACAGCTCCATTTAAAGGTTCTATGGCAATTACTGAACCTTCCAGCCTAGATTTTAGATCCTTCTTTTAACTCTACTTCAAAGCTAGAAACAACTCCTGGTAAATATTTCTCTCTTCCAAGAGAGTGCGATAATGAGCCTTGAGGGATTCGTAGTTCTGTTTGATATCACCAAGTCTTTCTCTAGCTGTGTGGTCTTCCATTCGGCTCTTCTGTCCTAGAACCAAATAGCGATTTGCCTTGGGTACAATCCAAGAGCCCCTGCTAGCTCTTTTTATTTCCGGCTTCTAGTACCTTCCCAACTCAAAAACTCTTCTCCAATGTCCTTGCTTGTTCCATGGGGAGCCTTCATTTAGGAAAATGAAATATTCATCTGTAGAAATATACAGGGATGGAGCTTGTGGAGCAATGTTAATGGTTACAAAGAGATTATCTGGGGCAAATCCTAGGAGGCTTATGGAAGATTCTTGGAAAATTCATTCTTTATGGCGGCTATGTCCAACTTCCTTACTAGAGACAGCCTTTCCATTGCTTGTCTGCTTACAACTGAAATCTCAATATGGTTGACAGGCTGTAAAGTTCATAGTGTTTCACACACGGCAACCTGCCAAGCCCGGAGAAGTTTCGGAGAAGCTTCCTAAACGCGTATGGATGCATTTTCATTTTTTATTTATCAGTTCCACACCTCCGCGGATACCAAATTGGAAAAAGGTCCCCCTCTAATTGATTTCGTATTGATTTTCAAACCTATTAACAGCCAGGCAACCTGCTACAATCAATTCTTGCAAAAGACTGGTCGATTAGCCATCATTGGAATTGAAAAGAAGTTCAGCAGGGAGCTCTCGATTAAGCATCTGCAAATATCGATGGCAAATCGCAGCAAAGTGTCTTTAATATCGATTCCTGCAAAAATGATAAGTTTCATGAACGGGCATGTCATATGGCCCAGGAAAGGTCTCGAACACGCACACCCTCAAGCACTTCGCAGCTCAAGCTTTTGGCTGGTGGTTTACATGGCATTATGTGCTTGCATTATGATACTTCAACTCACTGCTACTTGGAAAACCGGTGCCACCATCACGGATTCTCCTTGCAGCTTGCCAACCCGTGCGGACCACGATATTGCCCGGTCCACTTCGAAAGCTCTACTTGCAGAAATGGCGCCATTTCTGCTACCTTTGCATGGATTATCACCGACGAGAAGCATTTCTGGGCTCAACCGGATAATTTGGGGTACGAGTCTTTCAAACATCGACACATGAAAGCCATGCTGGCGCTCAAGTTCATAACATGCTACACGGGGAGACACTGATAATGATCACCAATCAAATTAGATGTTGAATGGTCGGTTCAAGAACCATGAGCAGTTGAGGTTTCAGACTGAATAGGAGGAGGCTGCAACTGGAACCTCTGACATTCCAGGGGTTTATCTCTCACCAACCGCTACTGCTGGAAATATTGTCAACATATGATGACCTGGACCTGTCTAACGTGACCGCAGCTCATGTGACCCTATTTACACTGAACCTCTAGGCCCAAAAAGGGGCTCCAAGATCCTGCACAAATCAGGTAAAGCTGGATGTAAGGGTCGGAATGCGTTAAAAGGTTTTATTACTGTAGGAATCCGATGTTGGCATAAAACCTGTTCATGTGACCAAGACTTGGGGTGAAGAAATGTAGGTAAAAGTGTTGCAATCCCCGATCAATTCGCTGAATTTTACAGCACCATTAGCGGGTAATAAAAGCTCGGAACTATCCGAAATGGCTAGTTAAAGTGCCACGGTCTTACCAATGGTTCGTGGGGTTTCATAATGCCCGGGCTTAACGGATTTGGTCCTCTCGATGAAAAATTCGCAACGGTCGGTGCAGGCCTCGATCCCACCTCGGTTATCATGAATTTTATGCTTGTTGTCGCTCTCAGAGGCTTCTGATCCACAAGGCCACCATGACTGCAGGCGCCACCATCGCTTCCATAGTGTATTTTCGAGTTGGACAAGCGTGTCCACCAGATTCTAGATCGAAACACCGTTTTCCCGATTGAAATCTTTCTGCTTCTTGAAAGCGCGTCGAATGCATGTAACCGATTCAGAAATTCTGGCAAATGAACCAATTTCTATTGAATAAGAATACTCGTAGAAATCCCCAGGCTTCTCTGTGGAAAACCTCCTCGTTTCATTATTTAGCTTCAAGTATTCCGACTTAGTTACAATCCTGCAACGCTTCACGACGGTCTCAACAGCTGGTCGTTGAAATAATTTGTATAATATACTTCATCCTTCAAGGGATTCGAAAAGGGGTTTGTGTTGGAGCTCTCAAGATCGATAATATCACCATATCTTTATCCATTTTTTCCCTTCCTTATTGTGGTACAATTTATGCGCCTCTGCAAATGAAAAGTTCGTCCGTAGGATCCGCAGGATGCAGACATACACAATCGCCAATACGTAATTGTTGACCATACTTTGTCTGAAAACCACCATTATCGTCATTGTTCTCTACCATTTCCACGTCCGACATCTCTTAAAAGAATCGCCTCTTGGCATTGTGCGAAATGGTATTATATAGGCGAAGATAGAGAACAAGCGGAGACAATCCATTGGAGGAGCCTTGGAAGGGAGTATGAGAGAGCATGTTACCACAGCATTCTAATACTTCCCAACTACAATGTCAAATCCTCCAACGTTGTCTCAAAATTGGCAATCTGCTGGTTGAAGGATATGCGCCTAATAAGGTTTTGGCCAGTCTCGTCCAAAATGCCTCTATCCGTTGAAGCGTGGTTCTCTCCATTTAGGATTGTCGAACCCCTTGTAAATGGGTCAAGGTATGCAGGGATGAGAGGTAGCCCCAGCAATTGCCCTATAAAATCAACAGTCGTCCCACCATTGCAAAACCTTCCAGTAGGACAGCCTTCAAAGAAATTATATTTCGTAAGCTAAGAAGTTGGCTTTGGCGATGTTGGCTACATAGTTGTTATTGCCATTATCGATCAGAGAATCGTCAAATATAAACATGGCAGTAACCTCAGAATCGGCCTCTCCAGAAATTACTCCAACACAACAATGTGTAACAACAACAGCTAAACAAGGGAGCCATGAAGCTGTGTTAGGAATTAAACACCTGATCCCCATTACTGCAAAGCCTCAAATACGTCTCAGATACACGAAACGAGCATATAGTAGAAGAAACATGAATAATTAAAATAGATGAAAATGGTAGTCTAGACTCCCAGCTGAAAAAGATCCATGATCATTCTCAAACACATTGGGATGAAAACAATGAGTAGAAAAAATTTTCAATATCTGTTACAACATAGGCTCCATCTAGGGATGGTACTTTCCTGTAAAGTGCCAAGAACAGTAGACAAGGTGCCTTCATCCATTGGGCGACCTTACGCGAAAGCTATAATTCTGAGTTCTCCTGCCAGTGAAATCACCATCGAAAACTTTTAATGGAGTCGCCAGAGCATGTGCAACCAATATTTTCCTATGACCAGCTGCTCAACTAGGCCTTAGGACTAGGAACATGTCGTTCTCCCAGGGATAGATATCAACTTCGATTCCCCGGCAACGGCGCCAAAATGTTGACACTCGGAACTGAATTTGGGTTGCTGCAAATCAATCCTGAGGCAACCTCGAACCACTTTGGATTAGAAGCTGCCCTCCTCCAACCCAAGAGGGATCTCTCGAACAATGTCACAATATGATCTTCAGTAAACGTGAAATGGTGAGCAGATTTATGGGTAAATGATGGTCTTGGATTTTTAAAGTTTGGGGGTTAAACCAGGGAAATGGTCCATTGGGCATGGAGTCAAGTGAAAACCGAAGAAAGGAGACAATAGCGGTGATCGTTTAACTTGCGGAAAGTGAGGCAAAGTAAGTCTATCTTTCATCGATTTGATAATCATGATGCGGTAGCAGAAAAAGGAAAGGAAAGGCCGATGTAACAGAGAATATATGTAGAATTTTGGAAGTGTAGACTGGTCTTACACCCACTGATAGTTGGTGCAGAGGAAAGACAGTAAACAATTACAGAAAACCAAAATTCATTCGCTGTAGTAGTGGTCGTACTAAATTATAACGAAGCACATTAGTTAGAAGAAAACGAACTTGTAACACAGTCGTGACGGAATAAGGAAGAAATAAACAATATGATAATGACAATATTAATTGTGGGTTAGGAGCATATAAAATGAAATCCAAACAGATTTAACACAGCTGAAAAGAAGAAGAACATGCTGAAAGAATCAACCGTGATGAATCTCACAGTCTCAAGTAAATACATCATCTATATTATTTCATTCCTGGCTTACAAAATAACTCAACATACCCAGGAACCCCTCTTCACAAGAGGTTTATTCCCTAAAGCTGCCCTCGCGCCCCTCTCTCTGTTACATCAATCCGTCTTTTTAAAAGAAAAATCTAGAATAAAACTCTTTGTGTTCCGGGAAATACGAAACGGTTTGCCTTCTCTGGACTGTGCGAATGTCTGCGCTGTCGTTTCTTTAAACTGTTATTAATCATTTAACACCTCGTCGTTCCTTCCTTGACACTTGGAAGTTGCGGTATTGGATATTGGGGTCATGAATCCTCACCTGTAAAGAAATCGTACATCGTTTATCGGATGTAATGCACGAAAATATAATGCATAACCTTGTCTGCATATTTTGCAAGAAGTGGTCACAAGAATATCATGCTTTCTGTGTGGTTACAGATGAAAAATATCTGGATGTGGGCACCACCGTTACGTTCCGAAGTAAAACAAATCTCAAGAGTACACCATCACAAGAATATCACCTCGGGTCATGCCTTCAGCTAAAACTGCCAAATAAACAATGGGCTTAAAAGTTGATGCTGGAGGTCTGAAAGCCAGTGTGACACGGTTGAAAATAGTCTC